>OY856186.1:70696568-71096227 GCA_963693315.1 Diogma glabrata | reverse complement strand
GTTTTATTAATAGCGTATCGCCTTGTAATTTTAAGCTTAATAATTTTTTCCTTAATGCTAACTGTGTTGCCAAACTTTTTCGCTCATAGAGTTCATCTAATTTTCTGAAAACTCCTTTTGCAGTGTTGTCAACTTTTACAAACCCTAGAAAGGAGTCTGCTAAGTATTCAATTATTATGCTTTTGGCTGTTCTATCAGCCTTTATCCATGCTTTGGTTTTTGCTGCCGGTATTTCATCATTAATTACGTTTATCACTTCAAGTTCTTCTAATAACGCATGAATTCTAAACTTCCATACACTATATTTCTCACCATCAAAAGATTTAATTTTTCATTTCAATTTTAAGTTATCCATTGCTTAACACTAGATACAAAAATTAATTATAATCATAATTTCGCTGGGCCTATAACCTATTGGAAATATACTTAAATAAAAATAATTTAATTTAATTTTTTTCTGAATGTTAATTGTTTTTGTTCTAAATTTAAAATTGTTATAAAATTGTAATTTAATATGTTGTAATTATACGGGAATATGAAAAGATATAAATAAATAGATAAAACAAATAACCCAAAATTAATCTTTACTTATCTTTTATTTTAATAAAATATTTTCAGTAGAAAGAACACGTTTTACAACTTCAATGGTTAAATAGAAAAGAGAAAAAATAAAATAAAATAATAATCTAGATACCTGATACACTCAATATTCTAAAGTATGCTACAGACCTACAATCAAATTGCACAATAAATCGAAAACGACAATAAACGAAATAAAATTTAGTGTCAAAATCGTTTCGTTTATTTTCGTTTTCGATTTATTGTGCAATTTATTGTAGGTCTGTAGCATTCTTTACTCTCATAAAAAGAAAGAAGAGAGAGTATTTAATTTATGCTTTGTATTAATTCTATACAGTTGGGGAACGCAAATATACAAAGTTATATTTATAAATTTATTTTTGTAAGTTTAAAATCCAACATTACGAAATTAGCTTATTGAAATAATTATTCAGTTTTGCAAATTATTATTATAATTTTATTTTAGTTAAACTATTTAATGTGAACTCCTTTAAAACTGTTCACTTAATTTTGCACCTATTTGGCTTCACTCTTGAAATCACTCTGTCCAATATTTATTTTTATTCGTTATCATAATTTTACCGTTGTACCAATTTTGTTTATCGTTAAACCAATTAAAAGTTTAATCGAATTCCCCTCCAAAACAAATAAAAGTCAAAGAACCTCAGTTCATATACTTAACAATTAAACGTTCGTTTAATTGCTGAGTAATTCTAATTACCAAATATTAATATTAATTTTAATATGTTTTGAAATAAAATATATTAACAAAAATATCAAACCGTTGCAATTTGACTTTTATTTAATTATTGGGAAATTCGAATTGTTATGAAATTAATCATAATTTTAAGCATTTGCTCGAGACTATGATGACGGGTCATGACACCGTTCTATTTTGTTTGACTGTTTTTGGTGGTGGATGAAGTCATCTACTATTTTTGGGGGGGCAAAATATATGAAGAACCTTGCATTGGGTTATATTTGTTGACATTAATTTCCAGAAATAGTATTTTTTGTAAAGCTTAACCTGATTCTTTCTCTTGAAAGGCTGCACTGGACTAGACTTTTCCACAATATCTTATAATAATAAAAAAACAAGTACGAAATGTCGATTGTTTCCACGACGAAATGAAATCCGGAATCTCTTAATCTCTACTAATTCAATATATATCATCTCATTAAGAAATTAATAATTGTACTGATAATTATTCCTATCCATATATATATATATATATATATATATATATATATATATATATATATATATATATATATATATATATATATATATATATATATATATATATATATATATATATATATATATATATATATATATATATATATATAAATATATATATATATATATATATATATATATATATATATATATATATATATATATATATATATATATATATATATATATATATATATATATATATATATATATTTATATATATATATATATATATATATATATATATATATATATATATATATATATATATATATATATATATATATATATATATATATATATATATATATATATATATATATATATATATATATATATATATATATATATATATATATATATATATATTTATATATATATATATATATATATATATATATATATATATATATATATATATATAAATATATATATATATATATATATATATATATATATATATATATATATATATATATATATATATATATATATATATATATATATATATATATATATATATATATATATATATATATATATATATATATATATATATATATATATATATATATATATATATGTATATATATATATTAGTTTATTACAATATATATATATATATATATATATATATATATATATATATATATATATATATATATATATATATATATATATATATATATATATATATATATATATATATATTTATATATATATATATATATATATATATATATATATATATATATATATATATATATATATATATATATATATATATATATATATATATATATATATATATATATATATATATATATATATATATATATATATATATATATATATATATATATATATATATATATATTGTAATAAACTTCGTCCAGAATGGGTTAATTTTATTTACTCATTCATGACTTAAAAGTTAACTCCCTTTTCAATCTTTTACTTGTATTGCAAATTGTATTGCATAAATTAATGTAAATTAAATTTGTTATACAAATGTTTACATTAATGAATTAAAAGGAGTTACCTAATACATTTTGCATAAATTAAATTTGAGTTCGCTAATACAAATGCAAGTATGAATGAAAACAGGTGTGACCTATTTCAGATGTACGGACTACGTAGTATTGATTTCTAGTGGATTATAGAAGTTTCGATTTATTTATTTTTCGATATAAATAAGCAAACAAAAATATCAGATAATCAGTTTTACTTTTGCAATTAAAAGTGTTTATAAATATTCGCAAGTTTAAGGAATAATCGGTAGTACTTGAGCCTGGGTACTAATAGTGAAAGAATCTGAACTTAGTGGAATAGTAAATACAGATTTTACGATTCCGAATATTATTGATTCAAATTGTGGAAAAGCGGTGAAGTTTATGGTACATAAATTGGAGACCCTGGAATTTATTGTAAGGAAAAACGGAAGCTGCTGTAATTTGATGACAAATAAAGTTTGAGATTCTGTTAACTAAAGATCTGTCTTTTACTGTCGTGTTTGTTCAATAATCTAAAAGAACCAACGAAGAGTCGTTACAGTAGTGTCAGAAGTGGGATTATTGAAACAATAGTCAAGACAGTAAATATTAGTGATCTCAGCCAGACCCAGCTGAAGGATGAGTTGAAGAAAAGGAATGCTCCAATCCATGGAACGAAGGCAGAACTTGCATTCCGGCTGCGTAAAGTTTTAGAAGAAGCAGGCCAAAACACAGAGGTCATAGAAGTAGAGCCAGAGGAAGTTACGGTCCAGAATGCCCCAGCAATTGTTCCGATGATGGTGTTCATGAAAGAAATGATGGCACACCAACAACAACAATTTGCTGATATGATGACCAAACAAGGAAACAACCAGCAACAACAACTTGCTGATATGATGGCCCGACAAGAGAAACTGGCAACAGAACAAAAAGCCCGACAAGAGAAACAGGCAGCAGAACAAAAAATAGAGCAACAACAACAACTTGCTGATATGATGGCCCGACAAGAAAAACAGGCAGTAGAACAAAAAATAGAGCAACAACAACAACTTGCTGATATGATGGCCCGAAAGAAAAACAGGCAGCAGAACAAAAAGTAGAGCAACGACAACAATTTGCTGATATGATGGCGAAGCAAGAAAGTCTACGTGAAGTAATCGAGTCACGTATATCCAGTGCAGAGGTGAAAATCAACAACGTGGAAAGGGAGCTGCGGAAAGTTACCGAAGAACATGAAGAGAAATTACGCAAACTTTCAAGTGAATTACGCCAAGAAATAGCACAAGGAAAGTCAGGTAACATGATCAATCCATCAACTACTTCAGCCCCAGCTAGAGTAAAAACACCCGCATTTGATGGATCTACATCGTATCAGATATTTAAGATGCAATTTGAGATAGCAACAACTGGGGTTGATCACCAGCAAAAAGCAAACGCGCTTATATTAGCATTGAAGGGACCTGCTGCTGAAATTTTGCAAACACTATCAGCGACAGAGCGTGATTACAGCAAGATAATGGAGGCCTTAGAAGTAAGATATGGGGAAAGTCATATGCAAGCTCTCCATCGCATGCAGCTCAAAACACGAAAACAAGGTGTCAGCGAAACTTTGCAAGAATTAGAGGCTGACATTGTGAGACTGGTAAATCTATCATATCCGAATTATAACGCTGAACATCGAGACGAACTGGCAGCTGATACATTTATCAATGCTCTTCGAGATGTGCAAATGAGAAACCAGCTTTATCTAAGCGGAAAGAAGCTACCTGCAGAAGTCTTAGCATTGGCCCTGCAAATGGAAGCTGGAAAAAGAGCGTACGGTTCAGATAGAGTACGTCAGATGGAAGTTACTGAAGAGCCACTAAAAGCAGCGCTTGATGAAGTGATAATGCATGTCAAAAAGTTGGAAGATAAGCCTGAACGAAATCAACGAAGAAGATCTAGCAGAGTAAGATGCTGGAATTGTGGGCAGTTAGGGCACATCAGACAAGAATGCAAAACACGAGTAGCAGCAAAAGAAGGAGTAGTTCCTGGCCGGTTGATGAACCTTTCAAACAAGCAAGTGGATGTCAAAAAGGAAGGAGATTGCCGCGTTGAACACCGGAAGAGAAGGATACGTTGTAACGCTGAAGATCTTTCAAGAAGACCCTGTGTTGAGGAGCGCAAGTCATATAGCAGGACTGAGAGAAAGGAGGCAAATGTCAAAAAGGATGGAGATTGCCGCGTTGAACACCGGAAGAGAAGGATCCATGGTAACGCTGAAGATCTTTCAAGAAGACCCTGTGTTGAGGAGCGCAAGTCATATAGCAGAACTGAGGGAAATAAGGCAATGACACTGAAGCAAAGCAAGTTCCAAACTCCTGACGATTGGTGTACCGAGGCAATGAAAAGAGAGCAGCTAAAAGATCCAGCTATGGCCTCCAATATTGAAATGGAAAACCGAGGGAAGGCGACCGGAGTGGAAAGAGGTAGCACCTTTAAGTACGGAGGTGAAGTGCTACTGGGCGCAATGGGACTCACTATTTATGGACAACGGGATACTTAAAAGAAAATGGGAGTCCGCTGATGGAAAGAAAGTGTTAGAACAACTGGTGTTGCCATCAAGTCGAGTAGAAGAGGTACTGGGAAAGCTGCATGGAAGTATTTCGGGAGGACACCTGGGAGTCAATAAAACCCTGGCTAAGGTAAGGGAGAGGTTTTATTGGGTAAGGTATCGAACTGACGTAGAGCAATGGTGTCGGTGATGTGATACTTGTGCGGCGAGCAAAGGACCAAAAACTAGAACTCGAGGAGAGATGCAACAGTACAATGTGGGTGCCCCAATGGAGAGAATTGCTATAGACATCGCGGGGCCATTTCCGGAAACGACAAAAGGTAACAAATACATCATGGTGGTCATTGATTACTTTACAAAATGGCCGGAAGCTTATGCAATACCGAACCAGGAAGCAGTTACGGTGGCGGAAACATTAGTCAATGAATGGGTTTGCAGATATGGAACACCGCTCGAGTTGCATACCGACCAGGGAAGGAATTTCGAATCTCAACTGATAGAAGAGCTGTGCAGAACACTCGGCATTAGAAAAACACGAACTACACCTATGAACCCGCAGTCAGATGGCATGGTAGAACGATTCAACCGAACCATGGAAGAACATTTGTCAAAGGTAGTAGAAGCCAACCAAAGAAATTGGGACAAGGATCTTCCGTTATTCTTGATGGCCTATCGTAGCGCAGTGCACGATACGACAAGTGAAACGCCAGCGAATATCATGTTCGGAAGAGAACTACATCTTCCTAGTGACATCGAGTTTGGCATCCCTGGAGGTCTGGTATCCACGAAAACAGATTATGTGGGACAACTAAGGGAGATGATGAGTAAAATCCATCAGCAGGTTCGAGACCACATTAAGATTGCCAGTGACAAAATGAAAACCAGGTACGACATAAATGCAAATAGTGGCGGTTTTCAAGAAGGAGAATTGGTATGGCTATACAACCCCAGAAGAACTAAGGGAAGATCACCCAAGCTGCAGCCAGATTGGGAAGGCCCGTATAAAATAATCAAACGAATTAATGATGTTTTCTACCGCATACAAAAGGGACACCGTACCAAGATGAAAGTGATACATCTGCAAAGGTTGGCACCGTACCAAGGTAACAGCACCAATGCGATCTCTGATATTGTTCGGGACGAACAAAACTAAATGGAGGGCAATGTAATAAACTTCGTCCAGAATGGGTTAATTTTATTTACTCATTCATGACTTAAAAGTTAACTCCCTTTTCAATCTTTTACTTGTATTGCAAATTGTATTGCATAAATTAATGTAAATTAAATTTGTTATACAAATGTTTACATTAATGAATTAAAAGGAGTTACCTAATACATTTTGCATAAATTAAATTTGAGTTCGCTAATACAAATGCAAGTATGAATGAAAACAGGTGTGGCCTATTTCAGATGTACGGACTACGTAGTATTGATTTCTAGTGGATTATAGAAGTTTCGATTTATTTATTTTTCGATATAAATAAGCAAACAAAAATATCAGATAATCAGTTTTACTTTTGCAATTAAAAGTGTTTATAAATATTCGCAAGTTTAAGGAATAATCGGTGGTACTTGAGCCTGGGTACTAATAGTGAAAGAATCTGAACTTAGTGGAATAGTAAATACAGATTTTACGATTCCGAATATTATTGATTCAAATTGTGGAAAAGCGGTGAAGTTTATGGTACATAAATTGGAGACCCTGGAATTTATTGTAAGGAAAAACGGAAGCTGCTGTAATTTGATGACAAATAAAGTTTGAGATTCTGTTAACTAAAGATCTGTCTTTTACTGTCATGTTTGTTCAATAATCTAAAAGAACCAACGAAGAGTCGTTACAATATATATATATATATATATATATATATATATATATATATTATATATATATATATATATATATATATATATATATATATTATATATATATATATATATATATATATATATATATATATATATATATATATATATATATATATATATATATATATATATATATATATATATATATATATATATATATATATATATATATATATATATATATATATATATATATATGTATATATATATATATATATATATATATATATATATATATATATATATATATATATATATATATATATATATATATATATATATATATATATGTATATATATATGTATATATATATATATATATATATATATATATATATATATATATATATATATATATATATATATATATATATATATATATATATTATATATATATATATATATATATATATATATATATAT
Organism: Diogma glabrata; assembly: GCA_963693315.1. Taxonomy (NCBI): domain Eukaryota; kingdom Metazoa; phylum Arthropoda; class Insecta; order Diptera; family Cylindrotomidae; genus Diogma; species Diogma glabrata. The sequence goes on along the minus strand of OY856186.1, from coordinate 71,088,573 downwards.
ATATATATATATATACTATATATATATATATATATATATATATATATATATATATATATATATATATATATATATATATATATATATATATATATATATATATATATATATATATATATATATATATATATATATATATATATATATATTTATATATATATATATATATATATATATATATATATATATATATATATATATATATATATATTTTTTTTTTTTTTTTTTTTTACTTTATTTCTTATATCAACAAATTGAAAGTTACAATAAAACTTTGCTTAAATATACGATATAAAAAATAAAATTAGTCTACTTTTGATTTTTAGAAAAAAATGTGTTAAAGTAGACGAGAAGAAGATCAATTTTTAAATACAATAAATTTAGAAATTACAAAATATATTATTGGGTGTGAACTATACTTTAAAAGAAAAAAAAAAAAAAAATTACATAGATACTATTGAAAATGACATACTATTCGAGAATGACAATACAATAAAAAAAACACAAGATATATTAAGATATAATAATTATGTTAAACAAGCAAGATTTTAAAAAAAACTAACAATAAAAGAAAGATTCTTTGCAAAACTCAAAGTAAGATGCACAAAATATATAAACTTTTGTTACTTTAAACCATATTAATAATGTTATTATAATACATGAGTTAAGACAACATTAAAAAGATAAAACTCAAATCAAGATTTAAGAAGACTTTCAACATCGTAAAACTTAAATAGCCACCGCCTCAATAACATAGTAAATTGACTCAAATTGTTGCTGCTTCTGATGTCAATCGGTAGTTTGTTGAAGAGAAAAGGTCCCATATTATCAAAGAACTGACGGTAATTCTCCTTTTTTGCTCGAAAAATGCCATGGATATGGTAATCTCTTAAACGGTAGTTATCAGGTCTTTTTAAACAACCGCTTCTTTTAAAAAATTCTTTTAAGACCTTAAAAATATATAAACTACGCAATGGTAAAACATTAGCCAGCCAAAACAAATAGCGGATATGCAGTGTCAGTTCTACGTTTTCCATAGACAATTCGAATTGCATGTTTTTGAGCTTTAAATAAAATAAGTATATTGGAAAAATATGTTCCACCATAACATGTTAAACCATACTGCAATTTCGACTGAACTAAGGCATTGTAGATTATTTGTAGCAAACCAGTTGAACAAAGAGGGCGAAGTATATACAGCTTACGAATTGCATGAAAAATGTCGTTTGTTACTGCATTTATATGAAATTTCCAATTAAGTTTAGTGTCCAGATTTAAGCCCAGGTATCTAAAGTTGGTTACATTTTCAATGCTTAAACAGCTGGAATTGCAAACTTCGCCAGAGCAACTAGTTCTGTGATATTTTATTTCATTAGGGATGTCTTGGTGAGATGAAAAAACATCGTTTTGGTTTTAGGGCTTAAGGTTAGAGCATGTTGATCGAGCCACTTCCTTAATAAAGATAGATCATGCGTTATATCTGCCTCAAGATCGTAGCAGTTGGAGGCTGAATACGTGAAGGCTAGGTCATCTGCAAAAGCCACAACGGAACCTTTGAAATTAATATCAAATATTGAATTTAAATATATAAGGAACAAGAGTGGTCCCAAAGTAGAGCCCTGTGGAACACCGACATGTATACCAAGAGGATCACTGACAAAACCATTAACTCTAACCTTTTGTGATCTTCCTGTTAAATATGATTTAAACCAATCATGCGCAACACCACGAATACCCATTGCCCAAAGTTTCATCAATAATATATTGTGAAGAACAGTGTCAAATGCTTTTTTAATGTCGACAAATAATACGGCAACATATAAATTATTATTTAAAGCTGTATGTATGAAACTCAAAAACTTAAGCAGTGCATTTTCAGTGGACAACCCTGGTCTAAAACCAAACTGATTATCACTAATAAACAAAGACCGCCTGAAAAAACATTGTAGCCTTTTTTTAACTGCTTTTTCAGCTATTTTTGAAAATGTATTCAAAAGTGAGATCGGTCTATAGTTATTAACATCATTACGACAGCCTTTTTTATGTAATGGAATTACAATTGCTTGTTTAAGATTGTCTGGAAATATACCTAGCTCAAAAGACAAATTAATTATATACGTAAGGACATCAACTATTTGATGACTAACTTTTTTCAGCACTTTGGAAGATATTTGATCCTTTCCTTTAGAATGACTATTCTTTAATGAATTGATTATCTTCGATAATTCATCAGGAGTAACATGGAATAAAAAGAAATTATTGATATAGTTATCTTTAAATAACAATTCATTTTGGAACACATTGGAAAGCTTTGGTGAAGAATATTTGGTGAAAGTATCGTTGAAAGTATTTGCTATACCCAATGAATCGAACACTTTAGTATTATTACAGGGATCAACTACATTACTTATAAATTCCTTAGACGTACCTTCATTCAAAATTTCATTTACTAATGTCCATTGTTTTTTAGGATTTCCAGAATTGACTTGAAACTGATTTTTATAGTACACCTCTTTTGTATTTTTTACCAAAACTTTGACTTTACTGCAAATATATGAGTAGTAATTATATAGTTTCTTATTATTTGGATGTTTTTTAACTTTTTGAAACAGCCCATTCTTTATGTTAATAAAGGCACAAAGAGAATCACTCATCCAAGGTTTAAGTTTTTTAACGTGTTTTTTTTTATGCGTCATCTGGGTTGTACAAATTTTTATGGAACTTTTGAGAATATTAAGAAAACAGTTATAGGCTTTATTAGGATCTTTCTCACAATAAACTTCACTCCAGTTTGTGGATTCAAGAAGAGACTGTAACATGCTAATATCTAAACTACCTTGTTCAATAGGTTTGGGGATACTTTTAGGCTTAGATTTTACAGAAACAGCGCTCAAAAACTTTATAGAAATTAATTTATGGTCAGTGATTTTATAATCAAGCACATTAACAGTAACATTCGAAGTATTGTGATTAGAATACCTAACAAAAGTGTGATCTATGTTTGAAAATGTCTTATTTGAAACTCTTGTGGACTCATTGACATACGATTTTAAACCGTGCGAAGACAATAAAAGGAGATAGTCATCAGTTGCACTACACTCAGTCATAATGTCAAGATTCATGTCACCCAAAATGATTAAATTCTTTGTTTTTATCGACGGTAACAGATTATCTAGTTCGCCTATAAACACATTCACATTCAATTTATGAAATCTGTACACACACAAGAAGCAATACATGACATCAGAAACAACAACATTAATTAAAACACAATCAGCTGATTTAAATTTTACTACCCGAAAGTCAAACTCAATATTTTCTCTTATAAAAACTAGTATTCCTCCTGCTCTATAATCATTGTTACATTTTTCCAGCGTTATATAATTTTCAATGTTGTAAAAACTAACCTCATCACTATTTATCCAAGTTTCAGTCAAAAAAATTAAATCAGGCAAAAAATCATCAGTTAGATGTGACATGAAAAGGTCGAAGTTTTTCCGTACACTTCTTATATTTTGATGAATAACATGACATTGCTTAATGGTGTTAACGTTACAAATTGGTTCATTATTGCTGTTGGTGTTAGTAACTTGATTATAATTACATGTATCAAATAGAGTTGATGTAGATGATGACTTTATAGGCTGTAAAGATGAATTGTTATTAACGAGCATTTATGTGATTATATATATAGAAATTAATAAAAAATAAAAATATAGGAGGTATACGTATGCAAATACACACACGTATACACAAAAACTATTTCTTTGGTAAATCATCATATGCTCGAATAACAACAGTCTTTGTAGATTTTTCTTCATCTTTTTTCATCAAAATCTGGCCATGTGAAATCCATAGGAATTTATAATTTAAATTACGTTTAACAGCTCCTGCTTCTCCAAATAATTTTTTTCGAAATGGTGTAAGGCTATCTTGTATATAAATAGGTTCATTCTTGGTTGGATAAATCAATTTGGTAGTAAGATTCTTTTTTAATATGGCTTTGCGTGATAAAATGAGATCTTTTTTTAAACGTGAACATAATTTTAATGTAATTGTTGGAATATACTTTTTACCACTTACGATCTTAGGTGAGTGTTTATATACATCATCAATATCTTCTCGCGATATAGGAACGTTCATACCTTTGTTTAATAGAAGAAGTGTGGCATCAAGAACTGATTCATCCGGCTGAACTGTTAGACCTCTTATCTCAAGCCAGTTACTCCTAACGGATTGATTAGTATGATCAAGATCCTGTTCTAAAGCACTAACTTTCAGCTTAAGTGACGAGTTTTCCACTGAAAGCGAGTTAATTTTATCCAGAGCCAATTCAAGATGCGTTAGTCTATTTTGCATTTGCGTAGAAAGAATATGAAGTTGTTCTTCTTGTTTCTTATACATATCTTTTAGATCTTTAAATTCTTTTAGTAGCACATCAATGGAAGATTGACATTTGGTTGTATTGCTAAAGTTAGTGGCACAATCAACACAAAACCATTGTTTTCTTTCCTTATCAAAATGATTAATATCTTCTTCATTTAAATTTACACACAAAGCATGAAATAAACTTGAGCAACTTTCACATTTAACTTTAAGATCGTTTTCACGACTTATTCGTTTAGAACACTTTTTGCAGTTGGACATTTCCATTTTATGGCGGACCGAATCTAGTTTGTTTTATGCTATTTTTTTAACTGATATAATTGTATTTTTTTTATTTTAGAATATCACAATATTTTTCATATTTTAAAATATCACATGGAATAAAATTAATAATTTTAGATACATTTTCGATTTTTTTTTTTTATTGTTTATACAATTATGGCGGACCGAATTTATTGTTTTATGCTATTTTTTTCTTTCTTTCAACTGATACAACTGTATTTTTTTTTTTACGTTTTTAACACTATATTTTATATTTTAGAATATCATATGGAACAAAAATTAATAGTTTTAGATAGAAATTGAAGAGTAGTCAAAATGACGATCTACACCCAACGAGATCACGATCTTAACTGTAATATTATATATATATATATATATATATATATATATATATATATATATATATATATATATATATATATATATATATATAATATATATATATATATATATATTATATATATATATATATATATATATATATATATATATATATATATATATATATAATATATATATATATATATATATATATATATATATATATATATATATATATATATAATATATATATATATATATATATATATATATATATATATATATATATATATATATATATATATATATATATATATATATATATATATATATATATATATATATATATATATATGTATATATATATATATATATATATACATATATATATATATATATATATATATATATATATATATATATATATATATTAGACTGGTCGTTAAAAACTAAATTTCCGAGACGCCCCCCAGAAAATTCTTTGTGTGTCAAAAAACCATAACGGCTTTATTTTTTTTTTTTGAGTGAAAAGAACACGTGCCGCAAAAATCATCGAAGTTTATTTTTTGATAAAATTGTTAATATCTCATAAAATATGCAGATGTCAAAAAAAAATCACATATTCATTTTTGCAGGAAATTTAATTCTCTACAAAAAAGGTCCAAGTGATTTTTTTCCTAAAACCTATATTTCTGATGATATTTTGAAATAAAACTTGAAATTCTTCGAAACTCGTAAAACCAAATGATGAAAATTTCGACGAAAAAGTACTAATTTTGATTATTTTTGTCACGATTATTTTTTTATACATTTCATTCTAAGCATAAGAAGAAAATTAGGAGTTTTTCGTCATCTTTATTTTTTATGTTTTTTAAAATTACGAAAACTTACAAGTTCATTTTCAAAATATCATGAGAACTATACGTTTTCGGGAAAAAATGCCATGGACCTTTTTTGTAGAGAATTAAATTTCCTACAAAAATGGTTATGTGATTTTTTTTGACATCTGCACATTTTATGAGATATTTGAAAAAATCTACGAATTTTTCAAAAAATCAACTTCAACGATTTTGCGGCACGTGTTCTTTTTGATTTAAAAAAAAAAAAAATAATGCCGTTGTGGTTTTTTGACCACAAAGAATTTTTCTAGGGGGCGTCTCGGAAAATTAGTTTTTAACGACCAGTCTAATTATATATATATATATATATATATATATATATATATATATATATATATATATATATATATATATATATATATATATATATATATATATATATATATATATATTATAATATATATATATATATATATATATATATATATATATATATATATATATATATATATATATATATATATATATATATATAGTAATAATAAAAAAAAATTACAATTAAAAAAACTTGTCAATAAAAAAACTGATCTTCCTTGTTCATCTTTTCTTCCTATGAATCCTTAACGGTCCTTCAATTCGTTGATATGATTTACTTCTTTTATAATAATAGCTGGATAGTGCCTTACTGTTTTTTCTTTCTTTGTATCTATTTGCGAAATTGTGTAGTTAAATCCATGCTGAATAAAAAGGTAAAAGTAACCCACTGTCCGTAATTAGACAAACTCTTAAGCTGATGTATATTAACTTTACTTCTGAAATCGAAAACAGAAAGAAAAAGGGTGAATATTGTGCTGTTATGGTATGAAGAATCGCAAGTAATGATGCTTGAGACTCGAAACATGACTTCAACCAGTGTTGTGTATAGCTATAAGATTTAATTTCTTTTTCCGTTTTAATACACTTGCTATCACCCAAATATAATTTAATCTTTTATCAATTTGTCTTGAGTAATGAATTATAGTTTTACAGTCACTTCACTTTAGCCACACTTTAATGACGAAAACAAAACCAAAATTCTGTGGTTAATAAGAAGTAAAAAGACAGGAAGGTCATGTTTTGATATTCTTTAATGACAAACCAAAAAAAAGATGTCGGACAGATTACATTTTTCTTTCCTTTTCACTTTATACATAGTAACATTTTGTATAACTTAATAATAACTCTTCTAGTAATTCCTTCTTTTTTTTGTATTTGTTTTTATTGAATTACCACTAGAATACTGTAACTTAATGAAACATAATTCAATTGCTAAAACTTTTCTTATTATTTTTCCTAAAGCGGAATACTTTTTTTTATTCTCATTACAAATTTAAAACTATTTCAAGAAATTAACTTTTTGTTCTGCAAGTCAAAACACGAAATGAATACAACAAAAACTTTTCAGTTGCTCGTTGACTCGTTTTTTTATTTTCGACGAAGGTAGTACCAATTCGATTCGTTAAAAGAGTGTGTTCTTTATCTTTGTTGTTTATGCAAAACGGTTGAATTTGTATTCGAACTTAAATGAAAAATAGACTGAATTAGAATGAAAATTTTAAATTTATTAATTATTTAATTTAATATGAGGGGAGGTCGTTACAAGGCCTCACTTTGGGTTTCCAAATCACGAACAACTTGATTTATTATTAAATTAAGATCACTTCCTTCCGTTAGTATAACATTTTTTGCCTTAAATGTTTTGATTGTGCTGATGTTACCAATTTTTTCATTTTTAGAGTCATATTTTATATACGATGAAAACAGCTCAAAATTAGTTTTAATAGCATTATGCACTATTATTTTCTCGTCAAATGCTTAATAGAATTAATAAATTCCAATATGTCAACATGATCCTTTGATAAATCAGAAATGCGATATCCTATTATCCTTGATTTAAACGCACTTTTAATTTCTTGTATTGACTCATCATGTGTATAATTTTTTAAAACTTTTTTTTCTGTTCTACACTCTTGAGATGGTTATGAAAGTATTTTTTTATAACTTCTACATAACATATTTCACATTTTAGTAACTTACTATTTATAGTATTAACCACTACATGTTCAGTATTTACTTTTGCTTTCTTTGTTACAACACTGGCTTCATTATCAAAAGAATTTAATCGTTTTATAGGTTTATTTAATATTATTTTTTTTGGTGATCATATAATTGATTATATTTCAGTTTTCTTAAATTATTCATTTTCTTCCCACAAAACTCACACATTAGTTCTAATTCATTATGAATAAATTTAATGATTATTACTTGTAAATGATTTATCACACATTTCTTGCACTGAATCATTTTATTATTGATTTCTGTTTAAATAATTAAACTAAACGATAGCCTTTTTATTGTCTCTACTTATATGATTATTATTTATAAACAGCAACGGATAAACAAAAGTTTGATGTTTGCAATTTATATAATAACAAGAAATTTTTTAATAATAAGTAACTCGTAATATGTGCTTGAGATGCGCCGCGCATTCATTAACAGCTGAATAACTAATGAGAATTTGTGATATATTCTCCCCACATTTCATTTAAATTTGTTATTATGGAATTTACAAACTCACGGCCATCATCCGAGTGAAGTATAGCGGGTGCACCAAATGTTGTATAAATATCTATCAGATTTAAAGCGATTTCTTCGGCCCTTTTGGTCTTCAGAGGTTTTAAAATGACAAATTTAGTTAAGTGATCTTGGTAGTTCATTATATTGCGATGATCATTATAGTTTTGCGATTGCATGTCAATCAAATCAATTTGCGCCCTTGAATTAAATGCGGAATTGTAGAATTGTTTTTGTCACAAGTCCTCTCTTTGGATTCGATTGTTTTACTTGACAAATGCTGCATAACCCTAAATATGCCATATCCGCCTCCGTTGTCACATTACAATTTTTTTGTTTTCAACACAGCCATCATCCTCTTTCTACCACCATGCCCTACTTCTAAATGTGCTGTGTGAATTACTTCAAAGAACTCGTTTATTGTGACGTAATGTAAGACGTCAGAGTCATTTTTAACTATAGGCTTAATTAATTTTTCTTTTCCACCAATTGTCACAACATCATATTTATGCATAAGTCTATTATTCGTTACCGTTTTTGTTGTGTTCCATTTTTTAATTCTTTTACTTTTTGAATCTTATTATTGTATTCTTCAGAACTAAAATAAAATATATTGTCACCTCTCTTTTTACTGTTGATAAATTTTTCGATTGCTGTATTAAATTTATTCTGGTTCTCCATACTTTAATATTATAATTAAATAAAACTACAACGCTATATTTGAATTTATATTTTAGTATATTTAGTTCACAAGTAACACAAATTATTCCAAACAATTATAAACCACGCGCTCGTTGCATATACAAGTCGCTAGAATATACACGTAAATACTAACTACTAAACTAATAGGCCATTTCATATTATTACTTTGCTTACATTCTTAGAATTTTTATTTCATATTTTTGAAAATAAATATTCGGTTCTTTTTCGGCTGATCGTTCTCAACAACATAAATGCATTTAACATCATTCTCCAACTAAATCGGGGATTAACGTCAATAACCAGGGAATGTCTACATTTACAACTTTTACCAATTTTTAGGTAATTGATGTCAATTACTGGGGAATGACGTCATTTACTACGTCTACATCATTTACCGTAACATATATGCATGATCTCCTGTATCGTTATTGTCAGATTAAAGATAAATAGAAAATTTAATATGGTATTGCAAACAATATTAATGAATAATCTTATGGTTTTGTATTTAATCTTTATCTACCAATTCAAAAACTTTTCTCCCCATATTGTTTTTAAATCACATCTTAGTTACCAAATAATTTTAAATAAAGAGAATACGAGAGAACGAAATGCATATTCATTTTTACATTAAAACAATTAATGCATTCTTTTAGTTCTTTATGATATGTGACTTATACAGTTAGCTCTTAATACTCTGTATGTGAACTGAGTAAAATTGAATAAAAAAAAGTATGTGTATAAAGAAAATAGTGCTACATAGATTAGAATACGCTAGATATGAATTGTAAACTCTCTAAATAAATTGCATGGAAAAGTGATTTGGGATGTGAAGCTTTCCTCCAATAAATGGCAGTGGACTGTATTTACTAGCGATGCTGACGAATTAGTACTGGAGGTGCCACACTATTGTTTACCCTTTTATATACTGGTGATTGATGAAAATTGTATATAATATACGCCAAATATATAGCTGACAATAAATAAGATCCACTAAGCATGGACATGGATGATACGATGACAAGTGATCTTAGTGTTTGCGAATGTCCGTAGGTGATATTAGATTAATTACATTATAAAGATCATAAACTACATACAGTTGACGTCACATTAACTCCTGTAGCTTATGTACACAGATGATTGATGAATAATTATAATTATATACCTTTGACGTTGACTTTTAATTATGTACGTAGATGAATTGATGAATAATTATAAATTGTACATTTTTGACGTTTATTTTACTCCATTTGGTTATGTACAAACTCATACGATGAGAATTACCTTAGTATTCATTTGACATTAAATTTATTCCAATACATAACATATATGCACATAGCTACAGCTGGTATTGAATTCTTCCAATCAACTATATGCAAACTGATGCAACGAAAATTATCTTAGTATGGCAAGTGTATACACTTTTTGAAGATTTGATTATGCATAAAAAAACTAATGTGATAAAAAATTATGAATACATACAATCGACGATAAATTAAAAATATGTACATAGATGATCTTGATGAATATATACAATTGATAATAAATTAAAGTTATGTACATAGTATAATGTCCGCCTTACGCGCACGCTATATTATTTTTTTTTAAGTTGGGAATGACGCTTTAGCAAGTATGTTCCTTACCTGTAAAGATTCCTTCGTTTCTCTTTTTAAACACAAAACTTTCACTAAAGACAATACATCACAACATAAACACAACACTATTAATTTCCGCCTGAAAAAAGAACAGTATATCTCCCCAAACCCAAATCACCTTCAAGAAGCTGTGAAATGAAAATAAAATTCCAGAATACAATTAACGATTTAATTTAATCATCAATATAAAATATATCGTTTAGCTTATAATTAATTATTATTTTTTTTTTTTTTAAAAACCGATTTAACCTTGTTATATAATGTACTATTATTTGGGATGTAAAAATACTTTAATTAATCACTTTTAGTTTGTTTTTATTCAAAAACTGCTGTAGTTTTTCTTAGCAACTTATAAACAATAACACAATGTTTTAATTTATATATATATTTTCCTTAACTTATAGTTTGTAATCTAAACACTGTGTTTGTTTTATGTTTTTTTATATTTATTGATATTTAATTTTTCATTCGTTGTTTATCCTTTGAATTATTAAAATGGACTGTAAAAAGTTTCGATTATTATTATAAAGTACAAAATACAAATACAAACTTAAAAAATAAAATATAATAATAGTTTCAGCACCCTGAAACGTAGGACTACGGTATCTATATATCCAAGGGAATTTTACTAATTTTAAATATAAACGAATGTACGGACTAAAACGCGGACTCTAACCCAACAAAAGATCACTTAAGAACAAAGATAATTTATTTATGACATTTCATTATGACTTTTAAAACAAACAAAAATAATTTATTAATCTAACATGCAAACTAGAATTAACATCGAGAAAAGTGCTAAAAGACAATGTTGTTGATTGTAGTTTTCCTTGGTGTCAACTTTCAATCAATACGTATTATACGACAGGTTTATTTTTTTGTTTTCTTCAGCCAATTATATTTATGCCACGAACGCTGTTTAACATAACGATATTATAGTGAACGTGAAGATCTTCAGCAAATACAAGGCAACAAAAATGTGCCACTTTCGCAATAAGCAAATATTCGTCTAATGATTTAATTATGATACCACGTACTGATCTTCACATGAATATAGATTTCAGCCAACGTGCTGACGCCCGCAGCACTTTCCAACTCCATACATCAATCAAAAAAATGTAACATATTATGGAATGAACTCAGCCCCAAATCATCGTCGTTTGTTGAATTTTTATCAGCCACCATCGTGATTTATTCCAATAACCGGAATGGTAAAACAACGGTCTCGCTATATTCGAAGCCGTTCTCACAAACAACAAAATTATGTTATTCCAAAATTGAAAATAAATTAAAAAATATTAAAATTTAATTGGATTATTTGTTTGATTTGGAAATTGATGACAGTTAAACCAAACTTTGTAACAGGCAACGAAAACTTAACTTTTATAGCAATAAAAAACCCAACTTCCAAAAATAAATTAATTTTTTTCAATTTAATATCACCAAACAATTTACATTTTTTTCCAATTTTATTTTTACAAATAACAATGCTCACTTGATTTTAATTTACATACTCAAGCTATTTTTAAGTCTTAATCACAACTCAAATTAAATTGCAAAATGTTTTTTTATTTATAATTTTTAAAATTACTAAACAAGAAAGAAGGAAAAGTTGATTGCATGAAACAGATGCTCGTTATTCATATTGTTTGTAATCAATACATTTACAATTTAGAACGTACCCAGTTAATAACAGATTGTCTTATTTTTTTCCATAACATTTTTCCTGTTCTTCAATCGATTTATAAAACATAAACAAAAGTAAGAACCACCCGTTTATTCAATTAAATATGTTCATGTATTGTAACATTTCATTTCATTATGTTAATTATGTGCAAAATCCAATATGTAACATATATGCACATAGAAACAGTTGACAATTTTACTATGCATAAAGACTGAAAATTGTGTCCACCTATGAAGACATCTGGGTGTGGTTTTTCTAAAATGGCGATAAAAAATTACTAGATTAGCTTAACACATTTAATTTAGAATATAGGACGATTATCACTGTCACAAAAAAAAAACTTTCACTGTTCTGCGATACAGTAAAACGACTTTTTAGAAAAAAACAACACAATAATGAACTATTTTATAACTTTTTTTTATTATTAGTTTTAAATATGGTGTCATTTGTATAAACGATGAATACAGGGAGGAGAAAGTGATTTCATCGTGAATAGACGTGTAAATTTTTTGCTCTTAATATAATTAATATAAAACAAAATAAATATTTAAATTTTCTCTTGTTCATTTATTAATAATTTATTGGTTATTTTATTTATTGAATAATATCATATTATTATCTTAATAATTTGAGGAAAAATGTGATTTATGTAATTCAAACAGTTTTAATGATGATATTGTTGTAATAAAAAATGATACAGAAAATCATGATGGAATTACAATGAGAAAATATCAAAGTGGATTACCAACAACTACAGAAAAATCAACATTTTTATACTATAAAGTTTTATCAGGTATATGTTTTAATACAATGTAGTTTGTTATATATAAATTAATCGTTCAATTGTTTGTTTTGTTTTCAATAAGTTATTTTTGTGATTATACATGTTAATAAAGACTGTCAAATTGCTTTAGTGTGTTCAAAAAAATATATATAAAATTTGTTTGAATTGTGAAGCTGACACTGAAATTGAGTGTTGAATTTTGTTAATTTCAATTCAATTCAATTCCTTTATTGAGACATTTTAAAAACATTCATTTTACAAGTATATTTTACAGCGGTTACAAAAAAAAAAACTAAACATAGTTTGTTTTTATATGTTGGATACACTGACAAGAACTGTCAAGTGCTACCGCTTTTCAAAAATTGATTTTTTGATATATGAAAATTGTTTTAATTCAATTTACAGTATTTTCTCTAATTCAACTTATTATGAACTGTATCTTATTTACTAGAAAAATTTATGCTTGCTCAGGGCATTATATGAAACGTTTTTTTCAGCATTTGAGCGCTGTTTATGAACTACCTAAAACTAAAACTAATTTATTTACATATTTACAGGGAACAATAAAGTATTGTACTAATTTAGATTAGTAGGTGCACGCCTATTCAGATCACGGAGCACGAAGCCAGGGTGTGTACTTTAACCTCTCAACCCTGTAAACATTTCGATTCAAAAAAGATTCGTAAATGATGAAACTTGTTCATATAAAACATCGTTTACGAATCGTTTTCGCGATGCTAAACGGATACAATTTTGAATCAACTGACATATGATAATTAGACTTTTGGCGATACATTTTGTATGTGGTAGTATGTATCGGAAACACTCCATATTTTACGATACATTTAAGAATCATGTTTTCCGATTTAAATTAGTTATGAAATTTGCGATTCTATTTCGATTCTCAATTTTTCTATCGTTTTCGATATTTTTATGTAACTGGAAATATATTCAGCTCTGGGTTCTAGTGTTATCAAAACAAATTAATAATTTTATACATATTATTATTAAAATTTTATTAATACTGAGGTTGTACATTTGAAAAAAAATTAAAGTAAATGAAACTTAAAGTTTAAAGTAAATGAAAATCAAAAATTAAAGTAAATGAATTAAAGTAAACTTAAATATCTACGCTAGAAATTAAACTTATAGTTAGTTGCCTATGTATCCAATTTCAATGTATCTTCACTTGTTTTTATTTTGAATTTTGTTGAATTTATCTTTTGCGTAAAGAAACCACTTTTTATTATGTGGACCCGTTCATTGGTTTTAAAAGTCGGGAATTTTTTTTCTGCGCTAAATGTATAAATAAATAAATGTATAAATTTTATTTGGTTTTAAATTCACAGACAAAGAGAAAATGAAGCAGTTACCTAATATTAGAGTCATAAATTTAATTTAAACAATTTAAACATCTTTAATTTAATTTAAACACAAGATTTTTTTTTTTAATTCACAATACACTTTTTATAATTTTTAAAATGGCGTCAACAAGATTAACTATAAATTGTATTGGATTCTAAACACGAAATGAATATACGTCATACGATTATTGCAATTGTATTTGTCACATAGAAAAACTATGTTTCGGTTTAGTGTCGAAAATATATCGTTTTTTTCGATTCGATTTTTTTGTTTACAGGGAAGTGACTGGTGTTTTTCGATTCGTAGAATTTATTAAGATTTAGGCAGTTATTAGCTTGCAAAGACACGAGAGATTCTGTGTTTATTAAACTGATCGGTGATACGTAGTAGGTACCGTTTTCCAGTGGAGTTGTGACATTGTCGTGGTAAATGCTCCTCATAAGAGGGTTGGGGTGATGTTGTAGTCTTTTTAGTCTAGTGACGGCTAGATTGTAAGAGTATTGAAGAATAGGGGTTATTCCCGAATCTTTATAAATAATCTTGTTGTGTATATATTTTTTATTTTCCTTCTAAATTTGGAGAGACAATGTCTGATCATTTTTCTTTCGAAGACAAGGAGTTCCTTAGCTACTGTGGGACTAATTGTGAACCAGATAGGGCAAGCGTAAGTTAAAATAGGTCTTATTAATGTTTTATATACAAGAAGCTTAGTTTTGCTTTCAACATTGTTAGATGACAGAATTGGTTTTAGCAGCGCGGCTGCACCTTTAGCTTTGTTTATAGTGGCTCTCATATGTTGATTGAAACAGTTTTGTTTTGGATATTAACACCTAGATATTTGATCTTATCGACGGTTTTGATTTCGCTATTATTGATTTGGAGAGTTAATTGTTTACTTTCTCGTACAGCTAGATGGTGTCCTCTTCCACTTGAGTTTCTAAAGCAAATTAATTGGCATTTTTCGACATTAATATTTATTCTCCAGGTTTTGTAGAATTTTTGTATGAATGTAATGTGTTTTAAGATCTTATCTAATGCAAGATGTGGTCTTTCGTCTTGTGCGAAAACTATAGTGTCATCAGCATAAAGAACTGTTTTGGAGTTATTGGACAATCTAGTTGGAATGTCATGAATATAAGTGTTAAATAACCAGGGTCCAAGTATGGATCCCTGCGGAACTCCTGAATTCACTGGTATTGTGTTAGATTTCTGATTATCAATTTCAATAAAAAGTTTTCTATTTGTGAGGAAACTTTTATAATGCGGACTAAGTAAGGCGGGGTGTTGGCCCTGTGCAGTTTGTATATGTGACCTTTCGGCCATGTGAGGTCAAAAGCTTTTTCGAGGTCTAAAGTCCAAGAGACTGTGCATTTTCTGTTGTTTAGTCCTTTGACGATATTGTCATGGAGATATAAGAGCGCATGCTCTGTAGAGTGTTCTTTCCTGAATCCGAACTGTTCATCAGGGATTATATCAAAATTATCAAAGCAATTTAAACATTATTATTTTTTCCAGAATTTTTCCCATATTTGAGAGCATCGAAATTGGCCTGAAGTCTCTGATGTCGTGTGACGCGTTAGTTTTAG
The DNA here is from genome assembly GCA_963693315.1 of Diogma glabrata. Taxonomy (NCBI): domain Eukaryota; kingdom Metazoa; phylum Arthropoda; class Insecta; order Diptera; family Cylindrotomidae; genus Diogma; species Diogma glabrata. Next base: position 71,072,356 of record OY856186.1, on the reverse strand, counting down.
GGATAGGTATAAGTTTCGCTATCTTCCATGCATTGGGAAAGAAACCGTTATCCAAACAGTTGTTTATAATGATCGTTAGGGGCTCTGCCAGTTGTTTAACACCTTTCCTGATGAAGTAGTTTGAAATATTGTCCGGTCCCATCGATTTTTTAATTGTTTAGGGCTTTTATTGTGTCCGAAGTAATCTTTGTATTACAGAAGAGTTCTAGATTACCCGGATTCAGCGCAGAGTTTTGCTGAGAGAATTCCGTCAATTCTTTTTCGTTGTCTCTTGAGATGTTATTCCATAAATTTATGACCTCATTTGTTGTGTTTAGATTATAAGTTGGGATTTTTTCCTTATATATTTCCTTGTAGAATTCGGCAAACGCGTTAAGTTTTTCGTTTAGGTCGATATAGATGTTATCACCTCTTTTGATTGGGTCTCTTGATACATTTATTTTGTCGCATTTCCCTACGGTAATCTTATTAATTTCCTTAAAAACTCGAGGCGAAGGTTTGATGGCCTCGAGTCTTCGTCTGAAGTTAGTATTCAGTTCACTCGAAATTTTGTCTTTTAGGCAGGTATTGAGACAATCGATTCTCGCTTTGAGTTCTTTGTATTCGGCATTGATTTTGTTTTTGTGTTTGCTAAATATCCTCTTTAGCTTGGTGGACCAGATTTGTTTTAATTTGAGCATCTTCTGTGCAACTTCAGATAGATTGGCGTACTTTAAATCCTTAGGTCTCATTTGTTTGGCATGTTTAAGATTTGTGTTAATAATTGCTACGTTGATCTCATTAATAGTTTTTTCAATTTCGTCGTTAGATAAACTCCTCGAGTGAGATATTTTAAGTTCGTGAGGGCAAAGCTTAGGTCAGATTTGTATGTATCCCAGTTTGTTTGTTTGAAAGATAAAATGTGGTTCTTAGTGTTTGTTAACGGGTTAAAATTTTTAATTGTGATGTTTAGTTGTATTGCAAAATGGTCAGATATTCCTGGTAAAGTAGAGCACTTATAGCTTAATTGATTGTCCGTTTTATGAAGACAATTGGACGATATTAAGAACATATCAATGAAGGAACCCGATCTCGGGAACGTTGGGTCCGGTGGGTTTACAATTTCGAAGTTCATCCAGTCTGGTTCCTCAAGTAATTTTGATAATTGATTGCCATTCACGTTATTTACGCTATCTCCCCATCTTTTGTTTCTGGCATTGAAGTCCCCTCCAATGATTACCTCGTCTTTATTCTGACATAAATTCAAAATGTTATCTAGGTCCTGTTTCATACCTTGACCAAGGTTACTGGGGATATAGATGGCCCCTATTATCAGAGAGCGATTTCTCTCTTGAGCATCTATGTAATTTATGTCTATAAAGGTTGCCGATATTGACAGGCTCTCGAATGGAATAATTTTGAACTTTATGTTCTTTTTTATAAATATTGCTGTGCCTACATTTTTATCTTGTCTGATGATGTTGAAATTTTCGAGGTGTAGCTTGTGTCTGCCATTAAGGTGGGTTTCTGAGATTAGAGCTGCAGTCGGGTTGATGTGTTTAATTGTTTCAAAAAAGTTGAAGGCGTTTGTGGTTGAATATTATTGAGTTGGCGTTCAAAGCTAAAATTGAAATATTGTTACAGCTCATATTTATTTTTGGGGTAAGAGAAATGATGAATTGTAGGTATTCAGCTGTTTTTTGACCTTTGTTTTCGATTCTCATGTAATTCGGCCAGAATTGGTTGATTTTATCTAACAAAGTACCAAGAGGCATGTAGAATAATTTGTTGGACTCATTAAAGAAGTCTGAAATGTAGTTTTCGCTGTTGTCAGGGTTTTTATCTCTATTTGGGTTGATAACATCTGCGAATGATCTGTTTGGCGTTGTGAAGTTGTTTATGGTCCTAAGGACGCTTTCCTTTCTAGCGTTTAGGAGGTCTCTTACCTTTCCTTTGTTTATATCCCGGTTGTTCTTGAATTTAATAAATGCTTCACATCCTCGGTAGTTTGCCGGGTGACCTTCCTTGCCGCAGTTTATGCAGGCAGCCGGTTTATTTTCTTGGTTTCCCTTTTCTCTTGCACATTGGCCTGCTTCATGGTTATCTCCACATTTCACACATCTCTTGTTAAATGCACAGTTTTGGCTTATATGCCCAAATCTTTGGCACCTGAAGCATTGTATGATTTCTGTTTTTTTAGTTTCTCGAAATGAATCCTCTGGTGAAACAGGTATTTAATGTTTAACAATTCACTGAGGTTTTGACCTGTTTCGAGCTGTAAGGTGTACATATTCAGTTGTGTGTTAGCTCTTTTTGTATAGGGAGTTGTAAATTGTTGAATTTTAGAGAACTTTATATTCGGACATTCCGCCAACATTTCATTTTTTATCTCCTCCTCCGTATATCCGCCACTTATTCCTTTAAGTAGTAATATCTCCTTTCTCAGTTCTTTAGGCGTGAACGTAAAAGCGTCCGCTTTTCGGTCTTTAAAAAAAAAAATTAATTGTCTTTGTGTGGATATCTACTGAATCTAGAAATACTTTTAATTTACCATAACCCGTGTTATGGATTTTTATATTAACTTCGTTCGAGAAATTTTTTTATTAAACCCAAAATAGATTTGGCGCTTGCTCCGTTGATATAAATAGGTGGACACCAATTAATTTTTTTGCTTTAATTGATTTTAATAACATGAATTCAGATTGGAGAGTGCAGAGGACTACAATTTAGTCATCATCCTATTATACTAATAAATTACATGAATAACAGGTTTCCGACTGGAGATTGCAGGCGAGAAATTTTAGATACGGGATTGCTGATTGACGATTGCAGATTATATGTATAGGTGATTGTCCTTGTGATTGTCTCGTAACAGTAGTAGCTAGATACGATTTGCCAGGTGTCTGTAACCGGGCCGTTCACTCCTAACTAACAATTACCTACCTATCCTTACCTATTGTTATATGTAAAACGACTGTAGAAAGTGGCCCGGTCGTAATCCGGGAGTCTCGCCTAGTGCTTGGTCCTACAGTCCAATCAATCAATCAATCAATCAATCAATTTGTATAAACGATGAATACAGAAAAGAGAGCATAATCTCAAAAAATTCTTACTTATATAATAGAAATAAATGCTTTCAGTGCTGTCAACTGACATAAATAAAAAGAAGTTCCACCTTTAAATGAAATATGACATAAGTTCCACAATATAAAAAAAACTTAACGATTAAACTGAGTGTGTCTAGGACTGTTTTTGTTTACCGAATTTGACATCCAGTGAATTTTAAGGTTTTGTGAGGAAATTCTTTTTAATTAATGTTGACTTATTATTAATATTTAGTTTCTTCTATTTAAGCATATTGGTGCGAACAGGATGGTTGATATTTGGGGTGGGTTTACCATCCACTTTACACTTCTATCTTCAAATGGGTGCTGCTGAATTAGACCAAGAGAAGTTTGTAACTATTCAGTAGAAAGGTTTTATTTAAATTGATTCTCCAGCTCTTCGCATAATTTTTCGAAATTTGGAATATTTTTGTATATAATTGCAGTATAAGCTTTTCTCGATAATTTGGTTTTGATTAAATTCAACAAAAGTTCTTTATCTGCATCATTATTTAAAGGTTTGCTTACTAATTCACAAGCTGCAATAAATTGATCTGCATCCTCAATTCCAGAGAATCCGGAAATGATTTTCAATGCCTGATTCAAATCCAAAGTCATTTTGGAATTTTCAATTCCTCTAAACGAACTATCCAAAATATGGTTAACTACTGTATTCACTGCCTGATTTATTTCATACAGTTCTTGAATAGGTTCAATATTTTTGAAATTTATTTTACTTTTTTCAAAACTATTAGTATTGTGAGTTTTAGATCTGAGTAGCTAGATTCTGGTTGTATGGAATTATTTCGTGGAGTAAAATTTTGTACTAAATGAGTTTTTTGTATTCCGGTGCAGTCGAATGAGAAAATAAATTCCGAATTTGTGGGATGAACTGTCAAATTATCTCGTCAACAAATTTGTATATGAAATGAGATTATTTGCTTTGAAATTTTGTAAAGAAGCACAAAAATAGAGAAAAAATGTCGAAAAAAGATTACGATAAATCAAAAAGATATTTTAGTTGATTTGTGGTGATTTTTGCCCATGTTTCCCGAAACACATTTTTTCTTTTAAGTTTATATAAATTAGTCATTTACTTAGATTATGTCAGTAGCAGGATTAGTTTAAATTAAAATTATAGTTATCTTTTAAATACATAATTAAATAATTATAGTAAATGTATTTATCAATAAATGTTGTCTACTATTAATTAAATAGCCTGTCAAGTTCAAGAAGTACAATATTCTGTAACAGTTCGTTTGTGGTTTTGGAAGGTTTATCATTAAAAATTGAAATGGTTGAATGTTCCATCAACATAGTTCCATCAACGTTCCATGTTCCATAGACATTAAAAATCTAAATAATTTTTATATACTCTATTGTTCTAATCGTTATAAGGATTTCTTCAACAACAGTTTCATCAAACGTACAATACATGAAACACACTAAAGTACTTTCACGATGTGTTTCTTTTTAACATCAATTCTCAACGCAATAAAGAATAATTAAAGAATAATTTTACAGTTAAACTAACTAACGAGAGAAACACAAATAAAAAACAGTAAATAAACTGACAGATTAATTCCATTTTTAAAAATTTGTACTAGTTTAGAACTTGTACTAAAAACGATATCTCGAAAAGAGAACGAGAATACCATTTAGTGGAATGGAATTATTTAGTGAGAAATCAAAATTCGATAAAAAAAATAATTCCATTCCACTTCATTTTTTCTCACAGAACCAGAATCGAGGTACTGAGGTAATAATCATGGTAAAAATTTCGATATATTAGGTAAAATAAGAAAAACAATTGTGACACACTACAAAACCACAACGAAATGTACTACCATTTCAGTAAAATTAAAATACATTTCAAAATATAAACAATATTCGATATTTCAAATCAATATATGATGATAATGAGAAAAAAGTCGTTTCATTATGTTATTTGAAAACTTACGCCAAGTGCCAACGGCAAACAGTGTTAATTATAACAATTATTATTTTCTTTCAGCAAAATTCAAAAATGATTTTTTTTTTAACTTTCAATGTAACTAAACAATACTACCTCCGATTTAATTGCAAAAAAAAATAATTTTTTACGTATTTTTATATTTGTAATAATAGAAAAATAGTTCTTAGATTTAATTTTAATGTGGGAATATTGTTATTTTTTAAATTCTATTTAATCTATAATTTCGATTATTCGAAGGCATTATTTAAAAAAAAAAACAAAAAAATTTAATAGTAAAATTTGGTACTCATCGAGTTTTCAATATTGTCATCAGTAATCCAATTGATTGAAGCTATAATTCAGCGTTTATCTTCTCTCCAAAGTTGTACATTGATATTGTCTACTTTTATTTTCGTTTTTTATTTGGTTAACACCCAAAAATATAGCAAAATGTAGTGCAAATGTTATTGTTTATATTACACTACTAATCTTATAATTTATTAGTACTACAATATAGTGCTTTGAAGGCTGGTGACACTTCCGCGTGTGGAAGATGCAGTGCTTTTAATTAACTGATATGATTATTGATATATCTGTTGATCGGCTACACTCAATCTCCAACCGGGACGTTCTTATTTCCCAAAGAAATGAGGGAAGCTCTTTGTGATAAGTTTTGGTTAGCTTTCACAAGTTTAGATAAAACTGCAAATAATACCACTTCTATTTGATAAACAACTTTTATTTGGGATGTAAGAATACTTTAATTAATCACTTTTAGTTTGTTTTTATTCAAAAACTGCTGTAGTTTTTCTTAGCAACTTATAAACAATAACACAATGTTTTAATTTATATATATATATTTTCCTTAACTTATAGTTTGTAATCTAAACACTGTGTTTGTTTTATGTATTTTTATATTTATTGATATTTAATTTTTCATTCGTTGTTTATCCTTTAAATTATTAAAATGGACTGTAAAAAGTTTCGATGATTATTACAAAGTACAAAATACAAATACCAACTTAAAAAATAAAATATAATAATTTAGGGTGCTGAAACGTAGGACTACGGTATCTATATATCCAAGGGAATTTTACTAATTTTATATATAAACAAATAGACGGACTTAAAAGCGGACTCTAACCCAACAAAAGATCTCTTAAGAACAAAGATAATTTATTTATGACATTTCATTATGGCTTTGAAAACAAACAAAATTAATTTATTAATCTAACATGCAAACTAGAATTAACATCGAGTGAATTGATAAAAGGCAATGTTGTTGATTGTAGTTTTCCTTGGTGTCAACTTTCAATCAATATGTATTATACGACAGGTTATATTTTTTGTTTTCTTCAGCCAACAATTATATTTATGCCACGAACGCTGTTTAACATAACGATATTATAGTGGACGTGAAGATCTTCAGCAAATACAAGGCAACAAAAATGTGCCACTTTCGCAATAAGCAGATATTCGTCTAATGGTTTAGTTATGATACCACGTACTGATCTACACGAATATAGATTTCAGCCAACGTTACTGAGCTTTAAATTTAGGCTCACAATTTCCTCCAAATCAATCTTATTACAGTTCATATTCGTTGTCTAATTTCGCAAAAATAATTGGAGTTTGGATTTACCTGGTGTATTCTCCATATATATGCCCAAAATACATGTGCAGAAAGTCTGCACGCAGTGCTGCATGCATATCTGCATCTAAAATAGATGTGCAAAATTTTTATATATTTGACGTGCAGAATTTTTGTAACAATGGAAGTCCGTGTTCTTACGTATTATGAAATAGTTATAAGTGAAAGTTGTCGCAATTTAAAGAAAACTGTCTTTTTAATTGAAAGATAGAAGAAAATAATTGAATCGTTGCCTGTAAAAACGTTTATGTCTAAATTAAAATTTAAGTTCAAATTACATATACCACTGTTTCCGATAATCCTTTCCCAAAAATTTATTTATTAACAATATTAGTTTTAATTATTTTATAATTTGGATTATTTACAATATTTGAATATCTTTATAAACAAATAATCATTACAAAAATATTTTCATTTTCAAAAAAATATCTTTCATTTTTATTTGAGTTATAAAAAAAATAATTCATTTTCAAACAAAATGTCAAAATAATCCATTTTTATCTGAGTTTTCAAGTAGTTTTTGTTTTTTTATTGTAGTAGCACTGCCTCTGTGCAGCGAAATTAGAATTAGAGATATCTTGCAGAATTTTTATGTAATTGCCCTCATATAGGGTGCTCAAAATACTCGACTTTCTAAGTACCCGGGTAGTCGATTATTTATATTTTTAATGCCCGGGTAACCCGGGTACCCGGGTCTTAACAAAAATTTCTACTATAAAAATTTGTTTGTACACTTTTGGTTTTTTTTTCATCAGAATATTAAGTAAAAACACATTAGAACATAATTTCAACAATAAAATTATATTATTTATTTATAACATTATATTTCAGCATAATATATTAATCAATAAACTACAAAAATAAAATTTTATTTATAACAAATTTTGGCTTGGCAAATTAGGCAAATTAACACAATTTTTCATACAAAAAGTAATATTTTAAAAACACCAAAGCGTTTAAAGTGTTGGTGCTTAAGTTGTTTCTTATTTTTGTAATGAAATTTTGCGATATCGAAAACACACGCTCATTAGCTGTTGATGTTGGTCTTATAGTGAGCAAGCTCTGAAATTATTTCCTTCAATTAATTTGATTTCTCTCTCAAACTCTGTTCTGAGCCTAGACGAGCTCACGTCTTCAGGTACGTTCATTATAGATTGTATTGTTTCCTGAAGTTCATCATAATCGTTTGATATGATACCGATGCTCTCGTTTATTTCAGGCTCAATATGATCTTCATGTAAACGATCAGTCTCGCCAAACAACCTCTCATATATCCCGCTCGCTAAGGTTTTGATTGTTTTTTTTCGTGGAATATGTTCGTACTGGAATAATTGCCACTATTCAAATACAATATTAATGATATGACGTCTTTATTACGTCTTTCATCTATTCTTCTTTTCACTGCATCTTTGAGCTCTTTAGATAAAGAAGTATTTGTGGTTTCTAGCTTCCTTATTAGATATATACAAGCTCCTTCTGCTGTAAGTAGAGTACTATCTTGTTTACTTAGCTCTTTTATGGTAAGTTCGATAGGTTGAAGAGTTGCGGATAGTTCATTTAACATATTAACATGATTTTCTATAAGGTATGCATCTCCAAGCTCAGACAATGCTTTATTAATGCTATTTTTTAAGAGCAAAAATCGATTTATCATAGGAATAATAGAATTCCATCTTGTTTTACAATCAAGTAACAATTTTAGTTCTTTTCCTTCTTGCAGTCTTACATGTTTCTGAAGAACACTATTTCTGACTGCGGAATATTTGAAAAATTTTACAACTTTTCGAACGTTTTTGAGTATAATCCCTATATCTCTCCGGATCGGTGGCGCTAGTAATTCGTCGTTGGTAATACCATCAAATTTTAAATTCCCATCATCTTAAAAAAGTTTACTGTTTTCAACATGTTGTTTTGGGAAATCATCATCGTCAGCGTCATCTGAAAAATCATCTTGATCATCGTCTTCTTTATTATCACATTCAGACTGCACGTCTTCTTCACTCTGAGGTGCGGATGAGTTTTTTTTGTAGAAAACATCTACAACGGCTAGGTGAATTGCATGATTATAACACAACTGAGATATGGCGGCTATATTTTTCCCGTATTTCACCATAACAGCCGCACCATCATGAGTGGAACCCACTACATCAACATCCATATTAATTCCAAATTCGTTTAACCGCCCTTTGATTAAACTTTCGGTAGTTTTTGCGTCGCAAGAGCTTTTGATAGGTACCAGCCCAAGAACAAACGGATTAGTGTTCACTGTATGAAGAGTCACATTAATGTATCTTCGCATACGTATATCGCTCCATTCGTCAACTGTTATACTAAAACGTATACCCTTCTTTTTATGTTGAGTTAAAATTTTGTTGAGTTCTAATTTTTTTTCATCAAAATATTGAACAACGTGTTTTCTGACTGTGTTTTCGCTTTTTGGCATATTATAATTGCGACTGCTTACATAGCCTCTAATAGCATCAGATGTTGTTATTCCTCTAAAACTAAACCCATCAATTGCAGCACATTTCGCTAGTATGCGATTTAAAGATTCCCGACTAACATAACAGAAGATTCCTGAATCTGATGTTTTTAATAACTTACTTGACGGTGGTGTGGTTATACTTCCTTCAATATCAACACTGCTAACGTCAAAATCCAATTTCTTTTTCCTTAAGTTGATGCCATGTGTTTTTAAATGGTTTAGCATGCCAGTCGTATTTCCTCCTGGGCGTTGAATCAACAAATTGCAAATATTGCATTTTGATTCCCATTTACCTTGTTTTTTGAAATGATCCCATACGAATGATTTCTTAGATGATGAAGACGGGGTTTGCATTTTGTGTAGTAACTAGTATTTGACTATGTGTAGTTTGTATAGTATATATATTAAATGATTATTATAATTACTCGAATACTAAAATGTAAAAATATTTAATAATTTTAGATTGTAAATTTCAAATCTATTTCTATTTTACAAACACAAAATTAAAATTCTAAAATAAAATTAGTAAACCTCTAAAAAAAATTTAACGAACCAACTACAATTTCAAAGCCCAACCATATCCTCATTCCTTAAACAACAACATGAAATAACAGCAATAAACATTAAATACCATTAAAAAACATAAAATAATAGTAATCATTCAAAAGTTCAACAGCAACACCCTGCTGTATTTATTAATTTATGACTTCTTATAATTGATGTGTTTCGAAACTCTAAAGATATCAAATTTTGTTGTCAATACTAATTTTCAATTCACTGAAAATCTCCTAAAATTAAATAAGAACACATGAAAAAACATTTAAAGTTAAATGGAAGTCAAAGTCTCACCTTGCTTCTATTTTATGAGTGACTAAGACAATTATAACTGTTCACAAAATTATTTTTTTATTATTTATTATTTTTTATTATTTTTTCAACAGATTTGAAATTCACAGGTGATAAAACATCAAACAAAATTTTAATATAAACAATTTTTGAATATTGACCGAACTCACAAAAATTCATCACAATTCACAATAGAACGATATGTATAGAACGAAAAACTAATCGATATATAACTTCATCAATTAACGACATCTTTCAATCAGTAGAATAGTTTTTGGGTATTTTTATGCATGTTTTATAGTTTTGTAAACAGTTTTTATACATTTATAATTGCTATTCAATTAATCGAAACTACCCGGGTATTCAACGAAAATTACCCGGGTAATCGAGTATGTGAAAATAGATGCAAATACCCGGGTACCCGGGTACTCGATAATCGGCATTGCATACCCTACCCTCATATAACAACACATGTTCTAATTTCGCTGCATGCAGAACTCTGCACATGTATTTGGACCAATACAATTTTTGATTCTTTGTGATGGTATATTTCTTGCACTAAACTAATGTAAAAAAAATATATTTTTGATTAATATTATTCACATCAAATGACGTTTATTGTAACAAAATAATATAGGTTATAATAGAGTAATGAAGATTGAGTTCAAGGTCTAGTTGTTCATTTCGATTTAACACATGAAAAAAAACGCAAACTACGCTTGTCAGACAATATGGAGGTTGTGTTTCAAGCAAACATTGTAAAACATTTCGGATACAAACAAAGAGTTTTTTTTTGTTCATATTTTCAATTTTTTCTTTTAATTAAAAAAATCTTCTCATCACTTCCATCACAAATTTAGGTTTTTTATGTACACACTTGTTTTTAGTTTAACATTCAAAAAATAGAAATATATTATTTCTTATATTCATCAAAGTACAATGTTTTTACTTTAAAGGTTAAACACCAATTAATTATATCTCTAGCCATTGTGGCATTTATAATCATTTGTGTACAAAAGAACAAGCTCAGCAACATTCCAAAAAAATACATTTCTCGTTTAATTTGTTTTTCGTTATGAGTGAGTTTAATAATTTGTTTTCGTTTCATTTAGTTGTTTGAATGTTATAATTGATTACCGCACTCCAAAACCAAAAATTAAATTTTAGTTATAATTGAATTTGAAAATTTTAGTTCTTTGAGAAATCGAATTATGAATTTTTTTATTGAGAAGAAAAAAAATGAAATATTGGAAATGTTTGTTGTTATTTAATTTGTTAGGAACCAGACGTTACAACTTCTGAATTTCAACTGCACGAAGATGAACAATTTTTTCAGCCATTTGTTGATTTAATTTTTTTTTTATTTTTTTATTTCTAACATTCATTTTGTTCACCATATTTTTTTTTGAACGAACCAAACGAAATCAACATTAGTATTTTAAAACTTATGTAGAAATTTATTTTAATTTTTTTTTAAATTCGTTCCACCAAAAATAAAATTTGAGTTATTAGCACTGATTTAATTAAAGCATTTTTCTTTTTTATCCTTTCGCTGTCACCACTTGTTTAATTATTATTATAACTTGTTGAATTGTAACTGAACACCATTTCAAAACTATAGACTTGTTTTTTTTTATTTATTTTATTTTGAAAACACGTCGTTACTAAGTGGGATTCGTATTACAACTACTTTTGTCCTTTACACGATATTTGTTTCACAAGTATTATGTTCGTGCAAAGAATATGAAAAAGACAGATATTCATAAACGTTGTGACTCTGCTTTAACTAACCATATTTACCATGTTGCCACAAATTCACAAGAACCTAATGTTTAATTTGTTTGTCCTCAATTCGTTTCCTAAAATATCGTCACCGTAATTATATATACGAGGTTAAATTTAGGGGTTGAAACTCTTATATTTACCATTATATCAAGCGCTTGTAAATGCGTGGCTATCATCCACACATGTTTTTTTTAAGTACGTGGTCAAAATTGTCCTTGTATTGACCATACACTTCCATCAAAGCTAAAGTTTCTGATCTCAACCGGAAAGAATTTTTTACTGTAAACAATTTTTGAACTTTTTATTTTAGTATAAATCATATTATTTATTTTAGTATATTTAAATAAATAATAATAAATAAATGTATGTTTAAATTGAGATTCTATATTTTCAACGATAACCATTATTTCACAATACAGTTTAAATTAAATTTTTTTCCAATAATAACTTCAAATATTAATCTGCAAAATCAAAACTTTACTTCAGTTGCTCAATTTTTGTAGTTTAAGTGAAAATTTGTAATCGAACGCTAACTTCACTTCAGTTTTTTTCATTTGTTTCATAACAATCAGTTGTTTCAGTCAAATCGAACGCGCCTAACCTCATCGAATCCACAAACAATGAATTTGGTTGGACCCTAAAAAATAGCAATTATTATTATCGTTTAAACTGTATGAGATATATAATCAAAAAAGAGATATCCGACAAAATCCGACGTTGACGACGATACTCAGGATATTCTAAATGATGATTAATATACTAGTCACCTGCTGTTGACGATGATGATGTTAGGATCCTAATATATATTAATTCGCCAAATACTGTTGAACGACGACAACACTTAGCATTAGCAATAATGTTGATCGATGATATTTGCAAGGTTAACGGTTGTTGCTGATGAATGACAAATATAGTATCAAAAACTGATTAGTGTCAATAATAATTCAATTCACCAATGCTGTTGAATATGTGCCCGGTTAACGGTTGTTGTAATGCTGATGAGCCACGAAGAAAACTTAGCATTGACAATGTAGTAGAAGGTCTGGTAGACCGTGCAAGTCCGTGTACACGATCACCCTGCCACTAGCTCACTGGAGCGAAGGTTCTTTCGACCGACCTCAGTTACAAGAAATTTAGAATAAAATAAAAAAAAAACATGCGTGCCTCAAAACATCACCTAGAATCCCCAAAAGGGAGGATTAGATTCTTGACATAGGAATCCAATCTCCACTAACACAACACGGAAAGAATGGCCTTCAAATTTTCTTTCCAGATTATATTTTATTTTAATACCTACCGGCCTACCGCCATTTTCTTTAATTGTTAATGACCGCAAAATGTGATTTGAATTTTTTTTTAATTAGATAAAATAATTTTCTTTTGATTTCTCTTGAAATTCAAATGCCGACTGATTTTAGTTTTTAATTTTCGTTTACAAATCGCTTTTTTAGCGATACAGTGGCAAGAGAGAAATTTTCTCATTGCATTTTTCGTTTTCTTATGTTGCTTGCGCTGTGAGAGAACTTTATTAATTGGTTTGTGCTGAATGGGATACATTTAATCTTTATTAGTTCATGCCGCACTTCAAACTATAACAGAAATATCAATAATACTTTTCCCGAATGTGAGATTAAAGTCCTGATGATCATGAAATTATAACTTTTACAGCAATCCGATTTCCTATTCATGTGCCCCAAATTTACTCCAGATGCGTAAGTTTCGAACCAGTAATTTTTTTAATTAATTAGTTAGACATGTTTAGCACACTAAATATGAAATATTCATTATTCAGACTCTTTGAATATCCGAAGATACCATGTCAATTATAAAGGAAGGGGATGAGGAAAATGGAAGGAATGAGGATTGAGGATATAGGGATAACTATACTAATTGTTTTAAATGATGATGGACATTTTCTTTAAATGCCTGAGGGGAAAATTCATCAGGAAATACAGAGTGAAGACTAGTCATCTTCTTCTCGCCGATACGACTTTGTTATTCAATACTAGTATGTCTAGAGTATAACAAAACAGTGATCACTAGAGAAATTAATTGACTAAACCTGAATCTATTAAATATATGTTTATGTAAATTTTTTGTTTTTTATACTTCGCTAGAGTTGTAACCTAATTTTTGGTTTATATTTAGCGTTGACATTTTTTGGTAGTTTATCTAGTCGGCTAGTTCTGATGAGAATGATAAACATTTTTAAAGTTTAAACATTTTCTCATTTATTATTATTTCATTTATTGGTGCAATTTTCATTTTATAATTCATATTTATAGTTAAAAGTATGTAATTGAAAACTTAAGACTAGAATTAAGCCTAATAAATACTATAAAATTATAACTACGAATATATAAACAGATATATTTTAAAAGAGATATTATTATATTTACTTAAACTAGATTAAAATTTTATTTTTACGCTGCCAGCACCGTAGCGTTGAGTCCCTGTAATGAAAAGAGTTAAAAGTTAAAAGAAGAGTCTGTAGGAGATGGTTAAGCTAATGCGGTTGTGAGGGAAGGAGGAAAAGGGTGAAGCAAAGGTAAATACGTCCGTTAACCATAATGAAACCCAGGTTTTCTTCCAGAGTAGAAGGAGACCTCGTTTCGGAACATATGCGAGTACCGGTCTGTTACTGCCATGAATATTGAAGGATAAATGAAGTCAGCCTGAGCATCGTGCTCATTCTGGAAATCGTCCTTACATCGAGTGAGAAGTCTATTTGGGTGAGACATAATTCTGTTATTGTGGTTTATCAATAACTTGATCAGATGTTGATCTAATGGGTTGAGATTTGCATTGAAATATAAATGTTCGTTCGAAACGTATTTATTGTCCGTACGTCTATACGTATTTGTAGCACGTCTCAGGATCTTCCTTTCCTGTAGCAATAAGAGATTCATGTGGGATTTCGAAAGCGTGTACCACACAGGGAAAGCATAGGTGGCTATCGGTCTAATCAACTGCTTGTAAATTAATAATTTAGTTGAAGTTGATAGACCATCGGGATATTTAAAAATTAAAGAAATCATATGATACGCTTTATTTGAATTTTGAATAATATGTTTCACATGTGGGTTGAAATTAAATAGCTCATTGAAGTATATACCTAGGTATTTAATGGAAGTGGATGGTGGAATCATAGTACCGTTTATGTCTATTGAAAGGTCTTTAATTTTGGAAACGATTCCAGGACTCCTTGAAGAAGAGTTTCTAATAAAAATGAGTTTTGTTTTATAGTCCAGTCATTTTAGCATAAAACAGGGGTCAACCTCGGAATGAGAGATAATAAGCTGATTTTTCGTATAAACCTTCATTTTGGCGTTCTAAATGTTGCCTCAAAGTCTCATAAAATCTCGTGTCTGAATCATAAGTTATTCAAGGTCAAATGTAAAAGAAACTTTTTCGCAATTATCTCGGTTTCTATTGCTCCAATTATGTTAACATCTATGACAGAAATTGTAGAGCATAAAATTTGTGACCAATTTTATTAGAAACATTTTTTCATGCGCTCAACCGTTATTGCGATAGACGGCGGTGAGCGCACTGCGCACAGCCATACGTTCTGTAACGCAAGGTCAACCGTGAATATTACCTTGAACTTTGAATAATTGTCGTTTATTCTTGTTTCCGATCTCGGCAACGACGGACGTAAAATTTTGAAAATTATGGCTGATTTGTGTTTTATTTGTGAGAATCCACTTGCAGAAGGTTATTTTGGTAATGAGATGCGTGGCTTGAAAACTTAAAAAACAACCAGTATCGATTGAAATGATGGTCACATAGACTTTTTAAATATTTTAACTTCTGTGAATGTGCATGTTGAGTATCGAAAAGTGTACATCTGTAAAAATTACATAGCGACATCGAAACGCCGCTTAGAAGGAGATCAACCTTTATCATCACCCAGAACCCAAAAAAAGAATGAAGTGTTCGATTTAAAAAAACTGTGTTTATTTTGGTGGCCAAACAGCTTATGCAGGACTCTGCTGCTGAAGAAAAGAAAACTAATTCACCGCCCTCTATCGCAAAAACGGCTGAGCGCTGAGAAATCGTTTCAAATAAAATTTGTTGCAAATGCTCTACAATTTTTATAATATATGTTAACATCATTAGAGCAATAGAAACCGAGGTAATCTTGAAAAACTGTTTTTTGTTACCTTTGACCTTGAATAACTTACGACGCACACACGAGATTTTATGAGACTTTTGAGGCAACTTTTAGAATACCAAAATGAAGGAATATACGAAAATTCAGCTTATTATCTCTCATTCCGAGGTTGATCGCTAAAATGACTGGGCTATTGTTCGTATTTATTTCAATAACCACATTTTGAATAAAACCATGATATATCATCAAATGCAGATATAACCTCTCTGATAGCTGATCTGGGCGAGTGATGACTTGCATATAGAAGGGTATCATCTGCGTAAAGAGTTAATTTGCAGAAACATGAAGTGTTAGGGATGTCAGCTATTGACAAAGAATAAAGAAGAAACAGAGTGCGGAAACAGAGCTGGCGGAAACAGAGCCTTGTGGTACACCTCTTTCCATGGGAAAGAGGTCAAAAATAAGATTTTTATATGCAATATTAAATGACCTGTTGGAGAGAAAAGATCTCAGAAAAATGATGATTGAGGGAGGAAAATCATAAATTATAAGCTTATATAGTAAGCCTTTAAGGTCAGAGGTAATGTCATGATGGAATTTAGTTAAAGCATCCGTGGTAGAATGTTGTTTTCTAAATCCGAATTGAAAATCAGAGATGATTTTTAGATCTTCAGTGGAGCTAAGAAGGGAATCACGCATGTGAGTTTCCAATATTTTTCCTATGTTGGAAAGCATAGAAATAGGTCTATGCTGGGAAATTTTTACATTACCTCTGAGTTTGGGAATATTTGTTAATTTGGAAATTTTCCAGGAGTTCCGAAAATATTGTGATATAATAGAGCAATTAAATATTGCAAGCAGAAGCTCAAGGGTGATGTCGAGGAGTTTTTTAATCATGAAGTTGGAAATAAGATCGTTTCCTTATGACTTTTTATTATTTAAATTCTTGATAATTGCCTTAAGATTATCAATTGTGAGAAGAGGAATGCGTTCGCATGAAGGGTTAGATTCAAAGAAATCTTTCAATATTTTTTCGATTAAGTCGGGGTTTGTGTCGGGAGAGGTTGGAGTACTGTCTTTAAAAAGATTGTTGTAGTGATTCGCGAAGAGGGTTTTGATTTGCTCATCGCTGTCAATAACATTGTTGGAATCATTTACAATTGTGGTGAAATAACCTTTCTTTCGGCCGGTTATTTGATTAATTTGACGAAACATATTGGGCGATATGTATAAAAACTAGTAAACACTGGTTAAACTTTACTACCTAGTTTAATACAAAATTGCTAGTATAGTAAAAATTGGTTTGAGTATGAACTAAACTAGGAGGATAGTATTAAAAAACATTTATTTATTTATTTATTTATTTATTTAT
The DNA here is from genome assembly GCA_963693315.1 of Diogma glabrata. Taxonomy (NCBI): domain Eukaryota; kingdom Metazoa; phylum Arthropoda; class Insecta; order Diptera; family Cylindrotomidae; genus Diogma; species Diogma glabrata. The sequence continues at coordinate 71,055,063 of OY856186.1, read as the reverse complement.
TTTTATTTTATTCATGGAAATTGTTTAAAAACTAATAGGATTTAATACAAAATTCAAATTAAATAGCTTGGTTATACAAACAAGAAACTATGCATATACATACATAGATATACACACATATATATTCAGTAAACAAATGGAGAGCACAAACAAGCATATTACAAGATTAACCAAAATTCCAGAATAAAATTTAGGGACATTTTATAAACCAAGGGTTTAGTGGCAAATGTCCCGACAAAAAATAATACTAAAAATATAAAGTGTGGGGGCTTTACATAATCTATTTATGTTTAAATGATAATTAAAACTATAAATATTACAATTAAAGGTAATTTTACCAACATAATAAACATATATAAAACGAAATTAGCAGTAAATTGAAATTAAACCGATTCAAAAAAATAAAGAATAAAGAAAACGAAGAAAAGCAAATGCGAATATATGAAATGACTTCAAATAATGAATTAATATCATTAATGCTGAACAACCAATCCTTCAGTAATCTTGCGAAGTGTGAAAACATAGAGCAATTGGAAATACTTAGAGGTAATTTATTGAAAAGTCGTGGAGCTATACATATAAAGTATTTACTAAAGCTAGTTGACCGAGATCTGGGTATGAAGATTCTATTCCTAGGTCTGAGATTGCTGTAGACAATATCTCTCGTACGCAAATAACCATTCATCTTAAAAAAACAAGTCAATACTTTAAAAACATAAAGATGTTGCACAGGTAGAATACCAAGAAATTTAAACAAAGGCCAGGAATGGGTTCTCCTGTTACGCTTATTAATAATTCTAACAAAATGTTTTTGAGCGATAAGAATAGGTTTTAAGGTGTTAAAATATGTCCCGCCCCAACAAGACAATGCGTATTGTATTTTGGAGTCAACAAGCCCAAAATATAAGAACTTCAATACCTTTAAGGGACAAATACATCTTAGGAAGTAAAAAGCTCTAAGAGACTGCAGCATTCTTGTTTTTACGTTATTAGCCTGATCTTTCCAGTTAAGTTTTGAATCTAGCACAATACCTAGGTATTTAAATTTAGAAACTGGCTCAATAACGAAGCAGCTCAAGTCACACATATCACTAACATGATTAGAATGAAAATAAACTGCACTATCCACACGATTTCCTACAAGACTAAAGTTCATCATTTTAGTCTTATCACTAATTATCATGTGATGTGAATTAAACCAAATTCTTAACAGTCTCAAGTCACAATTTATTTGCTCCAACAAGATATGTTCTGATTTGGCCCGGTACGTTAGAGCCATATCATCAGCAAAAGCAGTTATATTACTACAATTTAAACCGATGGAAAAAAAGGAGTTAACGTATATCAAAAAAAGAATTGGTCCTAAGACCAGAGTTGGTTTGTTTTAAACACTTTTGTTTTAAACACTGTTTAAAACAGTGTTTAAAACAAATTTTTTTTTTTAAAAAAACAATGTTTTAAACAAAAATTGTTTTTTTTTTAAATATTGCAATGCTGCTTATTTGCTATTCAATATAACTGTTGTGCACTGTCGTGTTTTGCCGTTTTTAATACATTTGATAATCTTAAGAAACCTTTTAGCACCTTAAACGTCATTAAAATTTTAAAAAATTTTCAGATAACCTAGAGAATTATGGAAATCTGGAAAATCTTTAATAATCTGAGAATATTTATGATACTTAATTTCTTTGAAGTTTATTCACTCCAATTACATATTTTCATTTAAAACCAACAAAAACGAATATTCGTAGCATAAAACATATTCAAAACAAAAAAAACACAAAAAAAAAACAAAAAAAACACAAAAAAAACAAAAAAAACTGTTTTAAACAATAAAAAACGCGTTTTAAACAAAAAAAACAGTTTTTTTTGTTTTTTTTAAAAAAAACAGTGTTTTTAACCAACGCTGCCTAAGACTGAGCCTTGAGGAACACCTATATTAACAAATTGCAGACTACTTAAGCAATCACCAACTTTGACCTTTTGCATTCTGTTACTGAGGAAAGATTTGAACCAATTAAGAAGGACACCTCTTATTCCCGCATCAAACAATTTCTTTAACAACAACTTATGGTCAACCATGTCAAAAGCTTTAGTTAAATCAATAAATACAGCAGATACCAGATAACCATTATTTATTCCTTCATGAACACCATTTAAAAAATTTAGGAGTGCTGACTCAGTCGATAGACCTTCCCTAAAACCAAATTGAGCACTATTAAAAAATTTCCTAGCATTAAGAAAATTAAGAATTTTAGCTTTGACCACCTTTTCAAGTATTTTGGAGAAAACAGACAATAATGAGATCGGTCGGTAATTAGTTGGCAAAGTCTTGTCACCTTTTTTATGCAGAGGACTAACTATCGCCAATTTTAAGCTATTTGGAAAAATGCCTTTTTCCAAGCTAAGATTAAATATATAAGTTATGACATCAACAATGTAAAATACAATTTGCTTAATTAACACGCTGCTGAAATTATCGTACCCTGAACTATTGGTATTTTTTAATCCAAGAATAATTTTTAATATTTCCGAAGCTGGAATAGGAGCCAAAAACATGCTGTTAAGTTCAATATGCGTATTAGTCTGTTCAATGCTAGAGGAATTTAAAAATCTGTCATTTAAATTCATTGCAATAGTTGAGAAATAATCATTTAAAGTATTAGCAATATTCAATGAATTGTTGGAAATTGTACCATCAGAAGTCAGAATTTCAGTAATAAGGTTATTTGGTTTTTTATTACAAATCAAACCGTTAACAGTTTTCCACTGCATTTTTAAATTATGTTTATTTTTTTCAAACTTTTTGAGGAAGTATTTATTTTTAGTATCCTCAACTAAATTATTCGTGATTTTAATATATTTTTTAACATACACTTTTAGAGCCGCATTTTTAGGATGTTTGTTTGACGATCTAATTAACTTGTTTTTTTTAGTTATAACTTTTAAAAGTTGATCAGTCATCCAAGGTTTTAACTTTCTCAATTTATTTGGTCTCTCCATAACATTCGTATTGCTTCTCACATAACCATCCAAAATAGAAGAAAAAGTATCAAAAGCTACATCGGGATCAGATTGACTGTAGACATCAATCCAGTCTTCACTCAGAAGTTGTTTTTTTAAATTGCAATAATTAATTCGATGATACGAATTTCTACCAGAGTCAGCACAATTCTCTAAATTTAATTCACTACATTCCAACATACATATTACAAGTGAATGATCTGTGATTTTGATATCTTTAACTTCTATGTCACATTTAAAATCTAGCTTAGAACTGTATCGATAGAATATATGGTCAATGCATGAACCTGAATTTCTGGTAGCAAGATTAACACCCGAGACCAAACCGTTGGAACACATTATAAATTCATAGTCATCACTAGCACCTGAGTTATTTAATATGTTAATATTAATATCTCCCAAAACAAACAAGTTTTTAGATGGCGTATTGTTTAACAACGTTTTCAAGTCATTCAGGAAAATACTCGTATGTACAGCTTGTAACCTATAAGCACAAATAAACGTAAAACATTCATCATCCACACGAAAACTAAAGGACAGTATGTCAGCACTAATGAAAGAATGTTGAACAAAAACACAGTTTAAGTTTAAATTTTTCCGTTTATAAATTATTACACCACCCGATGCATAATTATCATTGCAGTTTGAAAACAGCTCATAATCATCAAGTAAATATAAGTTAGTCTCATCTGACCTAATCCAAACTTCAGTTAGAAACATGAAATCAGGTTTCGCATTTACCGATTCTAGATAAACTAAAAAGTCATTTAAATTTCTTCTAACACTTCGTATATTTTGCATTACAAAATTAAGCTTAAAACCATTTGCATTAACAGAAAAATTTTCATGAATATTATTATTTGATGACGGTGAGGACATAGATATATCATTGTGAGGATCTTGTAATTCAACACTTGTAAAACTCAACATTATGAATACATAAACACACATATATATACAAATATATATCTATACTTACAGTTAGTTCAATTAGAATAGCTAGAAAATTAAAATTATTTATTTGAACAACAATTATTTCAATGTATTGTTTATAAATTGTAAATAGACTGTAAATGATATAAGCACACACAAAAAAAACAAATCAATCAAAACAAAAATTAATTAAAATCAATCAAAAATTTATGACATTAAAATGATCTAGTTGAAGGTCCTCTAAAGTATTAAATATTATAAAGTCATTTTCTTCACATAATTTAACAGCCACTGTTCCATTCAAAACACGGGTTTGATGAATCTTCCCAGACTTTTTCAATGATAAGGCCAGCTTATGTATTTTGTAATATTCCCTTGTTAGATTTTGTTGAATAAAAATGCGGCCATTGCCCTTGAACCCTCGAATATTCTCTAGTCGTATTTTTGGGTTTTTGAGAAAACGGCCGAAGTATTGGTCCTTATGAAAAATTGTTGCAAAACGTATAAGCAATGGCTGTTGGGGCTTAGCTGCATCAGCAGAATGTGTTCTTAGACGAAAAATATCAACATATGGTAATGGGACTGTAGTACCTTCTTCAGCATCACCACTAGTCGCTTTGTATCCAAAATTATATGATAAAGATTGAAAGATATTATGCAGATTTTCATTTGGAACATGGGGGATACCAGTAACTACTAATTCAAAATCCTTACGAAAAGCATCCATATTATTATTAATTTTTTTATCAAGAGAAACTAAATTGTTTTTCAATTCAGATATTTTTCACAACCGAATTGCCATTTTAATAATTTCCTCTTTGATATCATTTTTAAATTCGTCTACTATAGAATAAATTTTAGTTGAAAGATCGTCATGAAATTTATCCATTCTTGCGTTGAATTTCAGATCAATACTCTCGATTGAACAGGAAGTTGGAACAGTATGCTGATCACTTAACTCGTTTGAAGCCATTAAATTTGTTTGTAGTCGTGTAGATCGTATAGATTTACCCTTGGAGGAAGAGGGAGTTGATACAGTTTGCTGATCACCCGAATCATTTGAAGCCATTAAATTTGTTTGCAGTCGTGTGGATCGCATAGATTTACCAGATTTATTATCTTCTACGTGTGTGTTGGCCATTGAAATAACGTAAAGTAACACACAATAGAACTAAAAATTTAATTACAAGCACACAAAACTGTAATTATATATAATGATTTTCTTGAAATTTTGGTAACCTTGTTTATACAATGTTCAAGAAACACTTTTAATTGCACTGGTTTATACAATGTTCAAGAAAGACTTCTAAATTCACAAATTTAACGAGAAGTAACAACCCACTGATTTGCAATCAAAGAACTATGTGACTAAATATTTTAATTTACTGTCAGTCTTCTACGTGTGAGTTAGTGTTGGCCTTTAAAATAACGTAAAGGTTATTTTAAAGAATTTAAAATTTAATTAACAAGCATTCAAAACTGTAATTTTAAAATGTTTTTCTTGAAATATGTAATGTTTTTCTTGAAATTTTGAATACAATGTAATACAATGTTCAAGAACACTATTTATTTTACTTGATTATATAATGATCAAGAAACACTTCCACTTGAAATAAGTAACCACCAATTTGCGATTGAAAAACTATTTATTTTAATTAAAATTAATTTAATTTACTGCGAGTCGCGACAGAAAACTCTACTCGAACGCCATCTTGAATGAACATCGCACTAGGTTGTTGCTATGGCGTTTACTAGGAATTTAAATAACAAACTTTTTTGAGTTGTGAAATAAATAGCTTATTGGTTATATATCTTCGTATATATTTCCAGTTTATCTATTTATTTAGTAAATTTGGAGAATTTTATGTTAATAATTATAAGAAGAAGTTCAACATTAAAATACTCATTTTATTTTATATTTTTGTGTTTGTTTACATGGAATTGAAGAAAAAAAGTTTTATTGAAGAAAAAAAATCTTTATTCAGAACCCGTTTTTAAGTAATAATTTCTTCTAAAACTTCGAAACATTTTATGTTTGATCTTTCATTAGTCAGACATGCAAGAATGAAGATGCAGCCCAATTTCTTTTCAGAACAATTGGCGATAGACTATTTGTCATAAGTGCTTTGAAGGTTTTCGTAGATTTGATACGTAATCTTTCGTAGATTGCTTTCAGCTATCAGATGGCAATTTGTGTATTGTTTTTGAGATTTTCCTATACGTTTTTCCAATGTATTTGGGGTGTAAAATGAACTGGTTGAATTCGTTGGCGTACCTCTTTTTATTAGTCGTGGGCATGCCGTGAATCGGTTTTATTACGTTTCTGATTTGGAACTGCGGCTTACACAGTCTTTTATTTTTGCAATGAATCATTGGTTCCACCGCTCAAGCAACACTCTGTTTTGTCTTATTTAATGAGCTTATTACAAATGTGTGATAATCGAAGGCGCTCCTCTTACTAGCGATGGTATGCCTTGGCGATGGGTATATCGAATTATGCTAGAAATTTTGTTTTGATAAATTGACGCCTCGTGGCTTGGTGCAACAGGTTTCCGGGGGTATAACCAAATGTGTGTTAACTAAATCGTTGAAATCACTAATAACTGTTGAATACAAGACTTGCTCCTGTGTTTTAGAACTACATGTTATTCTTGCAAATAACATGTAGTTCTCAGCATTAATATTTATATCTGGATTAATTTGTCTTCATTACAATTTAAGCTATAACGAAATACTATTGTTAGTTTTTGTATTTTTACTGTTATAAGTTGGTATCCGGCTTTTATTTTTGTTGCTATAGATTATGTTAAAGACACAAGGGGATTTAAAGCTCTAAAATTAGCAAAAGACGTTTCTTTAGGCTGGTAAGGTTAGAATGACAGTCTTGAGAACGATAAACGGAAAGGACTTTTGCTGTTTAAAAGCTATGCTTTTGAAAACAATCTAGAGCTTCTCAAGTGCGAAAAGGATTGAATAATTCTAGTCAAAGTACGTTAGACGAGCCAATACCACCCTTTCAATAACATTGACATGGGCCAAAAATGTGGGTTAGAAAATAATCCTGCAAAAATAGAAGTGATTCTTTTTACCAGGAAACTGGTAAAATATTGGCTCCATTGCTCTGGAGGGAAGTGATCTTGCCCTTTCTGCAGAACTAGCAAAAAATATTACAAAATTGCTTTCTCCAAACTATGAGAATTACTCATTCAAAAAACAATTACGGTAGGTTTTATGAATAATTCTTGCTGTTAAGTCTGTCACAAATTTGAAATTTTTTCTTAGATGACAAACGTCTTCATTTTGCATATTTTTTATGTGACAATTTTGACTTAAAATTTTTACGTAAATCACTTCTTATTGGCATGGGTCGCGTTAAACCTTGATCCGTCTCATTTGCTAATCATTTTGCACGTTCTGCATTCCGCCGACACTTGAACGATTATTTAAAAGCCAAAGTGTATAGGCACATAAAATTTGGAAAAAAAACGTGCAAAGTACATTGAACCAAAAGTAAGAAACATCATGAACGAACAACAAGTCTGTAAGTGAAACCATTCGTTATAGGTATTGCATCTCATTGATTCCGAGTTGTTAATATTAATTACTTTACTCTGAAGATTGGGTTGATTCTGCTTCAGTTATTTCAACAAGAGTAAATTACTATGTCTTAAAAGTTTACCATTTCTAAAGGTGTCTAAAATTTACTGTTCCTTCACCCGGCTTACGCAATTTGTAAACTTTGATGCACGAAAACATATTTCATCTGCCAAATCAGAATAAAAAAAACCAATAAATTCAATACATCTGTCTTGTTTTCGAATTCATATCACATCTCAAAAATAAAAAACTATAAATTAACAACCTAGTAATATTTTTAGTGTGGTAAATAAGACACTAGGTTTGATTATAGTATATACCAGCATAGATCCAGCAAACTTAGGTTTTTATGCATACCAAACATAGCAAACACTCAAAAACAAAACAATTCGATGTTTTTTTTTAGCAAGCTAGTAAAGTAAAGTTTAGAATACTTTTTTATGCATACGAAAGCTAGTAAACACTTAAAAAACCTAGTTACTAGGTTTTATACATATGGCCCATTATTGGACGGGATAATTTTCTTTAATGATGCTTTAAAACGATCTTCGAGCACCGTCTCTATATGATTTTTAATCATATTTGAAATACAATTAATTTTTGAGTTAAGAGTTTTGTATTCTGTATTTGAGGTACTAAGAAAATGGAGATGTAACCGTTTAAGTTGTCTTCTCCATTTCGAGCGGATTTTTAACATCTTTTTTACGATTTTAGGCATAGAATAAAGGTTGTTGTATGATATGGGACTTACTTTTCTTGAATTTTCTTGAAAAGTAGAATTTATCATGATGTTAAATTCTTGGATGATCACATCCAATTTAGATCTTTGGAATATTTTAAAAGCATATCAACTGATTTAAGGTTAAGCTGTCTTTGGCTTAAGCCAATCGGTGTCTTGGAATGATGAGTAATCGGCTTTTTGAAAATTATTTTCAAAAAGACTTGGAGTGCTTTGAGTTAACTTCAGATGTACCGGATAATAGTCGGAATAAAAAGTTGAAGTGTAACACTGAGATTTATGATTTAAATCAAAGAGTGAATTGAGATTACCAGTTATGAAAAAGTCAAGGTGGCTCTGCAACCTTGTTGGATTAGGCGGAAAGAAGATATTGAAAAAGTGGGGATTGTTTGTCCACCATCTGATCAATAATCTTACCAATATTGTTACTAACAGTGTCACCCCACTTGATAGAACGTACATTAAAGTCTCCACCAGCGATGAAGGGCACCGATTGTGGGAGGTTGGTGAAGAGGTGATCAAGAAGGCAGTGTACTTCTGCACCCGTACTATGCGGGTGGAAATAACACGAAATGAGAATTAATTTTTGGGACAATTGGGAAGATTTAAATGAAATTTCAATTGGTGTCATTGAAGATTTACCAATATTGAGACTGGGAATTAGCTTATATGAGAATGAGATGTTGTTTGGTATAATAATACCAGTGCCGCAGCCAGAGTCATTTATAACAAATGAATGATTAGGAAGCATGACATTGTGTCTAGGATTGAGATGAGTTTCATTCACTAAAACAATTTTAAAAGAAAATGTTGAAGTTCTATTCTTTTATGACGTGCTACTATGGAGTTGAGATTTATTGAAATTATTTCGAAAAGTCGATTCGGCATTAAATTTGGGAGTCTTGTACGTATGGAATTAGCCATCACATAAATCCATTACAAATGACAGGAAGACGATTCGTTTGTCGTCAATATTGTCTATTTTCTTGTATTGTGGGAGAAAGGATCTGACCTTCTCCAAAAGTGTCTTGGTGCTTACACCAAATAAGTCCTCGGATATTTCCGTGAACGATGACATAGGTATTTGGTCTTTGTTAACGTTGTTTAGTGTTGGGGTCGGTACACCATCTCCTCTTTGTCCAGATTGTTGTTTGACTGCGTCTGCAAAAGAAATGTTTTTATTAATGGTGCTATTAACGGATCTATAAATAAATGCTTCCTGTTGTTTTGTGTTGGCTCTTGTTTGTTGCTTTTTCAATTCTATTACTGCAACTAATTATTGATATAAAGAACAACCTTTATAATTCGCTGGATGACCAAGTTGGCCACAGTTGACGAAGAACGGCTGTCTTGTAACTCTATCCTGTTCGTTAAGTGGACATGCACCTGGATCGTGACTATTATTGCATTTTACACACCTACGTTTCACTTTGCAACATGACCATAACCCTGGCAATTGTGACATTAGACAATGCCCTTGTTTCGTGGTTTATGCCATGATACGGCTTGGTAAGCGATGTTTTTTTTTTTATTAATTAGTTAGACATGTTTAGCACACTAAATATGAAATAATCATTATTCAGAATCTTTGAATATCCGAAGATACCATGCCAACTGTAAAGGAAGGAGAGGAGGAAAATGGAAGGAATGAGGATATAGGAATAACTATACTAATTCTTTTAAATGACGATGGACATTTTCTTTAAACATCTGAGGAGAATATTCAACGGGAAATACGGAGCCGGGCATTGAGTTCCATAATTTGACCACTCTATTAAAATAATCGTTCTGGAAGGACACAGTTCTACAACGAGGTATTTGGACAGCAAATGGGCGAGACAACTCTGAAGCTCTTCTTCGCCGATTAAATTGCGCACACAATGGAAGGTTGTTTTGAATTTCCTTAGAGGAGGATTCGCTAAAGTTATATTTATAGTAGATTGACAATTCAGCCACATTTATTCTGTGCTGGAGTGAATCAAGCTGATCCGTTAGTTCGGTATTACCAATCAACCGTATTGCTTTTCTCTGTAGAGAGTCTAGACATTTTATTGTTGACTGAAAAGCACCTCCCCAAACATGACAGCAGTACTCCATACATGGACGAATAAATGATTTGAAGATTAGCAAAGTTTGCTGGGGATTGAAATACTTTTTACATCGACTCAAGAATCCTAATTTTTGCATTGCAGATTTAGCGAGGTTGAATACATGTTTATTCCATTTCAGGTTACTTTGAATATCCACTCCAAGAAGTCTAACTGATTTAACCTCACGCAATTCCTCATGGTTTATCTTAATAGGGAAATTTTTATGTCGTTCTATTCGTGAAAGACGGCTTAGTTTTGTTTTGGTTGGATTAAATGAAACAAGATTACGATCACCCCATTCCATTATACGAGCCAGGTCGTTGTTGATAGAATCAATTAGCAGCTCTCTATCAGTGGTAACTGCAGTATGAGATCGAAATTTAGGAGATGCATATGATGCATGCAATGTGCTGTCATCAGAAAACTATGGATTGGGTGCACTGTGGAAATAAGTAAGTCATTAATGTATAGAAGAAACAAGGTTGGTGAGAGTGCAGAACCTTGGGGAACCCCAGCATTGGTTGTGAAACTATTGGATGTGATACCATCTAAATTAACATGAAATTGGCGACCTGAAAGAAAACTATGAATCCATGAGACAGTAAGATGGTCTATGCCATAAGATTTTAATTTAGCTATGAGATTTTTATGCCACACTTTATCAAATGCTTTAGAAATGTCAAGTGAAATACTGAATGTTTCACCATGGTTTTCCAGCGATTTGTTCCAGAGATGGGATACGTAGGCTAACAGATCACCTGTTGCATGACTTCTACGAAAACCATACTGCTTATCATCTATAATTTGCGACATTTCAAATAATCTATTAGATTGCAGTTAACATATTTTTCAAATATTTTAACCAAAACCGACAGAATTGCAATTGGTCTATAATTGTTAGGGTCTGTCTTACTGCCTTTCTTTGATATGGGTTGAACGCTGGCCAGCTTCTAAGAATCGGGAAATATTCCGGTTTTATAAGATAAATAGAAAAATTTTGTTAAAATTGGAGCTAGTTGTCTAGCAAAGTTTTTAAGAATGAGGGGTGGGATACCATCGGGACCAGCAGATTTGTTGATATTGATAGAAAGAAGCATTTTCCGTACAATATTGCAACGAAAAATAATTGGTTTCATTTTCGTTTTCCACTAGGGAAATGAGTGTAGGAAAATGGGGAAGTTCAACTATGTTAGAGTTTTCTGCGAAAATAAGACCCAAGAAATCCGCCTTCTCTTTTGAGTCGCTCACGGGAATGTCATTCAGAACTAAGGTTGGAATAGAGGATCGATTAAAGTTGCTTTGGACTGATTTAACTGCCCGAAAGAAACTACGTGAGCCAGATGGGTGCTCGGCGAATTTCTTTGCTTTCTTCTGGATAAACGCATCTTTGTCCAAGTCTATTTTGTATTTACTAATATTTCTGGTTTTATTATAGGCGCTATGGGTTTCAGGTGTTTTATTTGAGTTATACGTCTTAAATGCTTTGCGTTTATTCCTCACTGCCTCATCAACATCCCGCGTGAACCAAGGCTCAGTTTTAGGAGAGATTAATCGATTTGGAATAAACCGCCGCATTCCGTCTTTTATGATTTCAGAAATTCTTATTGCCGATGTGCTAGGATCTTGATCAACACAACAAATAGTTTTCCATGGTGTTTCATCATAAAAGTTTCTCAATCCCTCCCAGTCAGCGCGATTATAATTCCAAACGCGACGAGGATTTGCTTTAATTGGCGTTGGTGATGTAAATTGCACTACTGCTGATATTAGTAGATGGTCCGATGTTCCGAGGGGTTGTTCAACTTTTGTCTTCGTAGTATCTGGTTCGTTTGTCAAAAACAGATCCAGCAAATTATTGTTATGATGTGATTATCTGGGATTCTAGTGGTACACTAGATTCGTCATCTATCATTTGCGTCAAGCCGTGATAATCTGCAAATATCAGTTCAGCTTGTCTTCCTACATCGTCAGTGCGCGATGAAAACTTAAGCCATTCTTTATTATGAATATTAAAGTCTCCAAGAATGACCAGTCTTGCCTTGGAATAGTCCGTATCGAGTTTGATGGTTTATAATAATAAAACTTTTAGTTTTTAATGTATTTAGTTTTTTATGAAATAAACTTTTATTATATAACTTCAAATAATATATTTGGCCAAAACCATTTAGCAAAAATCAAATAATTTAATTTTGTATTAAGATGTCTGAACACTCAGATTGTTTGACTCGATATAAAATTATTTTTAATATATTTATTAATATGAAAATTTATTTCTCTTTTTTATTTTAAAATTCAAGTTATCAGCTGATTTAATTAATTTCTATTATTTTGTTTAGTTGAATACTTCAGGTATGCGTAACCTATCTTTTGGAATATTTAATCTTAAAATTTAAATTCGAAACTAAAAGGAACGCTACAGTCCGTGGTAATCTTTTCTAGATTAGCCGAAATTTGATCGAAAAATGTACATCCAGGGGGGGAATTAGGGGATCTGTATTATCCTATTATAAACATAGTTGCATCAACACCTGAGATCTTTAGTGCTATAGCATTATGGTGCTTGGAGTTCAACTCGTAGGCCTTAATTCTCATACATGAAAGTGAGTTTCGAACAAATGCACAGACACCATGCTTGTTATAAAAGGAATGTTCCAATTCGTAACTAGGTATCCGGTATTTATCAAGATCCAATTTCGATGCTTTACCACTGACAATTGTTTCGGTAAGAAACAATATGTCAGGTTTATTTTTTTCGATGTAGTAATGAACCTCGTTTAGATTCGAATTGAGACCGTTTATGTTGGTGAAATCAATGCTAAGCTGTTGGTTCACTCTGCTGCCATTTTGTTGAGACAAAAACTTACTCCTTGTCATTGCAGGTATAGGTACTGAAATTCGGCCAGTTCTAAATTTCAACACTACACAGTACAAAAAAAACGGGGTATCTCTGTCATAGAAACTCGATAGCAGGTTTGCAACAGTAGCACGATAAAGGAATAGCAAAAAAAAATGGGGACACAAAAGACACTAACCAAATTGAAGATTAAAAAAAGAGTTAATTCAGGTGAAACAAAAAGAAGTAATTCCTACTAATACTTAAAAAGAAACTTTATATTTCCTGTTACCAAGCAATACTTTGTATTACAAATTTAAACTTTTAAAATAATAAATTTATAACTTCAAAAGCAATAAATGGATGAATTTTACCTGTCTACCGCTTGGAAACAGTAAACATAAAATATCAAATAACTGTTTAATAAAGAACAATCTCACCGATATAATTGTAGTCCTCTTACTTCACTAACTTTAACACTAATACACTCACAGTATAAAATAAAAAATTTTATTTTTGTTTTTTTCTCGTTATTATTTTTTTTTTTAATATTTAAACAACCTTTCTCTTTCTCCGATATAATTGTAGTCCTCTTACTTCACTAACTTTAACACTAATACACTCACAGTATAAAATAAAAAAAAAATTTTTTTTCGTTTTTTTCTCGTTATTATGTTTTTTAATATTTCAACAACCTTTCTCTTCTAACTCTGGTTGATGAATGATGTGTCGGATTTTTATTATATCTTGTCTTTTAATGGATGGGACGAAACTAGTCATGAAGATATATGATTTTACGTTGTTTTTCTTGCTGTATGCCGTTTCCAGTCTGGATACCTTGATCACCTGCTCCACACCTAGGTATCCCATAAGTACGTTAATAATGTCATCTTCTGACGTTGAGAAATGTAGGCCTTTAATTACTACCGTAACATTTCGTTCATATTTGGAATGATAGGTATACGATGGCACACCATTATCTTTTGGAAATCGATACAGCAATTCGTGATCTTTCTTTGATGCCGGCTTAATAAAAGCTATATTGTTACACCCATTTTTAATCTTTAATTTGGCTTCTGGCAAAGAAGCATTTACTTCTTTCACAAACGAAGCAGTGGCTATGTCTTAGCAAGTGATGGTAGGAATATGCTTTAAAGATGGAAGAGTATCAACTTTTTTCCTAGGAGCCAGGTTGGCCTTAGGCAACGGTAGTCTTGAAAATCGATTTGACGTAGCCACTTGTGATGTATCCATGTGATTACTTGCTTTTTTTCTTTGTACTTTTCGAGATTTCATTAAAGTCATCATTATCAACTACATGTAAATTTAAATTATATTCTTCACTAATGTTAGCCAGCATTGAATTCAGGTTTACACCTCCATTTTGAAATTTTTTTAACAATATTGCTACATCTTCTGTAGTAGTATAATGTTTGACACTTGTTGCACTAATAGTGCTGCTTTCCGAATCAGAAATAGATCGCCTTTATCCATAACTATTTTTAGTTTTTTAGTAATTTTTTTGTTTTGCAAACTCTTCGGAAAATATTTCTAACATTTGGATTCGATTTTGAAGGTAGTAGTTTCCTATATAGGCAGTAATAATTACTGGTCACCACGGACCTACAACCAGATCTACCTGGTTGAATACGCACTTTGTATATTGTACTTTATATGTATACCCACTTTGTATATTATCACTTATAGTTTATTGATCTATAAAATAAAAGGTTCACAAACAAGAATATAATAAAATAATATTTTAAATTGTTTTTATTTATACACTTCACAATCACTATATAAACTTATACAGAGAAGTTGTCTCTTCTGTCTATCTTATTTAAAAATTTTCTCATTGGTTCGAAACTAGATCGGTCGAAAATTGTATGGATTGCAAAAGGTTTCATAATTTGCACCATAATTTTTTAGATTCAGTTCTTATGGTATTGAACGTTTTTGACTGAAATTTTTTTTAATTGCTGCAACCAATTCGGACTGTGGTTGAGGATGTTTATTGTCTTCAAGAAAGTGTCCAGGAATTCTAAGAGATTTGCCATATACAAATTCGGCGGATGTTGTTTCAAAATCTTCTCGGAAAAACGGTTCGAAGACCCAACAAAATGGATGGTAGGGAACATGTCCAATCACGTCTGTTCAAAACCAAGTAGTTTGGATAGTTCGGCAAACAATTGTGATTAAAATTGAGATCCCTGATCCGTCACAATTGATTCAGGGATACCAAAACGAGAGATCCAGCCATTGGACACTGCAAACGCTACTGTGTCAGCTTTAACATCCGTTTTGGGAATCGTCTCTGGCCAGTGAGTGTAGCGGCCTATCATAGTAACTTAATAGCGCCTATCATCAGATGTAGGTTGAGGCCCAATAATATCTAGGTGAACTTGTGTGAATCTTTGCGAAACCAGAGAATAATTTCCTATAAGACTTGTAACGTTACCAATTGTTGAAAATCGGCCGCTACAACATCCCACAATCACCATCTGCAACACTTGGACCCATTTTTAAGCTCAGCCTGGGCGTGGGGTATTGATGGTGCCTTGTAAGACATAATTTTTTGTTGCCTAAGGGTGTGATCTTACAACCGTATTTGTAGCAAATCCGGAACCCATCTTCATCATCTCCATTAAAAATTTAAACTTTAATTAAATTGTAACATGACTATATTTCAACATAAACGATTCTAATATATATGATTCTGTTGAACATAATTAGTTTCACTACTTATTAAAGAATAAAATTAACAAAAAAATTTTAAGGTTTAATTAAATTTCCGTTTTGAGTCGCTTTCCTATTATTATTCTATAAAACCAAAAACGGACTTATCGTAATACAGCTAGGGTGAGCTCAGCCTACACCGCGTTCTGTAAATAAAAACCTGCAAATAATTAAGAGAAAAGCAACCAAATAGGTTACCTAATTATACGGATTGTATCTACCAAAATCAATAACTAATTCTACGATAACTAATTCTAAGTTTTTTTATTTTTTTTTAATCCACAAAACTAATCACTAATTTTACTGTTTATATCACAAAACTAATAACTAAGAAAAAAAAACCACTATTCTAAGTGAATAATACAAATCACCACATCAATAAATACTTATCCTAGAGTATACATACACATGTTGATCTGCAATCCTGAGTAATTGTTGTCGAATGTACTAGCAGCATCTGACCTTGTCGACTAATGTTGTTAGCTTGATGGCTCGAAATTAAAAATTATTTCCTTTTCTTGTCCTAGAACATATGATATTAAGGAACTGGACTGCAGGATGACCAAACCAAATGCGTATACAATTATAAGCGTACTCTAATCTTATATTTTCTTTTTTTTTATATTTTCTACTTCCAATAAAAACATGACAAATAGCACACAAAAAAACTTGTTATGATAGCTTTACATATATTTTAAAAATATATCACATATCACAATCTAATTCTGTAGGTGGGAGGTAAACTACACCAAGTCCAATTTTTTCAAAATACGTTTTTTTATACTGTTAGAATCAGGATTTTGTCCTCTACCGAGAGGTTAATAGCACCAAGTCCTAACTAGTGTAGTTTTCGAGATAGAACAATTGTAAATGACACTAAGTCCAAAGCCCTTAGAGGTAAAGAACGCCAATTGAACAAATTTTGACACCAAGTCCAAATGTTATGAATAAATAGTGTTGTAGACGACAACAATGTATTTGGAGGTAAATAACACCAAGTCCACTTAGTCAATGTGTCTTCAGGTTTTAACGTCTTTTCTTTAGTTTCTTAAAACATGTAAACAATTTTAAACGTTTTTTAACGTTAAACTTACATTGCTTATAAAGTTTATAAAAAAGCCTTTAACATTATTTTTGGAAACACCTTTTATGTAAAATTGTCTTGGACTTGGTGCTGTATGTTTCAAGGGACATGGGAATACTAAGACCATCATTGTGAGGTAAAGCACACCAAGTCCTTTTTAACAAATAACCGTTACATAATATGACGTAATTTGATTAAGGATATCATGGAAATTAAAAAAAAATTACAAAGTAAAAAAAATTTTCGGGGTAAGGGAAGCAGTTAATAGAGATATAGCAGGGTTTGTGATTTTCAAACAGTTTTTTGGCTTTCCTGTAAAATTTTGAAAATGTGACTTGGTGTAGTTTACCTCCCACCTACAGAATTATTTTTATATTAAATTAAATTACATTTATTTAAATTATATTTATATTTTTCTATTAATCTCTTCGAAATGCGCTGCCAAACTGATTTATATTTTGTAACAAAAGTGAGTTTCTTAATTATTATTGACATAAAAAAATGTTAGCTTCTATACGAGGGATCGGTAAAAAAACTGGCCGATATTCAGCAATTGTAGCGTTACTGACTCTTTGTATGTTTCGAAATTTTTGATTTTTGGCAATCTAGACAACATTGCGCCATTTTTCGGGCCTCTTTTATTAACTGAAGGCCAAATAAATTGTTTCGAAACCATGTTTGAAGTAGTTGAGCAACCCGGATGAGCAAGTCCGTGAACGGAATTGAAAGTTATCCTGCGAAACTCTGCAGGAATGTACGGAGTACGGACGATTTATACCTGTGGAAGTTTCGCAAAAAATAAATTTAGTTAACAACCAGTTGATTTCCAGTCTACTGTCTCTGGGTCAGCCATCTAGACTGACCCAGAGACAGTAGACTGGAAATCAACTGGTTGTTAACTAAATAACTTGCACAATTTGACAGTGAAAATATTTAGAATGCTGAAAGTCTACAAATTTATGAACCTCGTATCGTATCGTGTCGTTATTAAAAGAAAAGAAAAAACTATAAACGTCTTTTTTAAATTTTATTTCAGGTTTTTTCTTATATATTATCTCTTTTACAAAATAAGTGTATTTTATGCTAAACTGTTAGTTATCTTATGTCGTTTTTTTTTGACAAAACAAAAAAAAAGTGCAGAAAAAAGCAGCTGTCAGATCACTGCTATTTTTAATCTGAAAAACCAGTTTCTGAACTATATTTAAGAGACTTTCATAGACTTTTCATTTAATTTTTTTATTTTTTAAAAATAAATCATATATAATTTTTGTCTAAGTCTAAAAAAACTTTAAAAGCTAAAAACGAAATAATTTATATTGTTTTTAAATTTATGTATTTTAAAAATTATTATTTCTTGAATTAGCTGTTAGGATGATTTTTTTTTAAACAATATTGTTTTTTATTTTATTTTTGTAATTAATTATAATTATTAAAACTTTTTTATTCGCTTTCAAAAACTAAACTTTTTTAACGTTTTTTATTCGCTGCATCATTCGTCCAGTGTGGTGTCCGAAGATGGTTCTGAGGGATTATTTTCGAAATAATCCAACACATTCTTCCAAACTACCCGATCATGGCAATTTAGAAGGTGAATCTGTAATTAGAAAAAAAATGTATTTATTTGAATATAAATTAAACAAATTACCTCATATTCTTCTTTTGGAATTACGTGGTAAAAATTATATTTACACGTAATAACCTGTATACTTGACTGCTTGTCTTTACAGGTTTTAATGTGACGCCAGAAATTTCTGTATGTTACTTGATGAGTGACATTATACGGACATTTATATTTTTTTAATCCTACCAAAAAGGACATCTATATAAAATATAAAACAATAAATGAAATAAAAATAAAATTTCAATTTTAACTTACCATAATATTGCTTTTTCCTATTGTAAATAATTACAACCATGTATCGTTCTTAAATACTATATTTATCATACGAATCCCATATAATTAAAGTTAACTAAAAAATAATCACATAAACAAAATTTTGAATTAATATTAAATGCAATTTAAAAACATTTATGCTTCACATGCATATAATGTTATTATAAAGTCTTGGATACGCGATATATAAACGCATCCATAAAAACCGGGGCGTTATGAGAGGGCATTATGAATTCATAACGCCCGCTCTTAATACACTAAAATAATATTTTAAACTTCAAAATGTTTATCCTCATGGCATACTAGACAGTTTGTTTTTGTCGTAAATTGTATTTTTGCTTTTAATTTAAAAAGTTTTAAAAAATGTTTATTAATTAATAATTTTTATTCAAATTAAATCAAAATTTTCAATACAGAATGTTACTTTTCGAAGTAAAAATGGCAATTTTCAAACTTGCCAGAAAAATCAACAGATTTACTGGAAAGATTGTCCGATACAGTTATCATTTTATTTGATATGGGGTAGGTTGATGATGTTGATGGTTTTTCTTGAACATTCGAGATGATTTCAAAACTAGAGCACTTGTTTCTCCTTCAGATGAACCTACAGCACTTGCAATCATGTTGGAAATTCTATTTTTCGAAGTGATGCTTTCTTCTATGTAGCCTTGTGCTACAGTGTCACTCTTCCATTTGCCGTGCAATTTAAGAGTTTCAAAAGACGCACCCCCCTCAATTAAGAGAGTAGACGAAGTGCGTCTCAAACAATGACCAGTAAACTGGTGAGGGTTTTCTAGTTTTAAGAACTTATTTTAAGAACACTGCCTATCGTATTTTTTCCAACTGGTTGCATTGTACACTTTCTGTTTCTATATGTAAGAAAAAAACGTGTCCCATTTGTTTTATTTGGCCTTAAATTCATATATTGTCGGACTATTTTCAGAGCACCCATTTCTTCTTCATCTATGATTGTAAAGCCTTTTGACGTACCTGTTTTAGTTTCTGGCACTTTAACAATCAAAACGGAACCTTTATCAGTTACATCCTCAACTGACATTTTTACCATTTCGTCTCTTCTTAAGCCTCCAAAGACTCCCATAACCAAAACTACCTTATGCAACAGATAAACGTCATCCGGAGCATCTTTTATGAAAGCCATAACCTGATTGCCGGTTAAAACTTGAGATTTTTTTGGCGTATAACCTCTTGATTTTGTTTTTAAAAACGAAAGCAATTGGTTATATTTTGAAATATCAATTTTTTCGTAAACTGTAAGGGTAGATTTTAAAATGGAGTATTTGGTCCACAGTGAATTCGGGGTATACTTTTCAGACTAAATAAAAAATTGAATTAATAAATTTACTTATTAAAATGTATAAACAAATTAGAATTACCAATTCTTGAAAGTATGCTAACAACACATTTTCATTCACTGCCTGTACTTTATTTCTTGATTTCCATGAACGAAAAATCCCGTAATCTTTATCATATTGTTGTTTGGATTTAATTGGCAATAAAGATTTCGTTGCTTTTTGAGCATTTTGCTTAATAAACTCTGGCAATTGCAAATCCATTATTGTTTAGGACTAATTCAGAGTTCTGATGAATAATTATTTGAAACTTCAAACTGTTTTTTCTCATGGCAAACTACGCTACAAAATTTGGGAGAATTTGTTTATAGCAACGCACAAACAACAAATAATTAATTTAAACTTCAAAATATTTATTTTCTTGGCATACTGGGATACATTTGTATTTTTTTGCATAGCAATATAGACTAACAAATTAAATTCTTTCTTAGTTTTTAGCTTATTAAGTGAAGCATAAAATCTTGTATGCACCACTGGCGTTATTGGGTATTACGCCCATCAAGCGACATCCATCCCTCGGGCCAAAGGCCCTCGGGCTAGATTACGTCGCTTTCCGGGCGTAATAACCTACATAACGCCCTTGGTACATAAATAGCTATTTTGCAATTGAAAATAATACGATAAATTTTCAATTATGAGGGCAAATTTTCAGTTTACTTTTAATAAACCAGTAGTTTCTGTTCTACTCTGAAATCATTATCATTTTTTGATTCTTTGTATGTTTTTCATCAACTTTCTCTATGGTAATTTTTTATATTGAAAATTTAAGATAAGGGAAATTGCATACACCATATCCAACTGCCGTATAGTTATCGGTAGATGATTCGCTAACTGGAATCTCTAAAGCTTGATTAGTATAATCAATTTTACACAAATTTTGTTTCGAAAAATCTCTTCCTAATATACCAGTACAATTCAATGGAAATTCGTTTGAAACTAGGTGAAAATTATGATTTATGTCAAAAGTATTAAAATTTATTTTTGCTTTACAAAGTGCTATGGTTTCTATTTCATCAAGAGATATACCCCTGATCTTACATTTGATTTCAGGTTTGCATATGGTTTCTGGTTTTATAAACTGTTTTCTTATAATGCTTATATCAGATCCAGAATCGAGTAGAAAATACGTATATTTGTTTATTGTTATATCGAGTTCTAATCTAATATATTTGTTTAAACTATTATTACCATCAAAAGAATTTAAAGTACAAATATTTTTAAAAATATCTTTTGACATATCAGTATTTGATTTTTTGTTATAGTTTAGGAAATTACGATGATTCGAATTAGTGAAAATCTCAGAATAATTATTTGAACATGGTATAATATTTTGCATTTTCTATATCCCGTTTAAAGTTTTTCTTCAGATTCTTTATGTAAGGATCAAAATCCTCTTCAAAATTGTGATTCATTAATACGCAGTATGATGGCAGGAAACTTTATAAATACAAATTCTTCCCACAGATATCAATTAATTTTTATGAGTATGGTCCGTCTTTCAGTCTTGCAGCACAGTCCCAGTAAATCGATAACCATTTAACTGAAGAGCGATTCAGTTTATCTTTCTACTGTTAGTTCCTTAGGCTTTTAAAGCAATTCAGAACGTTACGAGAAATAATTCAGAATAAAACAAATGTTTAAGTTCAAAATCCATTCTAATTCTTTTATTGTAAATTTCTGTTATTTATACAAAATTTATCGATACATTTCTACCCCTATTATTATGTAAAAGTATTTCCATTATGTGGAAAAGTATTTTCTCTCCCACCATTAGTTACCAAATTTTATTATTTTCTATATACTTAAAATATATTTAAAATTATTGATTGATTGGACTGTAGGGCCAAGCACTAGGCGAGACTCCCGGATTACGGCCGGGCCACTTCCTACAGCCGTTTTACATATAACAATAGGTAAGGATAGGTAGGTAATTATAAGTTAGGAGTGAACGACCCGGTTACAGACACCTGGCAAATCGTATCTAACTACTACTTTTACGAGACAATCACAAGGATAATCACTTATACATATAATCTGCAATCGCCAATCAGCAATCCCGTATCTAAAATTTCTCGCCTGCAATCTCCAGTCGGAAACCTGTTATTCATATAATTTATTAGTATAATAAGATAATGATTAAATTGTATTTATGTTCCCAGTCCATAAAGTCTCTGCACTCTCCAATCTGAATTCTTATTATTATAGATTATTTATAATTAATGTTATAAGTTATACTTGTTGCACAAAACTATCGTTTAGATTTATATTTTTATATTATATAATTATTATTATTATTATTAATATTTGCATTGCTTCCTTTATATATACATTTTCTGAAATATGAATTACTAAATCAAACCTTTATTAGAGATTTTCTGGGTGAACGCTATATTGGTTTCTTTTTTTTAAATATATATCCCGGATCATAACTGAATCCCAGATCCAGTTATAATAACATATACTTTTATTTTAGCAGATACGTCAGCAAGTTGCAATTGTTGCAATTGTGTCACCAGAACACAACCGAGATCCGCAGCAAATATGAAAGTACAGCAAAACAAGTTAAAAAGATGGCAAGGAATGATCGCAGAAGATATACAGAAGGCATTCTCAAGGCTGCAGAAACAGCAGCAGCTAATAGAAATATGCGCACACTACACAAATGCGTGAGAAAGGTCACCAACAAATATACAAACACTCCACCAATAAAGGATGAATCTGGTCAAACCCTCACAATACATGAACAGCAGCTAAATAGATGGAAAGAATACTTCGAAGACAACTGCCACCAACATGAAGATAGCTTGCAGTCTCCGGATGACAACTATAACGAAACTATCAGCACCCATCCACCAACGGAACGGGAAGTTAGAGATGCCATACAGAAACTCAAGAATAACAAATCTGCTGGTACAGATAATATATCAGCAGAATTACTCAAAGCAGATGTAAACACAACAGCAGAAGCTCTTACACCACTATTAGCTGATGTATGGAACGAAGGTAAAATACCAACCAAATGGAAAGAAGGTTTAACCATAACAATCCCAAAGAAAGGTGATCTAAGAAAATGCAAAAATTGGAGAGGTATATCTCTGCTCAACACAATAATGAAAATACTAGCGATGATCATTCTCGAAAGAATATCTCCATCAATTAACATGAAACTAAGAAACGAACAATGGTTTAGACCAGGAAGAAGCTGTACCGATCATATCAACACAATCCGTATCATCATAGAGCAATCAAACGAATGGAATTCACCATTGTATCTCCTCTTCGTGGACCTAGAACACGCCTTCGACTCAATTAACAGAAGTGCGATATGGAAGACACTTTGTGAAATGGGCATCCCGAAGAAAATAGTTGATCTAATCAAAGAAATGTATCGGTATGCTGCAAACAGAATACAATACAAAGGACAGCAAAGTGATGAATACTACAACCACCGAGGAGTGAGACAAGGCTGTGTACTATCCCCGCTACTATTCCTAATAGTACTAGATACTATCATGAGAAAGCTCGATGAAGCAAGTCCAAATGGAAGCCAATGGAATACAACAAGTCTGCTCAATGATCTAGACTACGCAGATGACATCTGTCTACTTACACACACGTATACGGAAATGCAGCAGATATTACAGAAGCTATCAACCCTTGCACATGAAGTCAGTCTCAACATTAATATCAGGAAAACAAAGGCTATGAGATTGAACACCAAAACGATAACACCAATTACCATCAACAATACACAAGTGGATGAAGTTGACAAATTTGTGTGCCTTGGTTGTACTGTAGCAAAAACAGGCGGGGCTAAAGAAGATATGAGTCAGCGTATTAACAGAGCCAGAAATACGTTCAATATGCTTCACAAGATCTGGAATGCATCCGTCCTGTCAAGAAAGACAAAGCTACGAATGTTCAATGCATGTGTCAAGTCAGTACTGCTGTATGGGAGTGAAACGTGGAAACATGCAAGAAAGATCACAAATCAACTACAGGTGTTTGAGAACAAATGCCTGAGAAGAATGATCAAATGCTTCTGGCCGAACACCATCAGTAATCAGGAACTTCTACGGCAGACAGAGCAGTTAGACATTGGGACCGAGATAAAACAAAGGAAATGGATATGGATAGGACATACACTAAGGAAATCAGCTGAAGATATAACAAGGATGTCCCTAGAGTGGAATCCACAAGATAAAAGGAGAGTTGGACGACCATCCATGACATGGAAGAAAACGGTGCTAGCTGAAGCAAAACAAATTGGCAAGACATGGGGTGAACTGAAAGCGATTGTCCCCAACAGAGTCAGATGGTCCAGTCTAGTAGACGCCCTATGCTCCTAAATGGACATAAAGGAAAAAAAAGAGGAGCGCTGGTTGTGCAACTATCTCAGAGGTCTCCAAACATACGTTGAGTTCCGAAACTGCAAGTGCAAAATGAGAGTGCTGAGACAAGGAGTTCCTCAAGGCGGAGTTCACTCACCGTCATTATTCAATCTCTACCCAAGTAGTTTGCCTACCCCACCAGAAGGAATACTATCACGTCATATGCAGAGGACTGCACAGTGCTTGCAACAGGAAATAACCTGCAACAACTCACAAATATCCTGAATACCTACCATAATATTCTGAATGATTGGTGTAAAACCAGAAAAATAAAACTGCCCACTGAAAAGTCCATTTCTACACTTTTTACCACATGCACATAGACGAAGGAGGTAAATTCAACACTAAGCATCTGCATAGACAACATACTTATTCCTACAGTTAAAAATCCGAGACTGTTGGGTGTAACATGCGACCCACTGCTTAAATTCAATGCTCATGCACAATAAATGAACTCTAGATTAAAAAACAGGATTAACGCATTTAAAACACTAGCGGGTAGATCATGGGGCAAGGATAAAAACACGATCATAACAACGTGCAACGCAATATGAAGACCTATTTTAAATTGTGCTGCTGAAATTATGCTCCTATATGGACCCCCAAAGTTGCCGGCACTTACTGGAATAAGTTACAAACAATACAAAATGCTGCCTTGCGAACCGCAGGATGTCACCCGAAGGCCCACCAAGATCACTTGCACGAGGAAAGTAACATATGGCCGGTCCGTGGATGGGATGAAATGCTAACCAAAAAATATCTATTAGCCTGTCACAAAGAGCAACATCCTTGCAATGACACCTTAACTACGATCGAACCACCTAGAGATATAAGGAAGACAGCAAGCAAGATCGTTTCTGCAAGATGTCAGAGATAGCCAGGTAGCAACAGATCCATCCTACCTCAACTAAGATCCGGTTGGTCAGGCATTCTAAACAACTATATGAGCAGAGTTGAGCTTGAAATTATTGACAAGTGCCCCGCGTGTGAGGACACGCCACACGATGTAGACCACCTATTCAATTGTCCTGAAAATATAACCAATCTGACGAAGGAACGAATATAACCAATCTGACGAAGCAGAGTTCCTGAACCTGGACATGTGGCTACAAATAACAACAACCATTAAAATAAAATAATTAGTGTGCTTGCGTTGAACACCGCATATTAATCAAGGAAATTTTGTTCCATTAATTTCGATATTTATAATTATTTCCTAGTAACAGTGAAATTATTTGCGAAACTATCAACTAACGACCTTAAATTTTGTTATAAATTAAGAAAAAGTCACTAATATAAATTGGAATCTGCAACCCGATATAGAGGACATCAACATGTAATCCAACCAAATTAACACTTTTATTGAATATAATCAATTTGATTAAAAATAACTTACATTTAAATATGTTTACATATTCACAAATAATACAATTGTAACAAAAATAATTAACTAAACAACAACCAATAATATTCAAACCATTATTTAATTCAATTTTAATGTTAGTTCAATAAATTAAAAACACAACAAATATTTTGTCGGCATTTTTGACATTCAAAACAGATACCATTAAAATATATTTAAAATTATATATATAAAACTTGTAAGGGATTGCTAAACTGATCGAAACTTTTCGCGGATCGAAACTTTATTCGGGACGTTGTCTAGCGGTGAGGTAGAGTTTCGTTCGGAGCCAGCAATCTACTTCGGTCTCTACCATCATTAGACAGCACCTAGTGCGTTGACAAGCCGAGGACCCCAACCCCACAACTTCTGATAGCTTAGCCCCTCTGAGACTACAAACATAATAATGGGTTAGACGCGACCGATTACAAACATATACATTCACTAATATAGCAAAAAAAAAATGAGATGATTCAACAAATCAAACTAATAAAATACTATAAATACTATAAATATTATTTACTGTGTAAATAATACCTTGTAATACTGCCTGGATGCAATCCAATTAAATCCCACTTTGTTTGGTGGAGTTGATGATTGTATGACTTGCACGACTGATGTAATATGATGACAATCCAAAATATATTGATTATAGCATATGTTGATTTATGTATATTGATAAATATGGTGCCCCACAAGGCTAATGGCAAATCAAATTATTATATCATACGTTGCATAGGCTGTTTAAAATAAGCTGATAATTGTTATGCCCTACAAGGCTGATGTGACGTTACCAAATTAAAATGAAATATATCATACGTCGCATAGGTTGTTTAAAATAAGCGGATGAATATTATGGCCTACAAGGCTGATGTGACGTTACCAAATTAAATGAAATATATCATACGTTGCATAGGTTGTTTAAAATAAGCGGATGAATATTATGCCCTACAAGACTGATGAGACGTCACCAAATTAAATGAAATATATCATACGTTGAATAGATTGTTCAAAACACGCTGTTAATTATTGTGCCCTACAAGGCTGATGTGACGTCACTAAATGAAATGAAATATTTCATACGTTGAATAGATTGTTCAAAACACGCTGATAGTTATTGTGCCTTACAAGGCTGATGTGACGTCACCAAATTAAATGAAATATTTCATACGTTGCATAAGTTGTTCAAAACACGCTGCTAATTAATGTGCCTTACAAGGCTGATGTCTGACTAAAAAAAAAGAAAATGGTCGACATTGATTAATGAGGCAAACAATCTACATGACCGCCATGTGCCGCAACCAGCGATCACTAGTTACACCCAATTCAGCGCTCTAAACAATACCACAATAATAATCCACTTCAACTTGTTCAAGTTTTATAATATTTATTGTTTTCTCTATTTTAATATCTCCAACACAAAATCCTTCTGGTATACATAAATTAATTTTAATTTATTTTAACAAAATATACAACAGATTACAAAAAAAGAACAACTTATTTTAATGAATATTACTGACTGACTGACGTTTGTTTAAACTCATCCCACCTTCATACCTTCTGTCCCTCTCGTTTCGTTAAAAAAAACGAAGAACCGGCGGAGAGTGAACACAAAAGTATGAAGGTGTTTACACGAAGTGGTTTTTTTTTATTTTTAACAAATTTTTAAATTAAATTGTTGTTTTTGAATCTAACAAAAAATCATTTTTGCATTATTGTATTATTTAAATTTTTTATCATTAAATTTTTTTCTTTAGAACCGTTCATTATCTTCTTCCCAATATTATCATTTATTTTCATTATGGGAAAGGGTAAATAAATATATTAACCGCAAGCCCTGATTTAGATGGGCGGACGGCCGTTACAAAATGCTTTTTCATCAGAAAAGAAAATATATTTTGAAAACTAAGTTGTAAATTGTCGTAATTTATAAAAAACATAAATAATAAAGATGACGAAAAAGTACTAATTTTGTTCTAAAATAATTTTCTTCTAGAATAAAAAGAATAAAAAAATAATCGTGAAAAGAAAAATCCAAATTTGTGCTTTTTTCGTCAAAATTTTCGACATTTGTTTTCAATAATTTTGCACGTATTCTGCATTTAAAAAAAATATATCCTCATGAGTTTTCGACCACAAATAATTTTTTTTAGGGGACGTTCGCAAAAATTTAGTTTTTAACGACGAGTCTAACGAGTCTAAAATATGTGCACTTCATTAATATTCAACTTAAACAGAAATTACTTCGGTCTGAAAGACCTAAGTATTACATTCATGAGGCAATAGTGAAATTCCCTCACTTTTTTGGCATTTCTCGACGTTTTAGGACCTACTGATTCTAAAAAAGCAAAAAAATGTATGTCTGTCTGTCGGCCGTGGAAATTCAAAAATTTTTGTTTCAAAAAATAGGTATACTTAATGGTAAGAGCCGAAAGGACGATGTGTTCGATAGCTGTCCCGGAAGTGTGTCAAAAAATCGTCGTGTTTCAAAACAAGCAAATTTGAATATTTTTGGCTTAAAAAACGTTCATTTTAAGTGATTACGAGTAAGAACATTAAATTTGGAGAAATCTTGGTAGGGATTGGTATGTGAAACCAAAAACTAGATTATTGCATTAAAAGTTTGTCAAAAAATGTTGTTAAGTGTGTCAAAAGAATGATTTTCATTTTTTTACACAAATTTTTAGGAAAAATGAGTTTAATTATTTGTGGTGATGTAATCGAGCATGAAATTGGACATGCAAATTTTTAATTTTGTTATAATTTTTGGAATTTTGAAAAAAGTTTGTATTTTTGATTTTGTAAGAATTTTCGAATATTTTTAGAGTTTTGAAAAAGTTACTTCGGTCTGAAATTTTAATTATCAATTTTATTATAATTTTTGGAATTTTGAAGAAAATTTGTATTTTTAATTTTGTTATAATTTTTGCGATATTTTTAGAATTTTGGAAAAAAGTTTTTTGAATTTCGAATTTTTGATTCGGAAAAAGTTTCAATTTTTGATTTTGTAGTAATTTTTGAAATATTTTTGAAATTTTAAAATAAGTTTGTATTTTTGATTTTGTTATAATTTTTGCAATGTTCTTAGAATTTTGAAAATAGTTTGAATTTTTGAATTTGTTAATTATAAAATTTTGCAATAAGCTTTGAATTTTGAAAAAAGTTTCAACTTTTGTTTTGTAAGAATTTTCGGACTTGTTTTAGAATTTTTAAAAAGTTTAAATTTTTGATCTTATTTTAATTTGAGATTTTTAAAAAAATTTGTATATTTGATTTTGTTATAATTTTTGCAATATTTTAGGAATATTGGAAAAAGTTTCAATCTTTGCTTGTAATAAAATACAATACTTGTAATAGTCTTAGAATTTTGAAAAAAAGTTTCAATTTTTGATTTTATTATAATCTCCTTTATATATATAATTCTACTGTACGTGTGTATGACTGTGAACTCCTTCTAAACGGCTGGACCGATTTGAATGAATTTTTTTGTGTGCGTTTGGGTGGCGCCCCAAATGGTTTAGATTCATAAATCAGCCCGGCAGAGGCGCTGCAGTCGGTATTGTCACTGACCTCTTCCTAAACGTCTGAACCGATTTGAATGAATTTTTTTGTGTGCGTTTGGGTGGCGCCCCAAATGGTTTAAATTTATAAATCAGCCCGGCAGAGGCGCTGCAGTCGGTATTGTCACTGAACTCCTCCTAAACGGCTGGACCGATTTGGATGAGTTTTTTTGTATGCGTTTGGGTAGCGCCCTAGATGGTTAAAATTTACAAATCAGCCCGGCAGAGGCCCTGCAGTCGGTATTGTCACTGAACTCCTCCTAAACGGCTGGACCGATTTGAATGAATTTTTTTGTGTGCGTTTGGGTGGCGCCCCGAATGGTTTAAATTTATAAATCAGCCTGGCAGAAGCGTTGCAGTCGGTATTGTCACTGAACTCCTCCTAAACGGCGGGTCCGATTTTAATGAATTTTTTTGTATGTGTTTGGGTGACGCCCTGAATGATTTAGATTCACAACTAAACCCGGCAGACGGCGCTGCTAATTATATTAATCATGCGTGGCTTCGTAAACGAGCTATTTTAGCGTCAAAAAATATCGATGTTTACGCTATTATCTTCAAAATACAACAGTCATTACCCGGCAATGAGATATTGTTCAAATCGATCGACACTGTTACGGATCCTGACGAAGCAGTAAACTATCCTGTTGAACTTTTTAATTCGCTGGATTTACCAGGAATGCCACAACTTGCGATTAAAAATTGGCTCACCAATAATTTTGCTTCGGAATTTAAATCCACCTAAGCTATGCAACGGTACAAGATTAGTCATAAAAAAAAACTTTGGGCAATGTTCTTGAAGCTACAGTTTTGAACGGCTAATTTGAAGGTGGAGTTGTTCTTCTGCCACGAATTCAAATGATCCTTTCAGACTCACCCATTCCATTCAGACGTTTGCAATTTCCAATTCGCTTGGAGTTTGCCATGACTATTAATAAGTCACAAGGTCAAACAATGTCGATTTGTGGGTTGGATCTAGAAAATCCGGTCTTTTCACATGGCCAATTATATGTGGCGTGTTCTCGCGTTGGAAAACCATCAAATTTATTCATTTATACTCCTCAGGAATTGACTACAAATATTGTTCATCAACTTGCATTAAGATAAAATTAAACAAACAATATTGATTATAACGAATTGTTTTTAGAAAAATTGATGTTATTTCAAAATAAAGAATAATGAAATTTTTATTCTATTTGTCTTTCATTTCATACTTTGTTTAATATCCTAATCGCTTGAAATATCATGCAGGACAACGTCTATCGGAATGATGTCTCTGATAAGTATAAGTTCAATTCCCACCCGACAATAATTACTTTTTGTCGGGAATATTACTTTCAACAATTACTTTAAGCTTAATCACTCACAAAACTCCAAAAAATTAATATTCCCATAATGTTGTCTATATATGGCAATATATTGACCGTGTGTCAGATATTAGTTTCGCATTGATTTGCTACAACCAATAATGACTACAATGACTAAGAATGTTGACTAAATAGAAATATTTCTCATCCTATGAATTAACACGTAGTACTGCCTAGAAGTTTAATACAAAACTCCAAAATAAAATTTTAATCCTTTTTGCATCATTATCTTCTATTTATAAAAATTAATGTGTGTATGTTTAAAATTTGTAAATGTGTTTGTATTCACCTTCATCGAATGTATTGTCACTATTCTAACTGACCTTGCTGACCATTGAATGACATCACGATTACAATTTTTTTGTAACTTTTTTAATAACCTATGAGTAAAGAAAGCGTATATTAAACGGCATGAACACTGAACATTTTTGAATCTATATTTGTTCCGTATAATGTTCAATATAGAAACACACCTGAAACCTTACACATCTGAAAACTTATTTGATCGCGTATTTTTATATATCCTTTGTTTTATATATAATACTAATTTTTTATATTTTGCTGATCAACTAGAGTGCTGATCCTTTTACATTCATATTAAAAAAAAATAAAAAATCATTTCTCATTCCTGCTCTTTGAAATTATTGCTACTACGTCAACAAAATGTATACACACAAACTTTATTTATAGGTGTAGCAAAGCACGCCGGGTCCCGCTAGTTTTTAGAATATTTTTGGAAATTTCAAAGAAATATGAATTCTCGATTTTATAATATTTTCTCGAAACGCTTTTAATGAAGAGGTTTTTGAGTAGTTTTCTGGGTGTATCGTATTTTCACTAAGTTTTATTAATTTATGATCTGTTATAATTTCCCGGCAACGAATTGATGTTTCAGGTTAGTTCTGTAATAAATTTCTAAACAGAGATAAAATACTGTACTTTTACAAAGAGTTTTATGTTTAATATACATCACTGCCGATAACTAAAAACAATAACCTCATAAAAAATTTATGCCGAAAACTATAACAAAATCCTCAACCAAAAACCGAAATCTTGATATCTCAGAGCTATGAGATTTCAGCTCCTTTATATTTCTATGTTATATTCACTTTAAAATTTCAAATCTTACTTGATCTAATTTCTTTACAAAATTCTTTTACCATTAAAAAGGAAATGAATTCAAACATTGACGAAGCAAAAACTTAAAGATTACAGTTGTGTTCAAAACAAATATTAGTTGTTTTTCTGCTATAGTTTATTATTGTAGCAACTTCTAGCAGTTCTATAAAAAAAACTTATGATGCAATAGTTGTATTAAAATTTGTAGGTTTGCATTGAAATTAATTTTAATGCAAAATTTGCTTTGCCATTCAATAATAACTCATTTTACGTAACTCATAAAGCAAAGCTTGCATTAAAAATTGCAGTTAGTTTTTCAATTGTGCATTTGACTAAACACGGAGATTTACCGTTTTTTACCTTATATGATTGTACTAAATATTAGCTTGACTTCGATTCAAGAGGAAACCATGTCATGCCTATTTCGTTTAATATTAAAAAAGCATTTAGGTAATTACATTTTAAGTTTTAATATAAATTATCCAAAGACCATAATTAAATTAACTAGGTGTTAAACATAAATATAAGATTAAATTCCAAAGTTAAGTTATTAATTAATAATTAAAATTATTATTAATTTAAAACAACTAATTTAAATAACTAAAACTACTGTAACTACTTCTAATTTAAAAAAAAAAACTTTTTTTAACCTAATATATAACATAATAATAATAGTAATTAATTATAAATACTTTTATTTTTTTTTTAACTTTAATGTTTTAGCTTATAATGTAAAATTAAAACTAATTTAAAATTGTAAATAAAATTTTTTATTAAATAAAAACAAAATTCTTTTATATATCTTAATAATAATAATACAACAAAAAATAAAATAAAAGGAGGTCCATTTGCAACAAAGAAGTTGCTATTTAGAGAATAGTTAAAAGTGAAACTTCCCGACTAGCATTTTCTCCAGGCATGCCTTAATATGGTCCGGGCCAGATCAGGGTATAATAAGGTAAGTCAGAAATAATACCTGATGTCAGGATAGGGTACGTCCTATTTGTCCTGATTCGTGTCGGACTGCGAAGACCTATCTCATTCCTCGCAGTAAATGACAGATTAGAATCATTTATGATTTGACAATTAAGGTATGTCCTATCTAAATAAATTTCATAGCTAAAAAAATTTATTTGTTTTAAACTCATTGGAGTGCTATCCAGTTTAGTATACATAGTTGGCAAAATTTCACATGTACTTTAGTTTAGTTATCGCTTTCTGCGTTTATGACTAGGGATGTGACATCCTACATAAAAAATCGATTATTAATTAATGGATTGTTTTTCTTAGCATGAAAAATCGATTAATAAAAAATCCAGTTTTCTTTAAAAAATAATCGATTTTGTTATTAATTATTTTTTTTTCAAATTTATCAAATTAAATTCAAAAGCCTTATATATTTATATATTAAATATTATATTTTACAGCCTTATTAATTTAAAAATACACAACAAAAATTATAAGGTTTGAAATAATCAACACAAATTAAATTAAAGTTTTAGGCTTTATATAATCAACATAAATAAGAATTTAATAATAGTACACGTTTAACTCGAATTTCTGATTGTGTTTTATTAGATAAATTAAAAAAAATCGTCAGTGAAAAAAAATCGATTGTTAATCGATTTTTTGTAATATTAAAATCGCTTTCTAAAATCCCTAGTTATGACTACTTATAAGTTCAAAATACTTTTTTAAAATAAATTACAAAATTTGGACATGCAAATTCCCTATTTTAAATAATGCGGCCCTGATTCGGTTCTAGTCAAGCTACCTGATCAGGCTTGGATAGTTCGAGGAGTTACATTACTTTTCATAGCCAGTTCAGAGTGCCTGATCCGGTGATAGAGAAAGCCGTAACCGGACCAGATCTAAGCACTTACATAATGCTAGTTGAGACTCTGTCGTTAAGTAACATAAATTTAAAATGTAAAATAAAACACAAAGTTATTGAAGTTAACTAGAATCAGAATCTTCCGTAAAAGTTCAAATGTTTTAGTGTCATTGAATAATTAGAAAAATTTCTAAACCTATTTATATATGAGCAATAATATCTTCATTCCACACGCATTTAAGTACAATTTATTCCTCATTTAAAAACATTCAGAACTACATTGATTTAACTCAACAATCATCTTTACTCTATAATATAAAAATTTGAATATTGCAATTGAATTTTCACTGATTGTTGAGCAATATTTTTATGTTGGTTTACAACAAAGTACTATATTTCTTAAAAAAAATTTATTCTTTAAAACTAACGAAGCGATTCATTTTAATGAATTTTTTTTATACGATAATTATACGAAAAGAAAACTATATAAATTTTAATTTGATATTTAAGAAAATTATTAATTATTTGTTCAATTTGTTCGTGTTTTTTTGTAACCAAATTGGATTTGACACACTTTTGCCAGGACGGCTATGCATTAAATTTGATAGAGTTCTGGGAAAAAATGATGACGGATTTTTATGGATCGCTGTAAAAAAATAAAAACAAAATCAGGTTCGAGGTAAGTAAATTATTAGACTTTTAAGACTGCACTCGCTTACTTCTTCAAATTTTCAATTATCGCAAGGGAAGATCAATTTGATCTACAGGTGTGACATTCTAACGTACTTAAAGTCTCCGTTCAAGTCTCTCCTATTGACATGAGTTAACGTGTGATATCTCATACCACTATTTAGAGAGATTTCGTTAGGAATACGATATAGGAGTAGGGCTTCTCATTTCCCGCTAATTTTACTATCTCAGGATGATGTGATGAAATCACAAATATTTCGGCCTTCCGGGATTAAGTCATCCCACAATTACGACGATGTAGCGAGTCATAGTTTAATTATATTAGTAGCCACATCGAATCATTTTTAATAAAACTTGTACTTAAGCTATATCTTCAGCTTCTAGATTCATCACACAATTAAGTTTTAGAGTTATGGACTGATTTCTGGTTATTAATTTTATTCAAAACTATTTTAAGGTGGCTTACACTACTGCAGAATTGTGCAATAAACAATGATTGCAATGAGCAATGAAAAAAATATCGAACAAAATGGGTCTGGAATTGTTAGCGGATAAGTATTCTAGTTTTTCTAGAATTTGAATTATCTCCGAAAGGCAATTACTAATACCGAAAGATTGACAGTGATTCTCCGTTTTCAAGCCACCGCTGATTCATACAGTACTCTCATGTAATATTTTCAAATGTCTAAAGCGTCAGTAAATTCAGCATATAAATGAGGAAACATTCGACGGGATCTATGAAGAATTGAAAGGTGATTACTTGCAGGTAAATATTAAATTAAATTTTTATTTAAGTCGTTTGAAGTCTTTGTAGTTTATTTAGTTTCAAACATATAAAAAATATAAATTTATTAAATTCAATTTAAATTACATATTTAAATATCACAATTACTCGAGTATAATATTGATTTCGTTCAAAACAATTTCGCCGGCGTTGGCGATTCATATTTCAACCGAGCTATTTGAATCTTTATTTTTCAACGGTGAGCCAGCAATGGTGCAGTCTTTTTCATATATCGCTCGGTCTCTGCCACATGGACGCCAAATACTCCGCAACCATCGATGCGAGTAGGTTGAAGTTCAATCATCGTTCTTTGTGGATTGTCTTCGATCCGTCGACATTTTTTGGTAATTGCCATATGCTTTGTGGTGCATACCAAAAGCACTTTGCATAATTTTTTTTCGCCAAATAATGGGGTTATGCCACTGCTGCTGATTTCGAATGCAAAATTTTAACTGCCAATGTACTGGAAGTGCTTCCAGGCAAATGGCTGGACAATGCTGAGGCTTAACTTACATTAATTCGAGCGGCAGTCCATCCTGGGCGCCAATCAAGCAACGTACAAGAGATTCACGATAAATTTAGCGATTTTTTTTTCGGACAATCAAGCACGAAACGCAAAGGCAGCGGGTGAGCTTCAACTTAAGCTTGCACTTTTCTTAGAATATTCAAAAACTGTGCGCTTCTAAATTGTAAAATCAATTGCAATGTTTCTTAAATTAAGCGGACTTTCAAATGACACCACCCTACACCACCCTAATAAATATAATTATGTGTATTTGACACTTTACTATATTTTTCATTAAAAACTACTCAATTTTCTATCATTCGTTGTTTAAGTTTTTCGATCAATTAGGTTTGGAACTGATCGGGGAAACAAAACGTGAAAAAGCTCTTATTCAAAATTGTTCACTCCTGATAGTGGAAACACTATCAGAAACATTAGAGAAATTACGTGCCTTGAGATTTAAACTTTCCGACTGGCTTCAGTTTATGAGTTCAATTATACCTTTCCCCAGCCTATCACAAATACTGAATTGCACACAAAAGTTTCAACGGAGAAGACTAATGCAAATGAGCAAATAACAGGGACTCTGACGACCCCAAAAGTCGGAGGAACCAAGACCATCAAACACACCACATAAAATATAATTATTACATTTAAAAATTAAAATGTTTCACGCACCCACATTATTTGAATGTGATTCAACTCTTCTACTTCCTCCTTACTAGCCAACCATAGTAAAGAATTTTTTTTTTTTAAATATAGGGTTTAGAATATGTGTCACAACAACACATAAATACCTTTTAAGACGTAGGTTCCAAAACAACTTGCGTTCTAAGCTGTTGATGAACGCTTTTTTTTAACCTCTGCGGATTGAAGCCACCTGATACTATGGATTTCGGCAAACCATTCCATTTGTATGCAGTGCGGCAAAGAAGTATTTCTGCGATCTGCCAGTATGACAGCGCGGGATCTCGACCGTTTAACTGTTTGCGGTAGCCGATTGCCGAGTGGAACGAAGGTAAGAATAAGTTTGAGGCATGATGCTGCTGATTTCTCCTGAGCACTGTTGATGACGATATTTGTAAAAAACAACGAGGTCAGCAACAGTGCGACGATGTTGTAGGGAATCAAGTTTTGATTACAATTAATTAACTAATTTGTAGTGAAGAGCTTCTTCGCGGCATAGCAGCGAAGTGGCATAGCAGGTCGCGCACCTGGATGAGATTTAGTTAGCCCCATGCTAGCTTCAGCCTATGGGATCGAGAAATGATTCTTGCTGCTCCATTACAAATAACAGTGTTGTACGCGTATTTCGAGACTAAGTGAACGGAGGAAAAAAATTAAAATAAGTGAACTGAGTAGACTCGGGCGACTCCCTTATGCGAAAGAACCACGATCACCCCGTCCAACCCCCACCATTCACAACACACATTCACACGCTCTCACACTGCAGGCATTCGCGCACCCTCACACACAGCCACACACACACACCCACACACACCCACACACACCCACACACACCCACACACACCCACACACACTCCCACCCACACATGCACACATAGATACTCATGAAATAATCCGCCATAATTCTTTAACCAAAAGCAAACTAGGTTAAAGTTCTCGAAAATTGAGACCATATAATATCATTTCAAACGTAAAGGTAAGTGCAATGGTTGTAAGCGTTTAGTACCAGAAACGAATTTAGTAGCTTTTTATTTTATGCAAATTGGTAGTGATCGTTCACTTGATTATTTTGTATGCCTTGCGAATTAAATCAAATAATTCAACGTCAAGGTATCGAAGCTTGATTATTTTGTATGCCTTTCGAATTAAATCAAATAATTCAACGTCAAGGTATCGAAGCTCCATTTCTATAGATCAATTTTAATTCACGAATAATTCTTCGTTTGCTTATCCTGTGATGCATTATGCGTTACCGATGACATTTTTGTTTATACGTGTTTAACCAACAAAGAAAAATTGAAATCAATTGCTAATAGTAAGTGTCAAAAAAAATAAACGAGAAATTGAATTCAAGGAGCAGCACATTCAGAGCTCTAACAAGCATTTTTATAATAGTGGTTTGCGATATTACTCGGTATAATGATTTATGCATGAAAGCAACAAAAAGAAACGTACACGCACTCACACACCCTTTCTTACATACATACACACCCTTACATACATATATTTAAAATAAACTCACCCCATGGATAGTCCAGACCTCGCCCTAGTTCACCGATGTGTTTAGCTGATCATCTCTCCCGGACCTTTCATTCCGATGAATTTATAAACAACAAACAGGCTGGCAAATCAGGCAGATGCGGATGTTAATTGTACGAAAATCGATAAATTATGTGATCGTGGATAGATGTTGAGCAATTTTATATCAATATGAATGGTAAGACATGCGTACCAGAATTATCACAGCACGCACTGATGGATGACTGATTACCGAATTATGTGCAATTAATTAAAACATTACTGAATTACGGATGAATAGTGAATGATTGTGACACTACCCGCCTATTAAATCCGGTGCTGGTTGGATGGAAGTTGATTATTTATATGAAAATGATCATACCACTGCTGAATTAGGTGAAATTGGTTGAATATTAACGCGTGTTGTATTACGTAACCCGGTTGAGCCAAGTTAAGGCCAATAACTCCAGTGCAGGTGGAAGAACGGCGGAAATTACGTTGCTTACACAGTAGATATATAATTTCCGAGTTTTTTTTCGGGTTTAGTCTAGCATCACAACTCCATTTCAAGGGAGTAACACAAAAAAATGTGAAAAAACCATAAACAGAGACATATATTATGAAACGAATTTAGGAAATTACATTTGTTAGTGTATCCACTAAGGAATTATTACAACCAACAGGCATTAAAATAGGACACTATAACCAATGTATAGCAGAGTATTGATTGTAATATTTATATGATATAACGTAATTTATTTTAAGATAATCTTCCAGCAATTAACGAATACCAATTGAATACAGGAAACTGCATTGGAAAATATTATTAATTGATAGACGATTGTAGAAAATCTATATGAAAATAGCGGAAGTACGAATACAAATTGAGTAAAGGAAATTACATTGGAGAAATATTGCACAACTATTTTAGGACAATAATTTTTTTAACGGAAACTATAGCAGATGATGATTATAGATTGAGTTTGTGAAACTATGTGTACAGGACAAAATGAAAACGACTATGAAAATTTCGGTTAAGGCAAAGGTGTATGCGGGACAGTGGTTCGAATTATAATTATGGAGTTTGAATAACAATTTTTGTGAAAACGACGTTTAATATGAACCGGCCTGATATTTTTGCAACCCAGCTCCATTTAGGCTAAATGTTTTTTTCAATATTTACAACTTTTGTGGAGAACACTTTTGTGAAAAAACGACACTTAATATGAATCGAGATGATATTTTCCAACCTATCTTCTGCTATTGGTGCAGAAAACCTATTCCTTGAGTGTAAATACTTCTTTTCAAACTGCTCACAACAGTTTTCAAATAATTCTTTTTATAAATCCTATTAATTATCTTTCCAATGAGCTATAAATGACTTAAATCGGTTTAGTCAATCTTTAGAAATCGGTAGCCAATGATACTAATGTTTCGCTAAACCGTAAAACTTTGCCACCACCCTGTGTCATCCCCAGCGCGAAATTTTAGTTTTCGAAAGAAATATGGTATTTCTATTTCGTCGTTGGCTATCTGTATATGAAATTTTATCGAAATCAGAGGGGGTCAGTCCGGATGCTAAAACCGCGGTGACGCGGGCTTGCTCAATAATGAAGCTTCTGGTCTTACATACAGTTGCTGACCATCAATATTTCTCCAGATTCAAAGCTACTACTCATTTTTATTGAAAATAAAAAACTTATTTTAAGTAAAAAATATGAAAATTTGCATTTTTTGACACACTTCCGGTACATTTCTCGAACCCATCGTCCTTTCGGGTCTTACCATTAACATAACTTATTTTTAGAAAATTATTGAAATCGTTCAAGTAGTTTTCTTGTTTTCGTCGGTCACCTTAACCGTCCAGAAATGTCAAAATCTGGTGGTAAGATTTTCACTTTTGGCTCCAGATTATAATACTTAAGTCTTTCATACCGAAGTAAATTTAAATACTATATGAAAAAAAACATCATCAACGAAGAAAAGTTTCTTAAAAGTTTAGGTTATTTATGTACTAAACTACAAGTATAGCAAAAATAAAAATATACATAAATAAGTTGAAGGAGATAGACACAAGACACACTGGTGCACATGAGCAAAACTTATATTATCGGAAACTGTAAAAGTGGTGTTGATAGAACTTTTGAATCAAAAAATTAAAAGCCGATTTAATTCTACCGGCTTTGTTTAAAAATTGATAATTTTTTTCTGTAAAAATAACATTAAATTAAATTAAAATATGTATTTGGTTATTAACAAGTCGCCAGTCTAATATTTGAATGTTGGCATCCGATTACAATTTTCATCTAAAAGACTACAAACGGCAGCAATACTTTTGATATTATATTATCTAATTATATTAAATCTTTCATTGAATAAATCGATAAACGCTAAAGAGAATAATGATACAATGGCAATGAACGGAAGAAATTGTCCGATTGTCTTTTTATTCGTAATTCATTTTTGTTTTATTCGAAATACAGAAAAATCTTGCGAAATACAGACCATTCGGCGCCAATTTTTAATCAATATATTTAGAGTATTTTCTTTGCTTAAAATCATAGCGAAGAAAAAAATGTCAGACTCGTAGTACTATCTATCTGTAATCAATATACAACATATATGTGTATGCGTGTTCGTAGACTCCTTTGTAAGTAAACGGAGCATTTATGTGTTAAAATTTAACACGAAAATAAAATTTGACTTTTTGAAACAAAATAAATGAACTTGTAAAACATTCACGTAAACATTAAAAAAAATCACTTTCATTTCTATCACGGCTTAGATATTTTTTAGGGATCATAGTTTTTTTTGTGAAACAAAAGTGAAAGTAACTCAATGGATTGTGATAACTAAAATTCTTCCTTTTTTATGGAGTTACATAAAGCATGGTTACAATTGTTACAATATATTTCTTAAAGTATTTTAAGGATAATCTTAACTTTGTTTTAAATCTTATCTGCATGAGAAATGCGAATGAGTGTCGTCAGATTTTTTGGAAAGGGAATATTTTATGGAAAGGGAATATGCATGGATGGTGTTTTTAAAATTTAAACGAATTAACAATTGTTCTTTTGTTTTATTTCAGAGTAAAATTGAGTTATATTATAGGAAATAAGATGCCAGTTGTCTCGACAAATGAAACAAATTTTATTGTGGGATAGATGTATTGTAAAATTTTTTTGTTTTGCATAGGAAGATGACCGATAGAACCACCTCTTTTTTCTGTTACTGTCATTTGCGCTGTTAGGGATAACAAGATAGAGTTTAACTCAGTGGTGAGCTTTTGTAATATGTTGGTATTTATTGCATTTCCAAATCGCAAGCCTTTCATCAGTTCACTTCTGATTTTTCATCTTACCGTCGAGGCAGTTAGAGATTTCTATATATATGTTTTTGGACTCTGCCAAACTTTCGCATTCAAGCAAAAAATATGCTGAATATTTATTTAAACATTTTTGCCCATTCTATGTGCTCTGATGTTGTTCCAGTCTAGCTCTTATAAATGCAGGTACCAATTACTGTCTTTTGATATATGTCAATTGGAGCTGTGTGAACTTGAGAATCCGAACATAAGGGAAAAAAAAGAAAAATATTTTTGGAAACTACAAACGACGTAGATGTTTGTAGTAAAATTTTTTTGTTTGTAGTTGTAATAAATATCACTCAAATCATAAAAACAGGTGAATACACACATTGATAATCTTGATAATCCAAGCAAACAATTGTTCGAATCATTGTTCGAATCATTTGTAGTATTTTATAGTAATGATGAATATTTTTTGAAATTTTTTTTTTACTCAAAAAATAAAACAACTTACAGTTGAGCAAAAATTTGGTATATTCTTTTGATCTAAGAAACTACAAACGACGTTAATGTTTGTATTAATTTTTTTTGTTTGTAGTTGTAATAAATATCACTTAAATTATCAAAACAAGTGAATCCCCGTTACACAATGATAATTTTGATAATCCATGTAAACCTGATTGTTCGAAATCGTTTGTAGTATTTTAAAGTAATGATGAATGTTTTTAGAATTTTTTTTTACTCAAAAAATTACAGTTGAGCAAAAAGTGGAAATATTTTTTGATTTCAGAAACTACAAACGACGCGACGTAGATGATTGTAGTAAAATTTTTTTGTTACTAGTTGTAATAAATATCACTCAAATTAATAAAACAGGTATCTTACCTACACACAGTGATAATTTTAATAGTACAGGTATACACATTTGTTTGTAATTGTTTGCAGTATTTTTTAGTACTAATGAATACATTTAGAAGTTAATTTTTGTAACCACAAAATTTAAAACGTAAATTTGAGCCACTTCAAACAAACAAAATTTACTAAAACCATCTACGTCGTATGTAGTTTCTGAGATCAAAAAAATCGACGCTTTTCTCAACTGTACTTTTTTCTAGTTTTTGATTGGAAAAAAATTTCCAAAAACATTCATGTTTACTAAAATTACTACAAACGATTTCGAACAATCTTGTATACTCAGATTATCAAAAATATCATTGTGTGTAGAGGATTCACCTGTTTCTCTGATTTAAGTGATACTTATTGCAAGTGAGAACTACAAAAAACAATTTACTACAATCATCAACGTCGTTTGTAATTTCTGAGATCAAAAGGGTATTTCAACTGTTTGCTCATCTATACATTTTTTATTTTTTGAGTGAAAAATAAATTTCCAAAAATATTCATTACTGCTATAAAATATCATTTCTAGTATTTTTCGAACAATCTTGAATATTTGGATTATCAAAATTATCGCTGTGTGTAGGGGATTCATTCGAACAATCTTGTATATATGGATTATCAAAATTATCACTGTGTGTAGGCGATTCACCTGTTTTTATGATTTGAGTGATATTTATTACAACTAAAAACAAGAAAAATTTACTACAAACATTAACGTCGTTTCTGAGATTAAAAGAATATTTCAACTTTTTGCTCAACTGTAAATCTTTTTAGTAAAACAAAAATTTCCAAAAATATTCATCATTACTATAAAATACTACAAACGATTTCGAACAATTTTCTATACTTGGATTATCAAAATTATCACTGTGTGTAGGGGATTCACCTGTTTTTATGATTTGAGTGATATTTATTACAACCACCAACAAAAAAAAATTACTAGAAACTT
Source organism: Diogma glabrata (assembly GCA_963693315.1). Classification (NCBI taxonomy): domain Eukaryota; kingdom Metazoa; phylum Arthropoda; class Insecta; order Diptera; family Cylindrotomidae; genus Diogma; species Diogma glabrata. Next base: position 71,011,750 of record OY856186.1, on the reverse strand, counting down.
GTGACGATAGCCTTGACCATTTCAATCCCTAAAAGAACAAAAATACTCATTGCTACACACAGACCCTCCTGTCGTTGAATCCACGCAGTTTTGGTGTATGTCGCTAGCGAACAGTGGTGAATTGGGTGGGTTTTTTGTGGAGCACTGGAAGGTTATAATTAAAACTGCCTTGATTTGTTAGAAACTATGTTAAACTACGAAACTAAAGATTACCAAGAACGTCAGTCTCTATCCTCTACATCTGGTCCTGCCTCACACTAACTCATACTGAAATGGTTAATTCATGATGACATGAGGATCAAACAAAAAAAAACGTACAAGCATCATCACTCGTAAACATATTACCGACGTTAAAAATTATGCAACCTCGAAAAGACAATGTTATAATTATTACAAAAAAATCCAATTTATGCAATTAGCTAAAGAAAAAAATTCAAAAAAAAACAAACTATAGAAATGTAGCTATAAGTAAATATATAAACAAATTAAATTTAAAGTAAACATATAAATAAAAATATAGAAATCAAATTTAAAGCAAATATATATAAAGAAATTTAAACAACAACTGTAACGGCAACTACCTGCATGCAATCCATATTTCAGTATATTCCGTAATATTCTGCAAACTCCATTTAATTAAATTTGATTTCTTTCAAGTATCCTTTTTGCTGATTTTTCTTCAAATTTATATATTTTTCTTCAAATTTATACCAACGTTGAATTACTACAATTATCTGGAGGCCGTTATAAAAGCATTGAATGATGAATAGTTATGTTATAGTCGAAAATTGCGTGATTGGTAATAACTATACAGTATATTGCATTCCACATAATATTCTTTATTGCATTCCTTATAATATTATTGAGCACAAAACCAATCCAAATACATTGCGACATTGCTACCTTCACACACCCGTAACTTAACAAAAACTCATGAAATGCTCAAATAAAAGTATATTCAATTAATTACATTTTGTTTTAATTTAGTTTTTCTTTTATTGTAGATATTATAAATGTAAATTGCAAGAATAATTATTAATAAAAATAACCATCACTACAGTCCATTAATATTACTAGCTTTAACTTATCACTAGTTTTACATCACATCATCAATATATCAAATTTTTTTAATGTTAATTAATCCAACCAAAAATGTAGTTATATAAATTACAACAAAATAACATTGATCTTTACTTTTTCTTCTAATCAAAATTAAATAGATACATTATCTTTTCGAATTCAATTAAATTATTATTTTTTTCGAGTGTTGATCCTCATCGTATCACGTATCTCAGAACAATCCAATTTGAGTTTATTTGTTTTACAAATTAATTTATTTTACGGGACAAACATGTTGAATACGAGAGAAAAACAAAAAGGTCATCGAAATTAAATAAAAAAAACAATTACAACTGCATCGTCTACCACTAGAATTAAGCAGCGGTTTTCAACCTAAATTTAGGATTTTTATAGCGTCAACGATTAAATCGTAGCAAACTTTAACGTCGTTTGTACTTATTACTTAACTGTAAATTTTTTTATTCACAAAACCAAGTGAATCCTCTAAAGACAGTAATAATTTTGATAATCCAACTGTACAAGATTGTTCGAAATCGTTTGTAGTATTTTATAGTAATGATGGTTTTGGAAACTTTTTTCTCACTCAAAAAATAAAAAATTTTACAGTTGAGCAAAAAGTTGAAATATTCTTTTGATCTCAGTAACTTCAAACGACGTTAATGTTTGTAGTAAACTTTTTTTGTTTGTAGTTGTAATAAATATCATTCAAATCATAAAAACAGGTAAAACACACAGTGATAACTTTGATAATCCAAGTATAGATTCAAATCTAAGTAAAATAAATCAAATCCAAGTATAGTAAAAATAACTTCTAAATGTATTGATCAGTACTAAAAAATACTACAAACGATTACAAACAAATTTGTATACTTATACTATTAAAATAATCACTGTGTGTAGGCAAGCTACTTGTTTTGTTAATTTGAGTGATGTTGCAGTCTCCAATATGGGCAGTGGACTGTATGTAAAGTTTAGATGAACGATGAGAATCAATATTGCGACTGCAGCATGCTTTGTATGCCATCAATTAAAATTGCAGAATATATAGTATTATGCCACCAAAAATATATAGACAGTATCCACTAAAGTATATGTGATGTCATCAATTATCCATCAAAAATATAAACAACAGCCTAGCACAGTTATAATAGTATCAAATACAGTAATTGTACTTGTATGTGATGTCATCAATTATTCACATCAATTAAAATTGCAGAATATATAGTATTATGCCACCAAAAATATATAGACAGTATCCACTAAAGTATATGTGATGTCATCAATTATCCATCAAAAAATATAAACAACAGCCTAGCACAGTTATAATAGTATCCAATACAGTAATTGTAATTGTATGTGATGTCATCAATCATTCACCATAAAATATACAATAACGACAGCCATAAAATATATACAATAACGACAGCCTAGCACAATTATACTAGTATCCAATACAGTGATTGTAATTGTATGTGATGTCATCAATTATCCACCAAAAGATATAATGCAATAACCTAGCACAGTTATAATATTGTGTGCTGTCGTTAAATTTACAGCTACACAGCTGCACAGGATGTCGTTAGAGTTGAGAAACCACAACACCCATGTCTAACAAATGTGGTTGAAGAGCAAAAAAACTAGTTTCTGCAAGAAAACAACAATTTACTAACACTCAAGGTGATGAAACAAACCTTAGCAAAAAACAATTTCAGCTGTAATCACCGGCATTCCAACATTGATTTAAAAAACATCTCGGTCAGCAACACAACAAAACAATATTTAACTGAATCAACAACTTGAATTTTAATTACACATTTTCCTTATACTTTAAATTACACATTTTCTTTACTGACAATATCACAAATGAACATTTTTACATTTTGAATTAAATTAACAAAAAGAAACTAAACCATCTTAACATTACAATAACAGGCTAGTTAAAATCAAAATGCCATACAGAAAAACTAGATTACCCTTCGCATTGGAATCTTATTCTAGAAGAGATCTAAAATTACAAAAATCATGTCATTTAAATACGTCACAACACTCTCTTTTACGACAGCAGAGACACCAATTCTCTAGTCATGAACTAATTATAATGTTTTTGCTCAAAATTAGCCGTTTGCTTGTAGACTGTTGACACCCCTGATTTCAAATAATTGATACATAGATTTTTTTTTAAAAATGTCAACGAACCAAAACAAAAGGGTAAATAATTGATGTTATATAGGTTTTTATATAATTTAAAAATGTAATTTATTTTGTTTTTTTTAGAGTGTTGTGACCATTCATGATTTTATATATATAATAAATACCTGGAACTTGGACATCAACTACCGCTTGTAATTAACGTAAGTTTCTAATCATGTCAAATGTTCCATATATTTATTTATCTATACTAATTATTGTATTCTCTTTTTTTTGCTTTCATATAAATTTAATGACAATTAACGAGTCTGGGAACGCTAAATTCACGGCGTTAACACATTCCCGGGACAAAGAAAATCAAGAAACTTTAATAAAACGTTAATCAAGAAACTTTAATAAAACTGAGAAAGATGTTAATAAGGAATGTTGAACAATAATCGATAACCAATTGAACAGTAGGACATTCCTGGAATTATGAATACAATGTACAAAATTGCTATAGATAATAGAATTGGGTTTATCTTAAGATTAGAGCAGTTCATATATATTCTGCTATTGGATTGCTTAATCTAATAATTTTTTATAACTTTACTAATATGATAATAATTCCTTTTTTTTTTTTAAATACACAAACTTAAAATATAAAGTTTAGACTAAGTAAACTATCATTAAAATTGACTGTGTTTTTATAATTCAAACTAAATAAAATTGATGGACATTGATTGCAATTCGATTTTTCAATTTTTACCTCATTTCTGTGATTGTTGGAAGAACCTTGAGTTTACTGCAATTTTCACCAAAATCTCCGAAACAAAATAGTTTTGTTCATCGAGAATAATATATCTTTAGAACATATAGAATTTAATTTTGCTTACTGTGAATTACCTTTGTATGAATACCCTAACATTTTATATTTACATATGAACTAGTACAATCACGAGACAACACAAATAACAGTGCCTAACTGAAGGGTTAAACTTCATGGATGCACAACTATAGTTTCTTATAAGGATGACAAGAATATGGTCAACATTCAATGACATTCAACAATTGATGGTTGAATGTTTCATAATGTTTTGAGAATGATCAATAGGAATACTTTGTTGACCTTGGTTATGTATTAACGACGAAATTGATTCAAACATGAAACCGTAAAAGAATGATTCCCAGTTACTAAAGGTTTGAGTATAATGATAATGAAGAGGCCCTTTTAAACGAACTGGATCATTGACTGATACGGAGACCTTGATCCTAAATTGACGAAGACGGGAACATGACCGAAAGTCGACGAAATTCTGATCACATATACCGAAGATAAATGATCCCATGTAACGAAGAGTGGATCAAGAATAAAAAAATGAAGACCTGATCAACTGTACCGAAGAAAACATGACCTTATATAACGAAGAGTGGATCATGAATAAAAAAATGAAGACCTGATCAACTGTACCGAAGAAAACATGACCTTATATAACGAAGAGTGGATCATGAATAAAAAAATGAAGACCTGATCAACTGTACCGAAGAAAACTGATCTTATAATACTCACAACTACCCTTACCAGACGTGATTATGATATCAAATGATTTTAAATATCACATGAACACATCATGTAGATAATATCAATATTACTTTCAAGACTGTGGATGTTTTTAAGCGCTTATTACCCTCGATTCGATTAATTGACGATTATTGAGGCCTTGCTACCGTCACATCACAAGTTTGTAGTTGTTACATGATGGTTTTGAGATTTACTATATTGATGAAGAACTAGTTAATTGAAATCAATAATAAACTATCATTAACATCTGAAAAGCGTAGTGTTATTGCATATTAATATTTCGCAATTATAATATCACAATCCTGTGATTATTATATAACTGTTTGAGATGCATCATGTTGAGTAGGACTAGGTGAACTAACATCACCAATACAACTCTCATGGACCATCTAACCGTGCGTATCGTCGAGAAAATTTAAAAAATGTCGTAATTATAATATCACAATTTTGTGATTATTATACAACTGTTTTGAGATGTACCATATGAATGGAAGACTAGATGATTGGAAAATCACCAGTAACCGATCATTGAACATCCTATGGTGTGTAACGTCGAACAAATTTAAAAAATGTCGTAATTATAATATCACAATTTTGTGATTATTATACAACTGTTTTGAGATGTACCATATGAATGGACGACTAGATGATTGGAAAATCACCAGTAACCGATCATTGAACATCCTATGGTGTGTAACGTCGAACAAAATTTAAACTGCTTTAGTGTTACGAAGACTTATACATTAAAAACTTCTTTTGTTGTCGACATTGATTGTTATTCAATATCGGGTAGTGGTAGTACGCTTATACGATTAACGGCACGTTTAAGTAAGGTACGGGACGTTTTAAGTGTGACAACGCGAACTATACCGTCTTGTCCCGGATGCAATTCGACAGTGCGCCCCAACTGCCATTTGAGTGGGGGAAGATTATCGTCATGAATTATAACTAGTGAACCTATTTGAAGCTCAAACGGCGCATGATTCCACTTCTTCCGCCTTTGCAATTCTGACAAATATTCGATGCTCCATCTCTCCCAAAATCGTTGTGCCATTTGCTGAATTCTCTGAAAACGGGATAACCTTGACGCATTAAGATGTAATATAGATGGTTCAGGTATCGCTGTGAGGGGTGCACCTATAAGGAAATGTCCAGGAGTTAATGCTTCGACATCGTTAGCGTCGCTTGATAATGGAGTCAGCGGTCGTGAATTCAAACACGCCTCAATTTGACATAATAACGTCAAGAGTTCTTCAGTTGTCAACGTTTCAGAACCCGTCACTCGCTTAAGATGGTGTTTTGCACTTTTTACTGCGGCCTCCCACAAACCACCGAAGTGAGGAGACCGAGGTGGTATGGTATTCCATTCAATATTTTGGTTGGAGCAGTACCGCGAAGTTGCATCTTGAAAGTGTTGCGAGACAAATAAACTTTTGAGTTCTTGGAGTTCTGATCGACTTCCAATGAAGTTCGTGGCATTGTCCGAGTATATCTTGCTGCATAGTCCACGGCGACCTATAAATCGACGGAGACATGCAATAAAGGAGTCAGTAGTTGCATTTAATACCAATTCCAGGTGAACGGCCTTAGTGGCGAAACACACAAAAACGCAAATGTAGCATTTAAATTTAGTCCTGCTCCTGCTGGAGTGAACAAAAAAAACGGATCACAAAAATCCACACCAACAACAGAGAAGGGTCGATCGGGTTTGTTGACCCTGTCTGCGGGTAAATCACCCATGACTTGGAGTCGCAATTTTGGTCTTGATCGAAAACATCTGACACACTGATGTACAATCGAGCGACATAAGTTACGTCCACCCACAATCCAATATAATCGTCGAAGGTTGTATAATAAGGCCTGAGGACCTGCATGTAGTGATCTTTCATGTTCGTGACGAACAATAAGAGTGCTCAAGACATGACATCCTGGTAACAGAATCGGGTGCTTTTGACCTTCATTGATATTCGCGTTTACCAACCGACCACCTACTCGAAGGGTATCATGAGTGTCAAGGAATGGTGACAATGCTATAATAGGACTTTTAGCCGGCAGATGCTTGAATCTTTTCAGAGACTTAATGTCTTCAGCATAATATTGTTCCTGCACCAATTTTATGAGCCGTAATGTGGCAGACTCAATTTCATTAGGGGCGAGAAACATTGAGGACTGTTTGGCTCTAATGGCTTTGCTTCCAACACAACTGTAAAAACGAAGAATATAGGCAGTGACTCGCACCAACTTAATGAATGACTGAAATCTATTCAATAAACTATGATCGATGAACGACTGTTGCAGAAGGCCTAAGTTTGATGGTTTCCTTGACTCAAGAGATCCGAAATCTTCCGTGAGATGATCTGAGATGATTATAGGCCATGTGGATGACGGATTCTTTAGGAAGACAGGACCATTCCACCAAAGCTCGTGTGATAAAAACATTGCTGGGCTAAGACCTCGTGAAATGGGATCAGCTGGATTTTCGGTTGTATGAACATAATACCAGTCCTTTGACGATGTCAACTCTTGTATTTTAGTGATTCTATTAGCAACAAATGCTTGATATTTATAAGCTTCGGATTGAATTCTAAAGAGGGTGACCTTCGAATCAGTCCACAGGTATACTTGATGGACGGTTAGGTCCATGAGTGTCAAAACTTTGTTGATCAATTCTGCCAGTAATACTGCCGCACAAAGCTCAAGCCGAGGAATGGTTTCCTTTTTCAATGGCGATACTTTAGATTTTGCGCACAATAGATTTATCCGATATTTATTTTCGATGGATTCCGAACGAGTATAAATTACGCAACCGTATGCCTTCTCAGAGGCATCACAAAAGCCATGAAGTTCTAATCGTTTATCACAAGGGGCACAAATTGGTCTTAGTATAGAAATTTGAGTTAAATTGTGCAGTTCTTCCTTGAAAATGGTCCATCGGTTTATAAGTTGAGATGGTAGGAAGTCATCCCATCCAATTTCTTGCAAGACCCAGATCGACTGCATGATCAGTTTTGCTGTCACTATAATTGGTGCACAGATTCCAAAAGGATCAAAGAGTTGGCAAATTTCCGAAAGTACTGTCCTTTTTGTACAACGCGAAGATATCGGTAGCTTGTTAAGATTAATCTCAAAATGGTCGGAAGTTGTATTCCAGTTCAATCCCAATACTAAGGTGACTGGAGTAGTTTCATCTTGCTCTGACGTTAGTTGGACTTCATTAGAACTGAATTTACGTAGTTCGAAACCACCCATAAGCAATAGTTCAATTAGCTCACGTTTTAGAATACATAGAAATCGTTAGTCAAAACCTTTGCTGCTGCGAGAAACCTGCCTTGCTCATCACTAGCTAATTGTTGCAGCGTTCTAGTGGCTAAAAACGGTGCACAGGCAGTGCCGTAGGTCACTGTCCGCAGATTAAATGTCTGAACTTGATCAGTTTCACTATCACGCCACAAAATTCGTTGAAGGTTTATATAATCATCATGTACCAGAATCTGGCGATACATCTTCGTAATGTCGCCGCTGAATGCCACAACATGCTTCCTGAATCGCAACAAAATTGAAAACAAGTTCTGCTGAACAGTTGGCCCTACCATCAAACAATCATTCAACGAGATATTAGATGATGTACGTGATGACGCATTAAATACGACCCGTAACTTTGTGGTGGTACTTGCTTCTTTAATCACGTAATGATGGGGTAGGTAGTACGACATTTCCTCTATTCGGTGATCTATAGGCGTCATGTGGCCTAGAACGCGGTATTCAGTAATAAATTCGTGGTATAGTTGCCGGACTTCAGGATTATTATTTAGATGTGATTCCAATGCAAGAAATTGCCGATAAGCTGATGTGTGCGATTTGCCCAATTGTGATAACAAAGGTTTAGTAGGAAGAGATACACAATATCGACCGGTAGCCATTCTCGAAACGTTATTATGGTAATGACTCTCGGCTGCAACTTCTTCCTTAGACCATATTGGCTTTACGGGTAGACTTTCCAGTTCCCAAAATTTTCTCATTTGCGTGTCAAGAGTTTGGAGTGAACAAAGAGCAATGTGTGATTGTACCTCATCGACCTTAAGATTTATCTTTGATGACCCACATACGATATAACCTAGCTGTGAGGCGAGGAAGGGTGGTAGTTCATCATATAGTTTAACCGACGAACCAAGAAATAATTCATGATAAATTTCGGCACCTAAAAGGACATCAATGCGATCCGGAATATGGAAACTTGGATCAGCTAAATGAATATCACCAATCATCGGAGACGGAGGTAGACTTACTGTCATACTCGGCACCATGTTGGTGATCTTGGGCAATATATAAAATTTAAGATCCACAGTGTAGTTAGTCACACGCGATGATAATGTGAGGTTCACTTTATGTCGAATTATTGTTTCGTTCGCTCCGATACCGGAAATGGTTTTAGAAGTGGGCAACTTGTGGACTTTCAGCAAGGAGCACAAATTGGAAGTGACGAAGTTCATGGTTGACCCGCTGTCAAGAAGTGCTCTGCACAGAACCGGGGTCCTGCCATGGACTGAGAGGTTAATAAGAGCTGTACCAAGCAGCACGAGACGGTTTGGAGAGTCAGATGATTTTAAACATGACTGATTAAGAATGACAGGGGCAGGACATGCAGCTGTCGATTCGATTTCACATGGAGCTATGTGGTTGTCATCATTGTTCGATGACGATGAATAGCCAACGGTAGGTGTGAGCGACTGATTGAATGATTCCGTAGTTGGGAAGTGAAGTAGCACATGATGCTTCAGTGAACATTTCTTACACGAAGGCGCATTGCAGTCTCGAAGCCGATGACGGTCTATAAGACAATTTCCGCAAATTCTCCGTTCTTTTACAAAATAGAATCTCGTCTTGGGTGTTATACCTTCCCCGCCGAAGACTGGGCACTGAGGTAAGGCATGGGACCCTGAGCAATACTCGCAATTGCGAGATGATGAAGTTGAAGTAGTATATGCGTTTAAGGAAACCTTATTGTATTGTTTTGTTGACCTTGTCAATTGTTGGGATGTACCACTACTCAAAGCATCAAGAACTCGGATACGAGTTTGCAATAGTTCAACCAGCGTCTGAAATGACATAATCACATTTGGTTTAGCGGTTTTTATAATGTGAATTCGCGACGAATTGTCCAATCTATTCAGTAAATGGTGGATCAGCAACAAATCCCAGTTTTCTACATTTACTTTTAATGATTTCAGAGCGTTATAATGTTTTGATACCTTATCAACAAAACATTGAAGAGACTTGGCAGAATGTTCTTGAGGAGTCTTTGCATTATATAATTCTGCGGTATGAATTCGTTGAATTTTAATTTCATTGTCGTATTTTTCACACAACGACGTCCAAGCAATATCATAGTTTGCACCAGTGACGGGAAGACTTTCTATAATTGAATATGCGGTTCCCACGCGGATACAGGAAATGAGGTACAAAAATTTAATATTGGGCTCTAGATTCTTGGAATGAATGAGATCCAAGAATATATCTCTGAACGCCAACCAATCCGATTTGAGGCCGCTGAACGATGGTAAAATGATTTCTGGCAGTCTAATTCCTGGTACCGATTGAGCACTTGAATTCAAGTCGTGAAATGACGTATTATGAAACGAGGTAGCTACTGCAGCCTCATCAGTCTTTTTTAACTGATGAATTTTATTTCGTAAAGTCGATTCCAGTTGGCCATATTCTTCTTCAAAAAGAGTTCGATCATTTGCCGCATTTTCATCAATCAATTCAATTTTCGATTGTACGCCATCATATTTTTCATATATTGATTGCACGCGTGAGAGGAGATACTCACAATCACCAATTAATACCGCAGAGGAGATTTGTGACTTAAAGTTCGTCAACCGACCCTTGAATGCAGCTCGTTGCTTCTTTAGCTGCTCAATCTTTACTGGTTCTGACATAACGACTTAGAAGATGATACGAACAAGAGAATAATAATAATTATTTCTGGCCAAACGTGATACGGACCAACAGCTTCGGTATAAGTGAGAGGATCAAATAGACCTTTGATATTAGTCCAGATGTACAATCTGACAAGATGAGTTGTGTAGAGACTAACCAGACTACTACGGATTAACTAACTAGTTGCTTATGATATTGTCCCAATGATCAATTGATAATTGCTTATGACATTATGTTCTATGTTAGCTCACGACCTGACTTGATTATAGATTTACCGATCACAATTAAAGTTATATTAGTTCGATATTCATAAACCGTTCAATAGGAAACTATCTAGATAGCTTGGAGTTCGATTATCTTGATTCAAAAACCCAAATACGTAATTCTTCAATCAACCACAGAGATGTATTTTAGTAATGTGACCATAGAGATATAATTTCCGAACTTATAATTAATCTAATTATTTTAACTTTTCTTAATATATTGTATTACAATATTATGTACCTGTTGTTTTGTTGATTGTTGAATCCGGCTCGAAGGACCAAAATGTTGCAGTCTCCAATATGGGCAGTGGACTGTATGTAAAGTTTAGATGTCATCAATTATCCATCAAAAATATAAACAACAGCCTAGCACAGTTATAATAGTATCCAATACAGTAATTGTACTTGTATGTGATGTCATCAATTATTCACATCAATTAAAATTGCAGAATATATAGTATTATGCCACCAAAAATATATAGACAGTATCCACTAAAGTATAAGTGATGTCATCAATTATCTATCAAAAAATATAAACAACAGCCTAGCACAGTTATAATAGTATCCAATACAGTAATTGTAATTGTATGTGATGTCATCAATCATTCACCATAAAATATACAATAACGACAGCCATAAAATATATACAATAACGACAGCCTAGCACAATTATACTAGTATCCAATACAGTGATTGTAATTGTATGTGATGTCATCAATTATCCACCAAAAGATATAATGCAATAACCTAGCACAGTTATAATATTGTGTGCTGTCGTTAAATTTACAGCTACACAGCTGCACAGGATGTCGTTAGAGTTGAGAAACCACAACACCCATGTCTAACAAATGTGGTTGAAGAGCAAAAAAAATAGTTTCTGCAAGAAAACAACAATTTACTAACACTCAAGGTGATGAAACAAACCTTAGCAAAAAACAATTTCAGCTGCAATCACCGGCATTCCAACATTGATTTAAAAAACATCTCGGTCAGCAACACAACAAAACAATATTTAACTGAATCAACAACTTGAATTTTAATTACACATTTTCCTTATACTTTAAATTACACATTTTCTTTACTGACAATATCATAAATGAACATTTTTACATTTTGAATTAAATTAACAAAAAGAAACTAAACCATCTTAACATTACTTTACAATAACAGGCTAGTTAAAATCAAAATGCCATACAGAAAAACTAGATTACCCTTCGCATTGGAATCTTATTCTAGAAGAGATCTAAAATTACAAAAATCATGTCATTTAAATACGTCACAACACTCTCTTTTACGACAGCAGAGACACCAATTCTCTAGTCATGAACTAATTATAATGTTTTTGCTCAAAATTAGCCGTTTGCTTGTAGACTGTTGACACCCCTGATTTCAAATAATTGATACATAGATTTTTTTTTAAAAATGTCAACGAACCAAAACAAAAGGGTAAATAATTGATGTTATATAGGTTTTTATATAATTTAAAAATGTAATTTATTTTGTTTTTTTTAGAGTGTTGTGACCATTCATGATTTTATATATATAATAAATACCTGGAACTTGGACATCAACTACCGCTTGTAATTAACGTAAGTTTCTAATCATGTCAAATGTTCCATATATTTATTTATCTATACTAATTATTGTATTCTCTTTTTTTTGCTTTCATATAAATTTAATGACAATTAACGAGTCTGGGAACGCTAAATTCACGGCGTTAACAAGTGATTTTTATTACAACTCCAAACAAAAAAAAAAGAAATCAGAGTTAAGAACTGCCGACAGAAGTGAAAACTTAAATCTGTGAAATAGCTGTGTTTTTTTTTAGTCCGGTAGAAATAGACATTCCAAATTGCAATAATTCTTATAGAGCTGAAAATTGGTACAGACCTTAAGTTCACCATTATAAATAATATGTCAAAAGTCCCCATCGATCCCATGTGTGCGTAAAAAGCTTGAATAACTTCAAAGGTCAAAGGTCAAAAAAATCGGTTTTTTGCGTTTTTCTCGTCAACGGTAAATATTATCGCCAACATAGCTGAAATAAAACTTGTAGATCATTTAATTCTCTACAAAAAATGTTCTAATACTTTTTTTCGTATGAATCACCGTTTAAGAGATATCGCGGTTTCAAAAGATGAAAATACTAAAAAACACGTCTACGTCGTCTATATGCATCATTAGACTTTTAATATGATGGTATCAGTAACAATATTAGTATGTGTAACTTACACATACAAATTATACGAATCAAGAATATAAAATATTAGAGAATATACACTTAAAAGAAACTCAGTCCCCAATTTCAATCGTCCGTATAACCTTGAGAAACATCTGTTTGCTTTTCTTTTGTTTTTGAGTATGGATTAGCCCCTTACCCATTATCACTCTTTGATGCTGTTGGAATGCGTAAAATACAAAAGTCATCCATTTATCATTGCTTTCAACCCGTGGAAATTGAAATGGACAATACAACTGCTACTTACATAATCGATGGAGGATATCTATTACATCACGTTGTAAGGGTTCAAGAAGAAACATTTAACGTTATTTTTGATAAATATGTCCAATATGTACATAGACATTTTGGTCATAGAGTAGTTATAGTATTTGATGGTTATGCTGATTATACGAAAAACATTAAAGCTACAGAACAACGTCGTCGTAATTCAAAAACATCCTCTTCTTCTGATATCGTTTTCGATAAATTTATGACATTTCCAACAAACCAACAAAAATTTCTTGCAAATAGTTATAACAAGTCTCGCTTTATTTAAATGTTATGTGAAACATTTACAACAGCAAACATTTCAGTGAAACAGGCTGATAATGACGCTGATGTACTCATAATTGAAACAGCAAAAGAAAAATTTAATTTAACAAATGCAACTATTGTTGTTGGTGAAGATGTTGATTTGTTGGTGTTGCTAACTGCACGCACTCCATTTGGTAAAACTATTTATTTTTTGAAGCCTGGGAAGGCTCAACAACAAACAAAAATATATTCATCAAAAAGATTATCTGCCTATCCCAAAGGGGTAAAATAACAGCATTCAAATTATTTTAAAAATTTAACTCAATCTGCCGAAGTGTTCCAAGAGATTGGCTCATCTCACCAAGTCCTCATCATGAACGGGATTCGCTTTCTTTTTGCCATGTATGGAGCTCCAAAAAAAATTAATTGTATCGACAAGTATAGATATTAGAGCTTTGTTAAAAATACTCGTAAAAATAAAAGAGTCAAACTATCTTGTCTTCCTCCAAAATCTGCATCTGCTTACCAACATTTACATCATGTATTTTACCAAGTTCAAGTGTGGCAAGGAAATCAATTGGATCCAGAAGATTGGGGATGGAAATTAACTGATAATATTTTAGAGCCAATTCAAACTTTACTCCCTCCTGCTCCAGAGAAACTTCTTAACACCATTTTTTGCAATTGCAAAAAAGGTTGTACATGCAAGCTGTGGCTGTAAAAAAGCTGGATTGCTTTGCTCAGTAGCATGTCCCAACTGTCAAAGCCAAACTTGCTCAAATGTTGTGTCAAGTACAACAGATGAAGATTTATCCGAGGTGTATGACGAGACAACTGATATATCTTTCTTAGATCAATCCACCGATATCGAGGTAGAAGAAGAAGAAGACAGCGAAGAAGGCATTACTGTTGAAGTTGAGTTTCAAGGTTACCAATCAGACTGAAATTTTTATTAAGTCGACAAAATTTCATTTTTTTTATCATTATCAACAGTATTATTTTTTAATAAACCCTTTTTAGTCATCTCTCTTTTGCAATCATTCGGTTGGACGACTGCTCACAATAGTCGTTAATAAACCACCAAATCACACTATGGCCACTTTAACCTGTGATGACTAAAAGGGTTAATTATCTAATTTTATCTAATAAAAATGGCTCACAATAGATCGTGGAATATTCTTATAGGGGAAACCACGTTAAAAAAAAGCGCCAAGCACACTACCGCATGGGTGGTGCGGAAATGTGTGCATATTCTATAGAATACGACTTTTTTATGTTTTGAAACCGCAATATCTCTTAAACAGTGATTCATACGAAAAAAAGTATTAGAACATTTTTTGTACAGAATTTATTGATCTACAAGTTTTATTTCACCTATTTTGGCGATAATATTTACCGTTAACGAGAAAAAGGCAAAAAACCGATTTTTTTGTCCTTTGACCTTGAATAACTTTTTACGCACACATGGGATCGATGGGGACGTCTGTACCAATTTCCAGCTCTATGGGAATTATTAGAAGCCTAGCCCTTTTTTATGTCTATTTCTACCGGACTATTTGTATCTTCCTTAAATTATCTTCCTTAAATTAAAATCATTGAAATTATTCTGGATTTCACATCTATCAGCATTTCAAGGAACTATTATGTACATTTTTATATTTAAAATAATCAAAACATATCATATAAAAATTTGCGTCTATCAACACCTTAGAAAGCATGTTGTTGTGGGACCTTGTTCTTAAAAGTGTGTTTTGTGTTGTTGTGACACCCCTTGTAATTTCTACTACCAAACTAACCAAACCAAAACCAAGCATTTTATTTAAAAAAAAAATAGCGTATCATCAAAGAATATTCCATAACTTAGAGTAAGGGATGGTGTCGTTGATTGAAAATACATCATCCGCCAGCACCCCTAAGATATCACTTTGGCTAATGTAATTGCACTGCTATTGCAAGTGGTATACGATATCTCAAGATAGCTCATATGCCAATAACAGGGACTAAAGAGCGCGTGGTTGTCACACCCATAGATCAACAATTGTTGATCTATGGGTGTGACAACCACAAATCTTCCTTCGGAAAGCTAAATAAATTCATACATAAGCTATGCTTTTTTGTATAGAATTTATGCGATTTCCGTCTCGTAAGTGTGAGCTTTAAATCGATATGATCGATGTTATCAAGTATCAAGTTACAAGTACTAAGTTTTTACTTAATTTTAGAAATATGTATTGCATACAATTCCAAACCAACAACATATTTGGTGAAGATGATAAAATTTGTAACTTCATGATGTGTTAAATTCCAATACAATTTTGCAAATGTAATTGTGTCAGGTTATACTACCATTCGTACGTTATTTTTAATTTCATAAGAATTATGTTCAACAAAAAAAAAACATTTATCAAAGCAAACTGCCGTTTAAAACGATAGTTAAATAAAAAGCTAGTTAAATAATAGATAGTTAAATAAAATTCAGTGTACACAAAAACTTCCCAAATTTTCATGATGATTTATGTATTAATGCATAAAGGACAAACAGGCATACTTTCAATTTTATATATATTCAATATTCATTTAGCATGATGACTCAAATGCAAATTGCAAAAGACAAAAGCAATATAACTTTAAAAAACTGCGTTACAGATCAATTTTTTTAAATTCGTAAAAAGAAAATTTTATTATAGTTATCTGAAAACACCTTGTTTTCATCTGTTTTTACAAAGATGGCAAGATGGCATTTTCAGCGCACGGAAAATTTTTCCCGATCTCCGATTTTTTTCCGTGTGCTAAATAAAAAAATACAATTGATATTTACTTCTTTGAAAAAAAAAAAACAATTATTTATTTATAACACTTTTCTGAAAACAACAACAACATAATTAGTATATTGAGTAAACGTTGGCTTAGTAACATTTATTAAGTACATTTTAAGTACATTTTTTAAAACTAACATGAATTAAACTGACAGAAAATAAAACAATGCCGATAGAAACTATATCGTTGTTATGGAAATGTTAATCATGTTGGGTACTACTACGATGTATTATGATTGATTGATTGATCAATCGATCATAATACATCATAGAACATATTATTTTCAAAATCATAAATCGATTGATTTATGATTTTGAAAATAATATGTTCTAATTTTACTTCTTATCCTTTTTTGCGTTGTTTTCAGATAAATATAATAAAAAGTATCGTTCATTACACGTTCGGAAATGGATTTTTCCGTGCTTGCATGACTTCCCGAAAGTCCTTTCCAGACTACTAATGAAATATACTATTTTATTATTTTTATGAATTCATGAATAAAAAAAATAATAATTTTTTCTACACCCGTACTATAAAAATACACTTATATGGCCAAAATCCGTTTTATAATGATATTCATTTCTATACAGATTTTATTACGATACAGATTTTTAATCAATAGAAACCCATAGTTTTTCAATCAAACATGCTATGCATTTGACGTTTGTTGAAATTTTCGTATGGGTCTTTTACTATGGGTTTCTATTGAATTAATATTATACTTATATTTGTGTTGAACACAATAACAATAATTACTCGTATTTCTATAAAAAATTCTACAAAATTGCTTTCGTTGATATAGTATTTCGTACACTTCCTTAGATTTTTGGGGTAAAATATTTTGTACTGCGTTTTCTGTTTTCTCCGATATGTGTGGAGGAGTCGATGATTAATTCTTTTATAGTTCTTCGTTATTTATCGGGTGTAGAAAAACTAGCGTATGCCACTTTCATGTAATCGTTATTAATACACTCGCATATACCATACCATACGTATCCCGGTTAATGCTCGTGTATTAATAACCATCATTACATGATCGTGGCATAATATACTATCAAAGGTATTTAATTAAAATTAAAAAAACAATAAAAAAATGTACTACACCAGGAATTGAACTCACGACCTATAGAACCTCATTCGAACGAGATATCCACATCGCAATTTGAAACGTTAAGAAATGATAGATTTATTTAAAAATATTTTGTTCTTTAAAAATGTATATTAAAAATGGTAACGGGAGTATATTAACTTTTCCTCATAGAAAATTGCACAACGCGCCTAAAGAAGTTTTCACTTCAAAAACTTACTACAAACATTAACCTCGTTTGTAGTTTCTGAGATCAAAAAAAATATTTCAACTTTTTACTGTAATTTTTTTAATTTTTTGAGTGAAAAAAAAAATTCCAAAAATATTCATCATTATTATAAAATACTACAAACGATTTCAAACAATCTTGTAGACTTGGATTATCAAAATTATCACTGTGTGTAGGGGATTCTCCTGTTCTTATGATTTGAGTGATATTTATTATAACTACAAACAATAAAATTTTACTACAAACATCTACGTCGTTTGTAGTTTCAAAAAATATTTTTCTTTTTTTTTCCTTATGTTTGGGTTCCAAGTTCACACAGCTGTCAATTGGCACTTCTCAAAGTAATATAGTCTGTAATATTACTCTAATATTACTCTAATATTACTCTAATATTACTCTAATATTACTTTAAAATATTCGTCATTCTTAGAGTTGTTAATATACATAATAAAGAGTAAGAAAGAAATACATAATAAAGAGGCTGAAATACTCAGTACCTTTTTCAAATATGAGCTTTGTACAATTTAATATTCAAAAGGATGTTTATATCGCAAATAATCAATAAATTTTTTTATTATATCGATTACACAACTTATGACTGACTCTAAAATACTTTTAACGACAATAACTTTATTCATTTTTAGCACGAGACAAGGAAATGCTAACCTTAATTTTACACTTATACAGCTTAAGTAGGCCATTTATTTCGCAATATTTTAGTAAAAAGTTTTTGTAAAGACATTTTTTTGTTAGAAAATATGGTTAACGTTACTAACGTAAATTTTTTATAATAACTTTTTCTAGGTCGTGCTTTTGTTACTCATTCGTCCTGTAAAACTTTTCTAAGGATTTCGTTTAAAAAAAAACAAAATCCAAGCAGCTCAATGGAATTTCTCGTTATGTGAAGCCACCTCGACAATTCTATTTACTGTAAATTTGTCAAATCTGGATTGTATTTCTATCCATTGTTCTGCAGATTTCAGTGATAGGTCTTGATCTCAATTCATTTTTAACATCCATAACTGCTTCATAAATATTTTAGACCCAAGAGTTTTATATTTTGATGCCTCAGACAAAAGACGACCTCGTTTAGTCAGTCACCTTACTTATTGAAATTAGATGATTAGACATCTAGAAACCATCATTTATAATTCTGGGTGCCTTTAGATATGACACTTTTTTAATTTTGGCTTACTGCAATAAAAGTCGATAGTGTTGGATAGGATGTGAAAGTGTTTCTTGCCATACTACGTTGGAAGTTTATGTCAAGTCGATTCACTAATATCGGGCGGTACATTTTATCTACGTCAGCCGTGAATACAATTTGATGTATTCTATGTCAAATATTCAGTAATAGCGTTACCCGACGTTGACTTTGCAGACGTATTGTTAATGATTGATAGCTAGCATTGTTAATGTTTGATATTTGACTTCTTCGTTTAAATGAAATGGGGTATGATTTCTTCGCTTCCCACTTCGGTTCAACTTGCCCCTAAACACTGTATGCGTTTCACTTAAATATTTGAATCATCAGTGAACTTGCTTTATTAGGTCTTCCATATCACTAATGATCATTTCCAGGCTTCCGGATGATCACATAGAGCCTGCAATTTCTGTATGACTGGGGAGGGTGTGTAGGGAGGGTGGAGGAATTTTGTTTTTTGTGTTGTATAATTATTGTTATAGAAAATCCCGGTTATAACAGTTTGATATGCTTATATGCAGCTCGCTTTCGTAATATTAAAAGGTTTTACGAGTGCTTTTGCTTCACCATGAAGTACACTTTTTAAGTATTAGAACTTTGGCACAGCAGATAGCGCTTGGTATTTGTGAACACACGATTTTAAAAGGTCATAGAATGACTGCTAATCTTTATATTTTCTATCAAAGACCGGAATTTGGTAATGAAGTAACTTGAATTCTGAAACTGGATTTAGCTTTATTTATTGATTGCTGATGTAGATTTGTTTTACGCAGCTATTTGCTAAGCAGCGATGCTACGTTTTAATATTTATTTTATTATCGGACTCGATATAGCAGTAAATAAAGGTTATATTTATCGATATTTGAACACGTGGTGGTGACGGTTCTCTTAACGTAGTCTGTTGAACACTTCGAATTGAAATACTTCTCTTCAAACTGTATTTAACTGTTGAGTACGATGTAGTCATCCGGTTCGAAGTACCATAACAATTATTGGACATTGTTGGATTTGCTACAACGTTATTCCAACTAAACGAAACTTAGTAACAATTATATTTTCTACCTAATTAAAATAATGGTATCGGAGGGATTTTATATTTCTACTTTTTGTTGTACTACCTTAATAAATAATTGTAAGTCAAGTTTAACATCATAACATTTTTATTACTAAATAATAATTGAAAAATAAACTTTGTAACGACGGTCTGGCTTAATCTTGCCATAAAATAAGAATCCAAACAAATATAGATTTTTTTATAAGAGATCTTTGCGGTTTAGACGGGCTTAGGTAAAGATCCGGTGTTTATATTTGTGTTTAAATTATTATTAGTGAGATAAAAGTCCACTGTTACAACGTTTTTAATTAGTGACGAGATTTCTTATTTTTATTATTATTATTATTACACACTTTTATTTAACTTGAAATTTGACAGTTGTGTTGGCTTGAATTTTGTAGTCGATTTTTAGCTACTTTCCATTATGGGATTAATCTAAAAACTAATAAAAAAGTTTGTTGACCCTGCTGTACGCGCTTCTAACAGTTTTAGACCAAACAACTTAATAAGCTGAAAAAAATTTTAATTTTTAATAAATAAATTTGTAATTTATTTTTTCTCCTTCTATAAAAGCTTTAACATTTATATGAAAATCCTTACATTTTATGGATATAATTCATCTATAATTCATCTATCAGTGAAAAGAATGCTCTGGTAGCTAGTCAAAAGAAATTTTGTATTGTAAGCACATACAAAAACATAAAAATTGTTGCCATTTTTATACAAATTTATATTTAAATTTTAGATAATTTTTAATTCGCTCTTGTGATCTACAATAATCGAAGTTCAGAATTGAAAATGTTGATGAAAGTACAAAAATTGATCAAATGTAATAAAAAATATATGGAAATAGGCGCGCCATCTCATATGTAATATATAGAACTTAAAATTAAGACAATGAGTAAATCAAACGTAGTTAAAATTTTACCATGGATGTTTAAATAATATAATTACAATTGTAATAGTGCAATTACTACATTCAGCTATTGTTATACAGGGTGAGTTTTTTAAAAAATGCCAGACTTTTATCTCGAGAACCATGCTAGATGGGACAAAATAACCCAAGGTAATATTTGTTAAGCGTCAAAGGGGACGTCCAATGATAATATTGAATGACCTTGAAACTCATAAGTATTGGAGATATATGCCAAAATAGGTTTTTTTTAAATTAGAACCTATTCCAGGGCCTATTCCAAATTGTTAAAAGCCCGACTTTCACTCCCCGTAATGGCGGTGATAATAGTTTTCTACTAGATCTCTCTCTTACCACAATGCCAGATATTACGAGTGTCGATGTTGCGAAAGGTAGTATTGGAAATTCTGATCATTATTTAATCTCATCAGTTATCAAAACTGATTTACTTAAAACTACAGCTCCCAAACCCCGTAAAATATTTCACTACTCAAAAATGGATAAGAGTGGTCTTCAAAATTTTTTCCATGGTTTCCCTTTCGACCGTCATTGTTTTTACACTGACAATGTAAATGTTTCTGCTCAAAACTTTACAGAAACCATCCAATTTGCTATCAATAAATTTGTCCCTTTCTCCATAGTAAAACCCAAACAAAAATACTTGTATTCGAAAGCTGCCAAAACGGCACTTAGAAACAAACGTAGATCATTTAATATTTGGATTCATAACAAAACTCCCACTAATCGATCCCAATATCTAAAGGCCAACAAAATATCTAATCAGATTATCTCAAACGAAAAGTCCGAAATTGACAGAGCGAAAGCCTCAAAACTTACGTCTATGTCTGTTTCTGACAAGAGTTTCTACAGTGCCATTAATTCTTTAAATTCTGGTACAAAATTTTCTATTCCCCCTATTATTGATGGTGATTTAATCGTCAATGATCCCGCAAGAAAAGCTAACTTGTTCGCTGAACGCTTTGCTCTGAACTCCACTGTTTTGGAAACTCCTAAAGAAATACCCCAAATCCAGTCTTCAGGAGTTAATATGAATGAACTTCACTTCAAACCCAAAATAGTCGCTAAACTTTTAAAGGGGTTAAACATCAACAAAGCATCAGGAATGGACAATATTCCACCCATTATTTTAAAAACCTTTTCCAAAGAACTTGCACCAACTATAATTAAAATATTCTACCAATCCTACAAATCTGGTATATTTCCCTCGTGCTGGAAGTTGGCAAATGTCCAGCCCGTCCCCAAAAAGGGACCAAAATCCGATATCTCAAATTATAGGCCAATAGCTTTACTATCAGTCCTATCCAAAGTCTATGAGCATTATATTAATACACATATTTCAAAATTTCTGGAAGAAAATCATTTAATATCCGACAGCCAATACGGTTTTCGAAACAACAGATCAACTACCGATCTATTAAACTATGTAGCGCATTGTTGGAACAGCATACTTGATAAAGGTGGTGAAACATACGTTATCGCTTTAGACATCTCCAAGGCATTCGATCGAGTCTGGCATGCCAACTTAATCAACAAGCTCGTTGCGTACGGTTTTCATCCCAATGTTGTGAAGCTGATTCAAAATTTTCTATCCGACCGATACATTTCGGTAACCTTAGACGGATATTCTTCTGAGTCTAAACTAATTAACGCTGGTGTACCCCAAGGCTCAGTATTGTCCCCAACCCTATTTTTGATTTATATCAACGAATTGTTGAAAATCACCAGCAACCCAATAAATAGTTTTGCAGATGATAGTACTCTGCACAAGTCGTTCGAGCCCCTTCCTTCAAAAGGTAAAATGCACGAACGAATTAATCCTGCCCGGAGAGACGCTGCCATAAACGTGAACAAAGACCTGAATAAAGTCGCCGACTGGGGTGACCAAAACCTTGTCAATTTCAACTCCACCAAAACACAGCTGTTGATTGTTTCCAGATTAAAGACCGAGTTCCCCAAAGATATTTTATTTAGTATGTGTGATGAACCAATAGGTGAATGTAAAAACATTCGTTTATTGGGTGTCACAGTTTCAAATGACCTGCTCTGGAACGATCATGTAATGGCGATGGCAAAAAGCGCGTCTAAAAAACTCGGCCTCCAAAATAGATGCAAAAAATTTTTCACTCCATACCAATTGCTCCATGTTTATAAGTCCTATATTCGTCCCTGTATGGAGTACTGCTGTCAAGTTTGGGGTGCTACCTCTGTTTCCATCTTGGCCCTCTTGGACTCTGTTCAAAAGCGAGCTATACGAATTGTAGGTGATCGAACTTTGACATCAAAACTTGATTCCCTACAACATCGTCGCACTGTTGCTGACCTCGTTGTTTTTTACAAATATCGTCATCAGCAGTGCTCAGATGAAATCAGCGGCATCATGCCTCAAACTTATTCTTACCCCCGTTCCACTCGGCAATCGGCTGCCGCAACCAGTGAAACGGTAAAGATCCCGCGCTGTCATACTGGCAGATCGCAGAGAGACTTCTTTGTCCGAACTGCGTACAAATGGAATAGTTTGCCGGAACACTTAGTCTCAGGTGGCTTCAACCCACAGATGTTTAAAAAAAGCGTTAATCTACACCTCAGAACGCCAGTTGTTGTGGGACCCAGGTCTAGACCTAGGTCTTAAAAGGTATTTATGTGTTGTTGTGACACATATTCTAAACCCTATTACACAACACATTTTCTTAAAAAAAAAAAAATACATTTAAGGTTTTTTTTAATTAAGTAAATCAAACTACACACGTTTTGTTTACAAGTTTTTTTTGTAAAGTGTACGATTTTGTAGATATGATGAAAATTGATTTGCACTAAAGCAAACGTGTCTTCGCTAAGTTCTATAGTAAAAAAATAAAATTTCAATAAATCAAAAAAAAACGAAAATCAATTTCACGCAGTAGACCACGATGCAATAATATTTAAATTAATGAATGATTTTCATTGTTTTTTTTTTAATTTATCGAAATTTTATTTTTTTTCTGAAGAACTTAGCGAAGACACGTTTGCTTTAGTGCAAATCAATTTTCATCATATCTACAAAATCGTACACTTTACAAAAAAAATTTGTAAGCAAAAAGTGTGTAGTTTGATTTACTTAATTAAAAAAAAACCTTAAATGTATAGGTTCTAATTTAAAAAAAACCTATTTTGGCATATATCTCCAATACTTATGAGTTTCAAGGTCATTCAATATTACCATTGGACGTCCCCCTCGACGCTTAACCTAGCATGGTTCTCGATATAAAAGCCTGGCATTTTTTAAAAAACTCACCCTGTATATTATAGTAGTAAAAATAGTGAAACACTGAATAAAATATACCTTATTAAAATTGCTTTAAATTTTAAAAGAATTTCATTAAAACCTAGCTTTACGTTCTTGCATTATAATGCACTATTTTCTCCAGCCGGACAAAAAATTGCACTTTTTGTTTGGATATATTTTACAAAATTTATGTATTGTATCTAGTTGTCATGGTAGCAGTCCTAAAAAATTAAAGTTTGAATAAGAAAAATTTATTATTCTTTGACAAAAAATTGAAATGATTGCTTGCATTTAGTTTGAGATGTAAATTAAATATAATTTAAATGTTGAATATTTTCAAATTTTATTAAATAATAGATTAAATTAAAAACGTTTGAAGAAAAAATTTAATGTTTTACTCGGACTGAAAATGGATTTTGGAACTTTCAAAATTGCGGTACTCCGCTATCGCTTCGCACCACAACCTTTTTGCTCGTCCCAAAATCCCTAATTTTTTATTATAGTGATATAAATAACTATTTCTTCTCAGTGTAATCTTTTTTGTAAAATCTTCTTAGTACCTTTCAAACAATAGTAAAATTTATTAGGTTTGGCTAACCCATTCAAGCACAATTTAAATTTTCCGAGTCTCAAAATTCCTAAAGAAATGCCAACCGCATCAAAATTAGAAAAAAATAAAAAGATACAAAACGCGTCTTAATTTTTATTATAATATATGTACATACTAACGATTACGCGTATATTTTCAAGAAAATTGAAAATGGTCGGATTCAAATTTTTTATTTTATCGAATGAAATTCAACACTTATTTCGCATAAGAGTTGCTTACTAGGAAGAGAAGATGATCAAATAAAGAAAATAACTATTTTGTACGAGTAAACCATAAAATGCACTTTTATGATTCAAAAATTGTTCGTAAAGCGGACCTTTTTTTCCTATTGAAATAACAATGCCAAAATTGTACAATGCCCAAAATTGAAATAACAATGCCTTTAGTACTTTGTGTATCGGCTTCGCCTCGTTGGACAAAATTACGACGCATGCGGAAAAAATCAATTTGTGCAACGAGTTGTACACAACGTTTTTTGCAATTCCGAATCACAATTAAACAAAATTATTCTGCAACCAAATTTTTTATAATCTACATTCATATTAAGATATAAGTAAACATTTCTAATATAAACTTAGCATTGAGAAAAATTTCCATATGTTCTTAATTTTCACTTCTACAAAACAAAGCAGAAAGTTAAAACAGTGCCGAAAAAAATCAAAGAAAACAGTGCGTAGAAATAAAACAGTGCGGAAAAATAAAACAGTGCGGAAAAATCTCTCTTTTTGACAATATCGAAATTGTCGTTGAATTGTGATTCGGATTTGCAAAATAGTAGTTTGTGCTACAAGTTTTGAAATGAAGATTTTTTCAGCACTATTCCTAACGAGCGAGTATTGAAAATTAGGACGTGTGCTGAAAAAAATTCATTTCAAAACTAGTTGCACACAACGTTTTCTGCACTTGAGTACCACAATAGACAAAAAATAAAAAAAAATTACAAAAAATCACTAAAAAAAAAACTACGCGAAGTATTGATCGATCAACAATGCCTTGACAATATGTAAGTTGGATTATATGCAAGAAAAAAACGTTATTTGTTCTTGATTGTTCCCACACTACAAATGTGTTTTCATTTCGCGTGTATTTTATTGAGAAACTGCAAACTGCAAAAAATGAGCTCAGGGGAGGATTCCGGTTTAGAAGGAGCAGCAGAAAGAAAAGAAAGATCCAAAGAAAAATACGAGAAAACGTATCGAGCGTTCAAACAATGGTGCAGCGAAAAAAAAAAATTAAAGTGACTGACGAAAATAAGTTGCTTGCTTATTTCGATACCGATATGAAATCGTCAACTACATGGAGCATTTACTCAATGTTAAAATCCACGTTGAACGTGAAGGACAACATCGATATCTATAAATTCAACAATTTGCGAGCTCTTTTGAAGCGTAAAAATGACAATTATTTTGCGAAGAAATCAAGAATCTTCACCATTGAAAAAATCTACAATTTCTTGAAGGACGCTCCCGAGTCTACAGATGTAAATTTACCGGTAAAATATATTTGTGGTAATTTTACCGTAAAATTACCGGTAAGATTGGTAAAATTGGTAATATTGGTAAAATATAAAACTATTTCAAAACATTTAAATATAGTTGCAATTTCATTTAATTCAAAATTGATGACAATCATTTTTAGTTTATAAAAACATAAAATGCAAATCAAATATATTATTATCGAGTGTAAATATCCTCACTCGCAGAGTATTAAATACCGGCAGATACATATGCAACAATGGCAAATTCATTTATGCCCCATCCAAACATGAACGAAGATCAGCTGTTGTTCTTTTAGCAGGACACCTAGAAAACAGACTGCACGTTATTTTTGAAGGTGCAATGCAACAAATCTTGAACACACTGGCTTCAACGACAATTGATTTCTTCACTTTTATGTAAAATTATGCGTTTTTAAAAACACTACCGTCCTCGAAAATGATTAGGTATTACACGTGCGGAAATGAAAAAGCAGAGCCGAAATGAAAAAGCAGTGCTGAAATGAAAAATCAGTGAGGAAATAACTCACTTTTCCGCACTCAAACGAGTTTCGATATGTTGTATTGTGGTACTCGAGTGCAGAAAAGTTATTATTATTACTATTATTTCGAAAAACTACTTGGATAAAATAATTTTCTAAAAAAATTTTTTACTATTGTTTAGTAAATTATTAAATTTAATAATTTAACAAAAATAATATTTTTCAAACAACTTTTTATTAAAATATAAATATCAGACGCGTTTCGGATATAAAATATCCATCATCGGTGAAAGAATTTATATTTTGTGTAAATATATGTATTTTTATTCATGCAAATAATACAGAATCTTACTCGTACAAAAAATCTTGTATGCAATTCGGGCATAAAGTATCTTTTTTGGTTTCGAGTGATTCTTTCTCTCGGCTGACGCCTCGACCAACAATTTTACTCTCAAGCGGAAAAGACATACTTTACGCCTTTAATACATAAATAGCTATTGTAGGCATATGTGCGAATTATATATTTTTTGTTTATTTTATTTTAGAACAAAATGTGATATTTTTTGTTCATGTGTTACAAAAAAAATTTTAATTATTAAATATTTATTGTCTTTGATTAACTTTTAAATTTCTCCACATCAGTTTATTTAGAGAGTATTTATTATTTTTGAAATAATATTTTTATCCCAATATTTCTACCTTGCGGGTCAGGTTACATATATTTAATTATTTTTAATATTACATAATGAACAATTTGTAAAACAATTCAAATGTTATTTGGAATGGTTTGGAGTTGAAATTTTGAAAAAAAAAAAAATATGTTTGACCTTGACGAAAGGTTTTTGTCATATGTAAGGATTGATGATTGAATGCTTTTTCGAAAGCACAGTTTTCTACTCATTTTCAAAAATGTAAAAATTTATTTCTGTCCCTCTCCCACTTAACTTCGAACATTACAAAAGGAAAAAATTGAACAATTAACAATTGATTGAACAATTTCTAAAATTCTGTTTTTGAGAAAACTATTTTCATAGAATTTTATAAACACGGAACCCTTGACGAAAGAGTTATATTCGCTCTTGTCTGATTTTTTTAAAAATTAGATTGCGATGATGTAAATAATTTAAACGGAATGTGATTATGTTAAATGAAAATTAATAATAAACGAAATGCTGTGTCGTGAATATCGAATGCAGAATAAGATTTGGAAATTACGTTTATCGAATTGAGAGTAAGGCCAATTCGAAGTAAGGTTGGAATACGTGACAATATATCATTGCTGAATTTATTACTATTGTTTATATCCAATAACTCCAGTGTTCCAATTAAATATCTAATTTAACAGACAAAAACATAAATATAAACATGAAATTAAAATTTTTAGAATCAAAAGTTCATTTAAATTTTAATATTTATTTACAAAAAATAATAAACTAAAAAATCTACTCCGTACACTGTTAAGTAAATCAGTTTTCCTACAATAATTTCTCCTTCATTCCAATTATTTATTTATAAATGAATCTGCGGCGACTCGTTAATTTAAGAACAGAACAAACAAAAAAGCAGCACTACAATGAAATTTTCGACATGGGAAAAACGTTGTTTTTGGGGTTATTTTCTAATCAAAATAAATGTATTTTCAGTTTGAATTTGTGTTTTGAATTGTTTGTTTCGGAAGTGCTCAGTGATTTTAGTGATATGATTTGTTCAATGTTTTTTTTGTGTTATGAATATAAACAAAATTATGTGTGTATATAAATAAGTGAATGTGAAGCGCACATGATTAAAGTGTATCAAGCAAAAAAAAATTATTAAAATATTTAAAAATTCATATTTAAAAAAAAAATTGTTTGTGATTTTAATTGAAATTTGTGATTGTGTCTCAAAATATAAAAAAATAAAAAATGATTTATAACGATAATAATTAATAAATTTTGTATTCGGAAAATGAATAAATTTTCTAGATAACGTTAAAAATATTGGTTGTTTAAAAAATAAGTTTTAATTAAGTAAAATAAGTAATGGAAATATTGCATTAACGAATTTTATAGGTACGTTAATATTTTGATATTGAACCAAAGGTTTAGTTTTAAGATAATCACTTTTAGGATGAATTTCTTAACAACTTTACCTTGCATTCTTCCAAACTTTAGCATTTTTTTGGTTAGATTTTTTCATGGTTTTGATACTAAATGTTGATAAATAAGTATATTGGTTGAGTTGAAAATAGAAGTGGTTGTTTTGATATGCTGTCATATGTCGGATTATGATGTCGAAATTTGCAGTTATGTGGTTTTGATAAATAATTTTTTAAACTTTCTGCTTTGTGGTTGCATTAAATTTAATTTCCAAATGTCGTTATCTTTTAATATTAAGACTTAGTGTCTTAAGAGTTCAATAAAAAACTTGGGAAATATAACACAGTGTTTTGTTGTGTGGTTTGATTAATATTTGGTGCTCTATAATATTAAGGAAACTTTTCAGATTTGAAACACATTTGAAAACAAGTGGATTTAGCAACAAGCCTACTAAGTTGCCATGTAGAACTTTGAAATACCAACGGACACCAAAATGGATGTTAGGTCTAAAAACATCTTTCAAGGATTTAAAAATTACTTACGTTTTATATAGGATTTGTCAACCGACATATATCTCGATCATTTTATATAGCGCATATAATTTGTTTTTCGTACAAAAATACTACAGCGAGTTAGTTGGTTTGGCTTACCAGAATAGCTCGAACATCTTCCATTAGTTTGTATTTTCTCAAATCTGTAGTTCAATAAGTTCTGAGTAATGAGTAGGCACGGTATCCGAAAGCCGATACCGTGCCTACTAAAACCTAATATAAAATGCAACGTTACTCAGAAATGCAAACCTAATTTTCGATCCAGTGAATCAACATTGAACAACTAGACTTTTTAAGGGTGGGTAGTAGAAAAACATACAATAAATATTCAAGCCTTGACAACAATGCTAGTTACGATAATGAACTGTCCAATTTTCGTTCTCATTAAATGACGAGATTTTCGTGTTAAATATTATGCATTATGGTCGTGCAAAAAATAGTATACACCCCAGGAGAGAGCAATTTATTTCTCTCACTGATATGTAGCCCTCAGGCTTCACCCTCGGGCGCCAAACACACCTCGGGCGAAAAACATGCACTTATTGTCCTTGGTGTATAATCTACTATTTTTCTAGTAGAAAGTAATATTTTGTATTTATTAATTTATTCTTAAGTAATGTTGTACGAATAAGACATGGTTCATTGATCGTCTTTGTTTGCATTTAAAATCATGATGAAAGTAAAAAACTGTTGTAAAATCTAGTAGACTAAAAGCCCGCGACGGCCAGACCTTCGTTATTTTATAAAAGCTGGAAGTTTCTCTGCGCATACCCCCTACTCAGGTAGAAACGATTAACGACATATGAAGTTTGGATCATAGTGGCTTTGGCAGGGAGCAGGTTCCAAAGGGGCCTCCAAAGTTTCTTGAAAGTATAAAAGCTAATTTTTTTATATATTCTTCGGGATAGTATTAGAAGTCACGTCACCCATTACCAGACACTTACTATCGTGGCAACCCCCTGCCAGACACCCTTAAGCTTTATCAATTTGTTAAAGTTAAAGGGTGTCTGGTAGGGGCTACCACGGTAGTGAGTGTCTGGCAATGGGTGACGTGACTTCTAATACTATCCCGAAGAATATATAAAAAAATTAGCTTTTATACTTTCACGAAACTTTGGAGGCCCCTTTGTTCCCTGCTCCCTGCCAAAGCCACCATGATCCAAACTTCGTTTGTCGCTAATCGTTCCTACCTTAGTAGGGGGTATGCGTCGAAAAACTTTCAGCTTTTATAAAATAACGAAGGTCTGGCCGTCGCGGGCTCTTGCTCTATAGACCTCATTACTATAAATTGTTATAGAATGTTAAATTTTGGTTCAGTTGTAGAAAAAAATTTTGTACGACCAAACTTGAAATTGTTACTTATGATACAGTTTTTGTTAATTTAATTTACATCTTTTCATTTACTTATTCTAAATCTACTAGGTAGCAGCAACTTTAAATACATACTTAATACTCAATTGTCCGTAATAAAATCATAAACAATCCAATATTCTAATGATAGTCATTGTCACGAAAAGGTAATTAAATTTCAACAAATACAAATGGCATATGAAATAGCAGGTTTTGTTATGTAACAACAAATAATAACGAAAAATAATACCATGGTTACAGTTGTTGAAAATAATAAAGTAAAAAATTCAACATTCATTTATAAATTTTAATGAGTCTTGCCCGTTATAATTAAAAGAATTATTTTAATACGACTATTTGAAGTATATTTCTAATTAATTAATTTAATTATTTTTGAAGTGAAAACTTCTTTAGCCGCGTTGCAAAATTTTATATGGAGTAAAATCTATATATTCATATCATCAATTTTTAAAACAGCAAAATATTTTTAAATATGAAACACATCCATCATTTCTTAACGTTTGAAATTGCGATGTGGATATCGCGCTCGACTGATGCTCTGTAGATCGTGAGTTCAATTCCTGGACTGGTACATTTTTTTTATTGTTTTTTTTTTAATTTTTATTAAATACCATTAAAATTATTTTTTTTATTCATGAATTCATAAAAATAATAAAAATTTCTTTTTACGGATTTTAAAAAATTGATCTATAATGCAGTTTTTTAAAGTTATATTGCTACTGTCTTTTGCAATATGCATACTAGTTATCATGCTAAATAAATATTGAACGTAGGAAAGATAGTATAACCTGAAACAATTACATTTGTATATCAAAATTGTTGGTTTGAAATTGTATGTAATACATGTTTCTAAAATTAAGTGAAAACTTAATACTTGAAACTTGATACTTGATAACATCGATTATATCGATTTAATGCTCACAATTACGACACGGAAATCGCATAAATTCTATATAAAGAAGCATAGCTTATGTATGATTAAACATGGATGGCAATCATGATAAATAAAATAATTAAAAATAGTGACACTTAGCCGATAGTGATTTGCAAACGGCAACAATGCGCATTAATACCAATGAATTTACTTAGCTTACCGCAGGGAGATTTGTAAAATTTAAAATTGTTGATCTATGGGTGTGACAACCACGCGTACTTTAGTCCCTGCTATTGGCATATGGGTTATCTTGTGATATCGTCTATCACTGGCAATAGCAGTCCAATCTCATTAGCCAAAGTGATATCTTAGGGGTGCTGGCGGATGAAGTATTTTCAATCAACTATACCATCCCTTACTCTAAGTTATGGAATATTCTTTGATAATACGCTATTTTTTTTAAATAAAATGTGTTTGGTAGTAGAAATTACAAGGTATGTCACAACAACACATAAAAAACTTTTAAGAACAAGGTCCCACAACAATTCATGCTTTCTAAGGTGTTGATAGACGCAAATTTTTATATGATATGTTTTGATTATTTTAAATATAAAAATGTATATAATAGTTGCTTTAAATGCTGATAGATGTGAAACCCAGAATAATTTTAATGATTTTAATTTAAACATTCTGAAATTTTAATTTGCAATGCTACAATAATTGGAAAACAGACAAAAAACACAGCTGTTTCACAGATTTTAGTTTTCACTTCTGTAGGCAGTCCTTAACACTGCCTTCTTTTTTATTTATTTTCCGAGTAAGAAAAAGCTAATAGATCAAGCGTGGACCAAGCCCGCACCACAGCTCTTGGGGTTTGGGCCAGGCTTAAGATTTTCAAGCGGCCCAAGCTTGGACCAAGCTTCGACTGATGTCCTGAGACCAAGTCTGGCCATCCGGGTTTGGGCCAAATCTGGCAAATAAGACTTGGGCCAGGTCTACCAAACCAATTTTTCGCCCTGATCTCCAAGTGGAAAGAGGTTGTGGAAAGACTAACATATATAAAAATAAAGATAAACATAATATGGCTTGCACATGTTTACAATGCATTGACCTGGTGAATAACGCATAATATAATAAACTGAGTCTTGGCTCAGTCCAAAACCAAAGTTAACTAGCCAAGGCTTGATTGGTTCTTTGTTTGATATTGGCAGTTCCTACTCGGGTTCTAATTTGATTGCTCAAAAAGTTATTGAGTAAAACTCTCACATAATGAATTGATTTCCCACCATAAATTTGGTTTTGTTTTAAGGTAAAGCCTGTCTGTTTTGATAAAGATAATCAAATCTTCTAGTTTTGATAATTTATTATAATAGTATATTAGGCTACGATCAAGTAATGACGGTTATTAATACACGTTAAAATATACGTTAAATATATACGTTATATACGTTAAAATATTTTTAGTATGTATAGTCTCTACACCCCCCTAAATTTCGACACTTGATTGACCGAAAAAATAATTAAATTTAAACCATTTACAAGCTGGTGTAATTGAATCTTTCTTGAGTTACCATAAACAGCTATGGATACAATTTAACCTAAAGCAACATTTTTGGTGTGATTTTTGAAAAATATATATGTACGTATGCGATTGTAATTTACTATTGAACATTTATTTTGTTATGCGTCTATAGTCTGGCAATATAAAGACATTGCAACACAACTTTTTGTCAATTATTTTTGATATTGTGTTGTTTTACATTCTCGGAACCCTTGGCGAGCGAATTTTATTCGCACTTGTCTGACTTTTTTTTTAAATTTTTTTATACATAACACCAAAAACTTGGCTTTTTGCGATTTTTGAATGATTTTAAACGATTTTTGAAAAAGTTTTGCCTTATATTTATAGGTAAAAATTTATTGAAAATTTTTTATAATTTCCAAACAAAATCGCCAAAATTCAATTTTTGAGCACTATGTAAAAAAATAACGAAGATATAAAATTATTAACCCTGAAGTCCTTATTATTTTATTTGTTTATTTATAACAAATTATCAAAAATTGTAATTTTAATTATTTTTATTTATAAGGACTTCTTTTTACATTCAAAACGCAATAAACTTTATTTAAATCCGTGAAGTAGTTCTTGAGCTAGGGGTAGTTATTTGAAGTACAACTTTCATATATATATTTAATATAAATAATTAAACAACGAGGATATCAACCCTTCAACCCTTATTATTTCTTTCATATTTTGTTTTTTAGAACAAAAATTGAAACTTTAATTAATTTTATCCAAAAGAACTTTACCTTTAAATCAAAACAAAAATTTTAAAAATCCATCGAGTAGTTCATGACATACATATTAAATTGAACATAAATGAAAGCCGTTGTTTTTAAAAACTACCCCCAGCTACATAGGAAGAACCGTTCGTAACAAAATAAGATTTTCTTTTACAGAACGTTTTTTTATTGAAATTTGAAGTAAATAAAAAAAAATGAATGTAAAAAAAAATTGAAACAAACCCATTTATATCAGACTCAGCTCTACCCAAATGTACGTTCCACTTAGCGTTCACAACGCACAAAATGACCCTTCAACCGTTCCTCTTGACGACGACAGTTGTTGTGGTCGCAGTGAAAACGTCACTAATGACGTCATAACTTTCGTTCACATCAAGCTCACAACGACCCATCTCAAAGGGTGGGTTGAAGTGAGTGTTGATAAGTTTAGCGCCATTTTTCAAATTTAAAGATGGCGAAAACAAAAGTAAATTTGTCAAAAATCTTATTTTACTCAATATAATTTTCATATAAACTTGGATCTCATATGTAAAAGTTTTTTTTATTGTGCGTACGCCATAATTATTAAAGTTTATTGATAAGACTAACAAATTGTAGCTTCTACTTTATTTGTTCAGACTCGCCATTTGTATTTTTGCGTCAACGTCTAAAACGATCACATAATCCATTCCACTTGAGTTTACAATTGTAACGCTCAGAAGCAAGTGGAACGAAAAAAAACAGCGGTCGTGAGTATGATTGTCTTGAGTGCTTAGAGGAACGCACCCTAAATGACGTAGAAAAAGTATAGTGTATAACTCGACAAAATGCATATTCCCACTCGTATGCTTACAAATTTCATACTTTGGTGAAATTTAGTACATTTTGGCATCGTTATACGAACTACTATTGTCGATTTCATTTTTGTTCGATCCCAATAACAACAATTATTTATTGAACAATCACGAATTCATAACAATATGATTAGAATGTGTATATTATATTATATTTTTCTTTGAAGTAATTTAAGTTGACCTTTCAGCATCAACTGTTTTACTTCCAACTGTGAACGTTTATGGATTAAATTTTGTAAACTGGAAGTGAAAACAAAAATAGAAACCTGTATGAAAATTTTGCTAACGTTATTGTAACAAATGTTTTTGATTTTTTTCCAACATTATCATATTTATTCAAATTTTTATAAGTGTTTTGCTTACGATATTTTAGTTTTACTTATGTACTTATAATATAAATACACTGATTAGATGTGGTTTTATTTAATACAGGCTAAATCTAAATTTTTTTATTGTTGTAAAGATACGATAGTAAAGGAACTTATCATTTTTGTAGTTTATTGTGACATTCCATATTTTTATATTCGTCTTTGTAAACCAATTATCGTTCTTGTCGTTAAGAAAGTGTTGTCCGACAGTTATTTGACGTTTAAACGTTCAAAAGTTACAAAGTCTTCAAAGCGATAGCAGTGGCGGATTTCTAAATAGGCTAGCTAGGCTGTAGCCTACGGCGGTAAATTTTCGTAGACAGCAAATGTTTGTACGGAAAATTTTTAAAATTTACCAATTTTTCAAACGCCAGATTTGCACGCTTTCATTAAAAGCTTAATTTTAAACTACTTGTATATAACGTGACCTTGATTTCGAAAAAAAATTCGAGCGCGCGACCAGCCGCCAAATTCTGTAACTGTGAAGCGGTGAAGTGATAAGTTTTTCGATGAAAAGAAACGAAGAAATTTTTAACACTTCACCGCTTCACAGTTACAGAATTTGGCTCCAGTTAAAAGAATTTGAAAATATATTAAAATATATTAGGCGGCAATATAAATTAGTCTTAGGCGGCAAATTTGTAAATCTGCCACTGAGCGATAGTAAAACTATTGGTGTTTTTTTTAGAAAAATGTTAAAGTGTTTAATTTGGGGAAAGTCCGAACGATTTATGGAATTTTAAATTCAGTGTAACTTATTGTTGAAAACTGCAAGAGAACGGCTCACCTGATATTAACTGTTTTATGTGCGTTGAAATTTGAAAAAGTAGTTGAATGGCCTGCAGTAAAAGCTTGCTTACGTTGTTAAAAATATTAAAAAAATTAACGAAACACGAAAAATGTGAATTGGAGTTTTTCTGAAAAACTTCAAACCATACTACCATACGTTACCTTTGAATTGAAAAAATTCCAATTACTTCTTTACTTACTTGAGTTTAATTGATCTCAAAAATCTAAAATTAAAAAAATTAAGTTTTCAAAGATGGCACTAATGTCGTAGATCAAGTTGTTTTTTATTTTTTTCACAGTTTGAAAGTTATGGTGAAGAGTATAACAGCAAAGTATAAGTATAGTATAAGTTAGAGTATAATAATAGCAATAGTGATCACTAGAGAGAAAATAATTGACCAAACTTGAATCTAACAAACGCAGAAAATAGTTGGGGAAAGCTTGAATACAGTCAGGGCGTGATCAGGTCCTGGTCAGTCCAGAAAGGGAAACCCTTTTTGGGCAATCTGATGTGGGCCTGTGCTGTGCGTGATTTACAATACCCTTTTAGGGTTAACCTTATTTGAATATATCAGGCTCTGATTTAGTTTTTCGTATTTGACCCCTATTTGACATTTTAGAAATATATAGCAAAAATCGTTTCATACATGTTTCAGTTATCGCTTCTCGGCTGAACGACTATAATAAAAGTGGTTAAGGTGGTATATGTTTTAATTTATTCCATTGTAATTTTTTTATCTTATTTTAATTATTTTATGTTTATAATACATAAATATTATCAGGGTCTGATCCGATTATCCCAACCAGGGTCTGATCCGGCAATCCCAATCGGTACCTGATACGGAAAAAGCGTTACATTCATGATCAGGGCCCAATAAGGCTCCTTTACTAATGCCTGATCCCGACTTGGGCAAATCTGATCAGGATCTTATAAGAGCCCTGACAAATTATATGAGCAATTATATGATCTTATATGAGCCCCGAAAAAATTTATCATATAATTTTTTGTGAAGAAATAATAATCGAAAAAATAAAAATAAACTTG
Source organism: Diogma glabrata (assembly GCA_963693315.1). Classification (NCBI taxonomy): domain Eukaryota; kingdom Metazoa; phylum Arthropoda; class Insecta; order Diptera; family Cylindrotomidae; genus Diogma; species Diogma glabrata. The sequence continues at coordinate 70,974,616 of OY856186.1, read as the reverse complement.
CATTTAAAAAATTAATAAAACATTAAAATTTATGAAATTTTGACTGATATACTATGGATATTTTTAGACTTGATTTTTGTTTTTATTCAGTTTGGAAAAATTTTACGTAAGTAAACATTTTGTTAGCCGATATTAACCATATGGTAAGTAAAGCAAAATAATATTAGTTGTGTTTTTTTGTAATTCTATATAGAATAGAATTAAAATTTTCAATACGATTTGACAGAAATTATTTCTGTATAATTAAATTCTACAGAACTAATTACTGTCAAATCGTATCGAAAATTTTAATTCTATTATAATTCCGATATAACTTTGAGATCAGAGATTTTCTTGGGTCCTGACATAATATGTGGTATCCGTACCAATATATGATTGTTTGGTTTTGGGCATATTCTACGAGCTGGTTTGCAGTCTGGAATGATTAAAAAATATACGTTAGTACCCCATTGAGTGGGCGACCACGAGTTCGACCACGACTACACTGGAAAATAGACGTAATCAGTGACCTAAAAAAATCGACTGTCATTGTTATGCCGCTGTTGCGACTGATCGTGTTGAATATTCGAAGCTGGCTAGCTCGGCAATGCTCCTATATGGAGCATAGACGCCAAACAAAAAAATGTTAGAGACGAGTAAGGAGTTAAGGACTAGTCATCTTCCAGTTAATAGGAGATTCGTATCGGTTTAATCCATTTTGCTTTGTATAGGAGTAATATGTACCTAAAAATATTCTCAAATATGAAAAATTTATTACGAAGATTACTCATCATTCCCATCTGCAACTTTCGAATTAGATTCCGCAATCAAAGTTGAATGACATATTTTTGTGATCGACTTTTTTATGATTCCACCTTTCTCATTTTAGATTTTACAAACCTACCAACAGTTACGTTGCAAGATGAAAATGTCGATTTTCTTCGATGTTGGATTCTAAGAAAAAACTTATTAGTCAATCGCTCTCAGAAGTGCTATTGTAGTTGTTAAATATCATTGCCTTCATTGTAAATTTGAAACATGTGCATTTACTATATTTGGTACCAGGATTACTAAGTGAGTGGTCGTCTAACCAAAATGTTTATCAGCTATAGCAGCCCCATAAACTCGCTAAATTTTTCCGATTCCAATTTTAAATAAAAAGCCTGAATTATCCGTACCAAAGCCTGAACTCTTATCAATACATCTGATGATACGCTTGACACAAACTAAATGTACCACTTTGATGGCCAGACAAACAAAAGTTGCCAAATATCCTGTGGTTGAGTTGAACACTTGCTTTCAATTCTATGATGAATATATAAAAAAAAACAAGGGAAATCTACTCTAACGTTATAAAATGGCTGCTTTTTGCTAGTCTGCATCCGTTTAGTGGTCAATACTCCTACCGCTTTTTATGGCAATATGAAAGGATTAATAATGTAGTTGGGTGAGAAAATGGTAATAGAATGGGCTGTTTTATTGAATATGAGAGCAACGAGTAACCCGCGGCAACTCGAAGAAAGCTGCTAGTATCTAAGACGGCGATAAAAAAAATTAAAGACTCTTTAGGATTAGAAGTTTTTTAGCGTTAATCGGTCGCTCCTTTAAACTATTAAATTGCACTATTTTTATACTATATCAAATTGAGATAATATAATTTATATCGTTTGCGTTGATACCACCATATATTCGATCGTTCTTTGGTTTGATTCTCAAATGTAAATTAAGAAATTCATTGTAATAATAGAAAATCTCATAGCTTTTTGTCAAATGTCAAAACAACAAAACATAGCTTTTTGTCAAATGTCCAGCATGTCTATCATTGCAATTTTTATTAGAATTTTGCGTTGCAGAAATTTTGATTTTTTGCCAAAAAAATGCAACTTTCAGTCCCCCTCTCACTACGTTTCGACGCTGATTGACAGAAAAATTTGATCAAATTCACAGAAACAGTAAATTTGGTAAATTTTAACGAAAATTAAAGCGAAGTTTCAAATAACTTTATTTATGTGTTTTTCAGGGATGGGTGTGTTGATACGCTATATACGCATTAAACGTGTCTGCCAAAGGAATTGAACTCGCTCTGGCACTGATGAGGGTACGAGCTCGAATCCCAACCGAACATGTAAAACAGAAAAACAGAGTTTTTTCTGAGATATTTCCAACCATACCTTTTAATTGGAAAACATTCAAATTAATTCCTTAGTTACTTGAGTTTAATTGCTCACAAAAATCCCGAATAAATAAAATTACACAAAATGTTGGCAAATACACAAGCGCATATATGACAATAATTGACCAAGTGTCGTTCATTGATTTTCCCATTTATTGGAAACAGTCAATAGTGATTATACACTCGTGACTTAGAATGTTGAATATAATAGAAATATTACACATCCTATGAATTTACACAATGGTACTGTCAAGAAATTCAATGCAAAAAAATCTTCATTTTTGTTGAAAAAACCTTTTGTTGACCCAAATGGGTTTAAGCCAAACCTAATTTAAGAAACATTTCATTTTTGCTTCACCACAATTTTAAATTGTGTGAAGTAATGCAATCTATCGAGCAAAAAAATGGGTGGTTTCGTGAAGTTCCTGCATAGGATGGATCTTGATCCAGGTTCACTTGAAAATGGAAGATCTAGATTCACTTCAAAATTGGACAAAATGGGGGGAATCTCCCGAACACTTTTAAGTTTAAATTTTCAATAACTTCTAATCCCGGCTTATGATCTCATTGAAACTTGATATATATATGGTTTAGTATTGTTTCCAACATATCTGCATACCAACTTCCGTTCTGTTACTTCCGGTTAAAAATTTTTTCAGATGATTATCCCTACTGTACCCTACAATTATCGAACGATTTTCGTGAAACGTTGGTAAAAGCTTTCAAGTAACATGAGAAAGATTTTATCAGCTTTTGGAGTACATCGGATAAAGGGTTGGGGGTCCACCATACAACAGGTGTTTTTTCCAGGTGGATGTCACTCCTTCTCGAGGGGAAACATTATTATAGTTTGATTGATTGATTTAATTTATTTGCCAAAAAATTACATTATTTACAACATAAGTGAATAAATAATTATATTAAAAAATAAATATAAATACAATTATATAATACTATTTTTTTAACTACTAACTTGAGAAATCGTCATTATTTACTCGAATGCCCCCATGAGAAGTAATTTTTCTCAACCTAGGTCAATAATAATAACAAAAAAGTCCAAGCGGCACGTATATCCGCTAGAAATAGGTAGATTTCGAGATCAGACAGTTTTGTGTGCCAGTAGAATCTGATGTATCAGATTAGTTTAAACAACACAAACTAATTTAAAACAGATATCGAACAAATTTTAAAAAGAAAATTAGCTACATATAAGCAAAACTATATCTATCCTATTTTGCAACAAAAAAATATCAAATCTACCACAGAACATGTGTGTGGCAATTTATGACACAAGCCTACGCTGTATCATATGTCGTCCAATTACTGCAAAATATCAAAATAGTTTATTTCTAAGAAAAAAATTAATTTCTTCTATTCAAACCTTTTTATTTTTTTTTCATGGACTGTTATAAGGTTTTTGGTTATTGTAGTTATGGATTTTTGCAAACTTTTTTGTTGAAGCCAACAAGTCAAAAACCTCGAACTGCAAAGGTTTATAGAGTTATTTCGATTAATTCTCAAGACGCTACTATTCCATTAAGTATGATAAGTTAATGATATCCATTATTTTACGTACACATTCTCAATGTGGTAGAATCATTACAATTAGTTGTTATTCAACTAATCTGAAAACCAATTTAATATGATCTAGGTTGATCGGGGGGTTAATTTTTATATGGGAGAAATTGTGAAAAGTTAAACTCAAATAACTGGATGAATAATTGGAATTTTTCAATTCTAAAACCAGTTTTGGAATCTTCTAATTAAACCTTACATGTTTTAATCAGAAAAAATTTTACGTGTTTCGTGGCGGTATCGAACCCCATTCATCAGTAACACAAATTCGATATCTTGTGTTATACACGTTTTATCAACTGAGCCATTCAATTGACATGTTTTATGGAAATTTTTAGTTAGTGAATTGAAACGTCATCAACAATTACAATGAAGTTAACAGTTTCACAAAGATTGCCGACCTAACGACATGATATATTCAATTAATTATTTCTAATTAATTATCTATCTAATTTTTATAGAGGTCGGCAATCTTTGTGAAACTGTTAACTTCATTGTAATTGTTGATGACGTTTCAATTCACTAACTAAAAATTTCCATAAAACATGTCAATTGAATGGCTCAGTTGATAAAACGTGTATAACACAAGGTATCGAATTTGTGTTACTGATGAATGGGGTTCGATACCGCCACGAAACACGTAAAATTTTTTCTGATTAAAACATGTAAGGGTTAATTAGAAGATTCCAAAACTGGTTTTAGAATTGAAAAATTCCAATTATTCATCCAGTTATTTGAGTTTAACTTTTCACAATTTCTCCCATATAAAAATTAACCCCCCGATCAACCTAGATCATATTAAATTGGTTTTCAGATTAGTTGAATAACAACTAATTGTAATGATTCTACCACATTGAGAATGTGTACGTAAAATAATGGATATCATTAACTTTTCATACTTAATGAAATAGTAGCGTCTTGAGAATTAATCGAAATAACTCTATAAAAATTAGATAGATAATTAATTAGAAATAATTAATTGAATATATCATGTCATGTCGTTAGGTTGGCAATCTTTGTGAAACTGTTAACTTCATTGTAATTGTTGATGACGTTTCAATTCACTAACTGAAAATTTCCATAAAACATGTCAATTGAATGGCTCAGTTGATAAAACGTGTATAACACAAGGTATCGAATTTGTGTTACTGATGAATGGGGTTCGATACCGCCACGAAACACGTAAAATTTTATCTGATTAAAACATGTAAGGTTTAATTAGAAGATTCCAAAACTGGTTTTAGAATTGAAAAATTCCAATTATTCATCCTCTTATTTGAGTTTAACTTTTCACAATTTCTCCCATATGCAAAGGTTTATATTTATAAGAAACGGATTAAAATGTTTCCACAGATTCTAAATTTATGAAGTTTTTAAAAATATTAGTTACCAAACGGCCGTTATAACGGATTAAAAAAACAAATTTTTTCCTAGTATAAAGCCTCTAGTTATTTAACCATGTGTCAGATTTTTCTGATTGACGAACTTGTCCAAGATATTAATAAAACACACATGTTTACGGAAGGTTTTTTGATCTGGCTCCACAAATGCGACCGTGAGAGCGCCGGTTGATTCAAACGCATTTGGTGTTTTACAAGCTTTTTTGTTGGAGCCGCTCACTCAGAAACCTCCAACTGTTAGAGGTCTTTTTTTTTAAAGAAACTGATTAAAAAGGTTTTAAAGATTCTAAATTTATGAAGTTTTTAAACATATTAGAATCTAAACGGCCGTTATAACGGATCTAAAAAACAGAGTTTTTTCCTAGTATAAAGCCTCTAGTTTCTTAACCATGTGTCGGAATTGGCTGATTTACGAACTTGTCCAAGATATTAATAAAACGCACATTTTTAGAAAAGGTTTTTTGATCTGGCTTTACAAATGCGACCGTGAGAGTGCCGGTTGTTTCAAAAAAAAATTTTGTTTTGCAAACTTTTTTGTTGGAGCCGCTCACTCAGGAACCTCTAACTGCAGAGGTCTATTTACAACAAATTGATAAAAAGGATTCCAAAAATTCTAAATTCGTTAATTTTTTTAAAATATTAATATCTAAACGGCCGTTATAACGGTTTTAAAAAATCAATTTTTTTTAGAAAAAAGGCTCTAGTTCCTTAACCACGTGTCGGATTTTGCTGATTCTCGAACTCGTCCGAGATATTAATAGAACACACATGTACAGAGATCTCCCTCACGAAATGCGACCGTGAGAGTGCCGGTCGTTTTCGTTATATCTCATATCGTGTATATATATATATATATATATATATATATATATATATATATATATATATATATATATATATATATATATATATATATATATATATATATATATATATATATATATATATATATATATATATATATATATATATATATGTGTGTGTATTCTTAATTTAAAAACTTTTATTGGTTTGTAATTGTAATAATTTTATTTTACATCAAAAACATTTTTTGACGCGTTTCGACGCTTTCCGCATCATTTAAAAAAAAACAATTTTACTTAAATATCCTATTAAAGAAAAAACAAAACAAATCTTTTTCATAAATTCAAAACCCTATTGAAAACAAAAACTTACATGAAAAACATTTAAATTCACTAATTAAATATGTATTAAAAATTTAAGTTTAAAACACTATTGACAAATAACATTTAAATTCACTAATTAAATTTAAAATAAATAACATTAAAACATGTTAAAATAGGAAGAAACAGAGTACTTTAGTCAAAATTATTTAAAATTTAATAAATTAAAAACAATAAATATTTCAAAAGCTTCAACGTTATCAATAAAATAAAAACTAGAACCAACAACAACAAAAAACCAAACCAGAAATTTTTTTTTCCATTTTTTGCAAATATATACTAATTACATATGGGTCCATACAAGCCTGTGTAGATTATATTATTGATTTTTATTATATATAAAGCGACCGTTATTTAAGAAAAGAATTATAGTAGTTATGAATGTAATTTGAGTCTCTTTGTAATTTGAGTCTCTCTCTCTCTCAAAAAAAAAAAAAAAAAAATATATACATACATATATATATATATATATATATATATATATATATATATATATATATATATATATATATATATATATATATATATATATATTATATATATATATATATATATATATATATATATATATATATATATATATATATATATATATATATATATATATATATATATATATATATATATATATATATATATATATATATATATATATATATATATATATATATATATATATATATATATATATATATATATATATATATATATATATATATATATATATATATATATATATATATAATATATATATATGAGCAATTTCACGAAGATTCAACATCGTTTTGACTTGACCCCTTTTAATTTTGATTATTTTTTGTTTATAGATAGTCTTTGATAAATAAAAAATACAAGTTCTCTTAGAATTTTTTTTTTCGACCAGGGGTCTTCACAGGGTGCCCCTCAATTTTTGTTATTTTGTGATGTGAGTGAATTTTGACGAGCGATTGTAGAAAAACTACTCAATCGATTTTCATAAATGATATGTCGTTGAATAGGTATTAGAACAAAGTTTTTAAAAATGTACACTGTTAATTTTTTGAAATAATTTTTAACGGTGTAACATAAGAAAAAAATGGTGTAATTGAAAAAAAGATGGCATAGCCTTTTTTTTTTTTTTTTTAAACTAAATTGAAGCTTATTTTATATCTAACAACTTGTGAAAGTTTAGGACTAGCATCATTTTTTGTTTTAGAGATAAAATTCGTTGTGCATATGACTGTCGGGAATCAGTTTTTTTTGTTCTGAAGAAAAATTATGAAAATGGCGATTTTTAGATTCAGATTTTTTTTTTATGTTAAATATCAAATATTTTATTATTAAATGAACTTTTTAAAAAGCAATTTCAGTCAAGTTCAGCAAAATTTTGCGACATTTTGACTTGACCCTTTTTAATTTGGTCTATTTTGGTTTATTTTTAGTTTATAGATAGCCTTTGATAAATGAAAAATACGGCTTCAAGTAGAATTTTTTTAAATATAGACCAAAATAGACCAAATTAAAAAGGGTCGAGTCAAAATGTCGCAAAATTTTGCTGAACTTGACTGAAATTGCTTTTTAAAAAGTTCATTTAATAATAAAATATTTGATATTTAACATAAAAAAAAAATCTGAATCTAAAAATCGCCATTTTTATAATTTTTCTTCAGAACAAAAAAAACTGATTCCCGACAGTCATATGCACAACGAATTTTATCTCTAAAACAAAAAATGATGCTAGTCCTAAACTTTCACAAGTTGTTAGATATAAAATAAGCTTCAATTTAGTTTAAAAAAAAAAAAAAAAAAAGGCTATGCCATCTTTTTTTCAATTACACCATTTTTTTCTTATGTTACACCGTTAAAAATTATTTCAAAAAATTAGCAGTGTACATTTTTAAAAACTTTGTTCTAATACCTATTCAACGACATATCATTTATGAAAATCGATTGAGTAGTTTTTCTACAATCGCTCGTCAAAATTCACTCACATCACAAAATAACAAAAATTGAGGGGCACCCTGTGAAGACCCCTGGTCGAAAAAAAAAATTCTAAGAGAACTTGTATTTTTTATTTATCAAAGACTATCTATAAACAAAAAATAATCAAAATTAAAAGGGGTCAAGTCAAAACGATGTTGAATCTTCGTGAAATTGCTCATATATATATATATATATATATATATATATATATATATATATATATATATATATATATATATATATATATATATATATATATATATATATATATATATATATATATATATATATATATATATATATATATATATATATATATATATATATATATATATATATATATATATATATATATATATATATATATATATATATATATATATATATATATATATATATATATATATATATATATATATATATATATATATATATATATATATATATATATATATATATATATATATATATAAATTTTTTTTTTTTATTTTTTGCTCTCTGCTTATCATATATAGTCGTTTGGCACAAAAATTTTTCCGAAATTCCGAGATGAAGCCCATTGCAATAGGTAGATTTTTATATGAAATCTACCTAAAATTACCTAGGTTAATAATCACAAATTTTCTTTTATTTTTAATTGAATTGAACAAAAAAAACACAAACAAATAATAATTGCATTCCTTTGTTTCGTTTTATTTGTATGAAACTAAATTTCCAGTCTACTTGATATTTTAAGATATTTAAAGAATGAAATGGAAAATGACTAATATCAAGATCTAATAGAAGCAAATATGATAATTAGTGTTAGTATTTAAAAAAATTCTATATATATTTCGTTTGAGAAGACTAATATAGACCTCGAACATTATATCCCTCGGTGCTACGCGCGTCAGGATCTAAAAGTTCTCGGTCAATAATAGTTTAACTCTCAACCTTGTTATATAATGTACTATTACATAACTTAAATTTCAATGACGTCTTTTATATAATAAATTACTAGTTGCGAAAATTCTTTATTGTTTAATGTTTTCAGATCACAATTCCTATAAAACTCTTGTACTTCGTTAAATAATTTTATTCTTTTAAAACTTAATGATTGCTCTGAACATGATTTACTGTATTGTGGCAATCGATAAGGGTCATTTCTCGTGCTATAGCCGTGTATATTTCTGTTGTGTATCAGAATATTATAAAGGTACGATGGTAATTCGCCTTTCATCATACGGAAAATCAGTATTAATGTTTGGAAATATGCAGTCTTTGATTGATGGATTGCTATTTCAATTTGTCCAACATATCAACGATATGTGTTAGCTTATTAGCTTTTAATATTGACCGCATGAATTTGTTCTGTATTTTTTGCGTTTTGAAATTTGGGTTTATTTAAAATGAATAACATAGAAGAACAATAATCGATATGAGGCGAGACCAAAGATTTGTAAACTATCAGTTTACTCTCAGTGTTTAGATTTTTGCTTATTCGTTTGAATAAACCCAGTTTCTTATTCACTTTCTTTGTTATATAATCTAAATGGTCTTTAAATTCTAAACGGTAGTCTATCATTACCCCTAGATATTTATGCTGTTCCACTTTTTCAATTTGTTCGCCATCGATTATAACTGTAGTATTCATCATCATTAGATTTCTTTTTAACGTGAACACTACATATTTAGTTTTCCAGACATTTAAAGCAAGCTTATGGAATTTGAACCAATTATTAAGGCTTTGCAGATCTTGGTTGATTTTAAAAATAGTTTCTTCGTAACTAGCAGCTGAAACCATTAAGAGTGTATCATCTGCAAACAGTTTTATTTTACTATGCGTTATAGCAGATGTGATGTCATTAATATATAAAATGAATAGAATTGGACCCAATACTGAACCTTGCGGTACTCCCAATGAAACAACTTTAGCATTTGAAGACTGTTTTTCTATTCTCACGCATTGCTGTCTATTTTCAAGAAAAGATTTAAACCATAGTCCTGTTATTCCATACGTAGAAAGATTTTCGATCAATATGTTTCGAGCAACAGTTTCAAATGCTCTTATTAAATCTAGAAATACGGAAACAACTACATTCCTTAAATCAAGCGAACTTTTCCAGTTGAGAATCATTCCAGTTGAGAATCCAGATTGTTGTTCTGCCAGTATTTTATTTTCATCAATGTATTCCATAAGCTGCTGTTTAACTCAACGTTCTAAGACTGCTGCGTATACAGATAGAATATTGATTGGACGAAATTCTTCTGGTCGGACGTAGTGATTGATCTTTAGGAATAGATATTACGATTGAAGTTTTCCAACTTAAAGTTACTTGTCCTCTTTTAGCGATTGATTAATTATATCTATAAACTTATCAGCAAACTTTTCACATTGCATCGCATCCATCATTACTGATTTATTTATTCTGTCTAATCCAGAAGACGAATTTAGGCTTTTAATAATATTTTCTACACTTTCTTTGTTAACCGTTTTGAACGTGAACTTATCTGGCGCTCGACATTTTATACTTAGAGCTATATATAGCTATCACCTAAAAAAAAATATAGCTATCACCTATATTTTTGTTAATCATCTCTACACTCTCAATAAATGATTCATTCAGTTTATCTGCTTTTTTTTTCCTATCAGATATTTCGCAGTTGTCTATTTCTATGGCGCCTATAATACTATTGTTTGAGTTAAAGATAGATTTTATTACTTTCCATAGTCCCTTTGAGTTATTTTTATTCATCTCGATTTTATTAAATAATTAAATAATTTGAATAAACTTTTTCTTATTTTCTGTTTGTACTTGTTCCTCTGTTTCTTATACCTTCGCCAATCTAATCCAGATCTTGTTAGCATAGCAATTGAATGTTTTTCATTTCTTTTTTGTTTCAGTTTTTTTAGTTCACAAGAAAACCATGGGTTTTTATTTCTATTAGTGATGATTTTTGTTGATAAAAGAGAATTGACACTTATTACTTCGGTCTGAAAGACCTAAGTATTACATTCATGAGCCAAAAGTGAAATACTTACCCCCACTTTTTTGGCATTTCTCGACGTTTTAGGACCTACTGATTCTAAAAATGCAAAAAAAAAATGTATGTCTGTCTGCCGGCCGGCCGGCCGTCACTACCTACGCTGTAGGGAAAACCGCTGGAGGGATTTTAAAAATTTGTTTTTCTAAAAATAGGTAAACTCAAGGGACATGTGCGAAAGGACGCTGGATAACTGTACCCGAAGTATATAAAAAAAATCATTAAGTGTGTCAAAAACTGCAAATTTTCATATTTTTAGCTTAAAAAACGTTCATTTTAAGTGATTACGAGTAGGAACATTGAATTTGGAAAAATCTTGATCGTAGGGATTGGTATGTGAGATCAAAAACTAGATTATTGCAATATAAGTTTGTCAAAAAAATGTTGTCAAGTGTGTCAAAAGAAAAATTTTATTTATTTTTTTACCCAATTTTTTGGAAAAAATAAAATTCATATTTTAAACTTGTTTAGCCGGGTTTAAAATTTTATATTTTTTGTTTTTCCTCAAATAACCCCGTTTTAAATTGAATATAATTTTTATTATTAAATCTATATATTTCGGGCTAGGCCCATCTTCAGGATTATTAATAAAAATAAGAAAAAATTTTTTTTTTTAATAAAAAAAAAAAAAAAATTTTATTTTTCTTATTGTGATGTAATTTTTTATTATTTTTTTTAATAATCCTGAAGATGGGCCTAGCCCGAAATATATAGATTTAATAATAGAAATTATATTCAATTTAAAACGGGGTTATTTGAGGAAAAACAAAATAATAAAAAATAAAAAATAAAATTGTTTGTTTGAAATGAAATTTTATTATTATTATTGAGAATTATGGCATTATAAGTTTGTTAAAAAAATAATGTCAAGTGTCTCAAAAAATGATTTCATTTTAGCCAATTTACAAAAAAAAAAAAAAAATGTAGCTGTTTTTATGACGTAAATGTAATTGAAAATGAAATTGGGCATGGAAATTTTTGAATTTGTTAAAGTTTTTGAAATATTTTTGGAATTTTGAAAAAAGTTTCAATTTTTGATTTTGTAATAATTTTTGCAATATTTTTAGAATTTTGGAAAAAGTTTGAATTTTTAATATGAAGTTTGGAATATTACTGGAATTTGATTTTATTCTAATTTTTGGAATATTTTTGGAATTTTGAAAAAGTTTCAATTTTTGATTTTGTTATAATTTTTGCAATATTTTTAGAATTTTGAAAAAAATAGAATTTTTGAATTTTATATACATACATATATACATACGTATATACAACTTATATATCTAGAATTTTGAAAAAAGTTTCATTCTTTGATTTTGTAAGAATTTTTGGAATATTTTTAGAATTTTGGAAAATTTTAAATTTTGATTTTATTATAATTTTTGGAATTTTGAAAAAAGTTTAAATTTTTGATTTTGTAATAATTTTTGCATATTTTTAGAATTTTTGAAATGTTTAAATTTTTAAGAATTTTTGGAATATTATTGTAATATAGAAAAAGTTTAAATATTTGATTTTATTCTAATTTTTGGAATTTTGAAAAAAGTTTGATTTTATTTAATTTAACCATATTTTTGGAATTTTGAAAGAAATATGAATTTGTGATTTTGTAATATTTTCTCGAAACGCTAAATGGAGAGGTTTTTGAGTAGTTTGCTGAGTGTATCATCTTTTCACTAAATTATGTTAATTTATGATCTGTTATAATTTTTCGGATACGTATTGATGTTTCGTGTTAGTTTTGTAATAAATTTCTAAACAGAGATAAAAAATACTTGTACTTTAACAAAGAGTTATTTTTGATATACATCGCTGCCCAAAACTAAAAACCATGTTCTCATAAAAGTTTTTTGCCGAGAACTATATCAAAATCCTTAACCCAGACCGAAGTCTTCATATCTCAGAGCTGTGAGATTTCAGCCCCTCCATATTTTTAAGGTTTGAAATCAGTTTCCGCTTTTATATTCAAATCACTTGTTCCACACTTAATTATGTTTTTATTTAATTCATTAATTAGTTTCAACACTGTACTTTTTCCATCTTGTAATTTCAGTTTTTTCATTTTTAATTTTATTTTTATTTATGCTTGTTTTTGATCTTATATTTGCGTATATTAAATGGTGATCACTTATGTCTTTATTTTGTATCACAATACACTTATATTTATCCGAATTCGTTAAAACCAGATCAATTAAAGACCGACTGCTTGATGTTTCGCTTGTATAAGTTTCCACTACTTGTTTTAATCTATTGTATCTTATAAGTTTAATTAATTTAGCACTGTAATATGATTTTTCTTTTAGTGAGATTAAGTTTGATTAAGTTTGATTAAGATTATTGAGATCTAGTATTTCTTCAAGCCATTCATCCAAATTAGCTAAGAAAACAGTATTGGAAATTTGAAATGATTTGTATAACACTGCATATACCTGCATAACGTCCTTTTGATATTTTAATCGCAAGGAACCAGATTCTATCGATCGTAACATTGGACAACATTTTTACCTGAATGTTATTTCTAACATATATGGCTTCTCCACCAGTTTGCATTGTATCGGAGTCACAGCGAATAATATAATAGTTACTTATTTTAAGCTCTCCATCATAAATATTTTCGGTTGTTCTAGTTTCACTAAGCAAAACTATCGATGGTTTAACTTCTAATATCATTTTTGAATAAGTTGAGATGTGGTCAAACTTACATTTACCATATATATAACGAGCACAAGAATTAAACGTTAACTGGATTTTATACAGATCATATTCATACATACCAAAAAGTGCTGTATCACAATAAATGAAATGGAGCAGAATGTAAGATTATATCGATGTTAAGATGTGTTTTTTCATTCATAGCTATACAATTTATGCATTTTTGAACAGAAAATGGACAAGATCTTTCTTTGGTGCAATCTGCTGCCTTATGAGCATAACCATTGCAGGTAAAACATTAAGTGATGCCAAAACATTCAACAACACTGCATCGATCAAATCTCAAGTTAAGCTTACCAGCTTTCATTATGTTTATAAAAGTTGTTGGATCCGTTTCAATAATTGTATCCCATTCATTTGAGTGTTTCCTTTTAAGTATAGCTATAATTTTAATATAACTTGTCTTCAAAAACTCGTTTCGCTTTCTTAAAGCAACAATTATATCATCACCTTTCAATTCCTTAGAAAAGCGAAAGATCCTCACTCTAGGATTTAGTTCAGCGGAATTTTTATGTTATAACGAGTGCCTAGTTTCTCAACAGCTAGTTTTTCTAATTTTTCCTTATCTTCTTTTGAGCGGCAATTGAAAATTATTCCACCATTTGACACAGTATGTGAACCCATAATAGGAATTTCTGTTGGATCGATGTGGTTTATAATATCGCTTTTAGTTTTACAACTTTCTTGTGCAACTTTTGGTTGTACTAGAATTACTTGTTTTGGTTGAGCTTCGACTACTTCCGCAAAAGAAGGAGAGGCTAATTTTGAACTACAATCACTTATGTGCGTTTTAATTTCATTTACTTTGACATCAATACTATTATTTGTTGCAAAAATAACGTTTTTAAGCTCGTTTACGTTTGTACTATTTTCTGAGATTATATGTTTTACCTCAAAAACCTTTGAATTATTTTCTGAGATAATTGATTTAAGGTCATCAATCTTGGTTTCTTTGTTGAAACGTTAGTACTGCTTTCAGATAAAATATTTGTTACATCTGTGACATTAGTTTTATGCTCCGTAATGATAACCTTCAATTCACTGATTTCAATGTCAATCTAATATTTTCTAAATTTTCAAACATTAAAGTCTCTTCAAACTTCTGACAGTCATAACACACAAATTTTGCATAAACACATTCCTTCAATATTTTACTCCATCTATCAAAATTCCAATTAATACATTGGGGATGAAACACCTTTTTACATTTACCATAACATCTGATCCCCAATCTTACTCTAGAATCTACAGTCTTTTTGCATTTCTCGCAATCCGACATAGTTGAATTTTAATTAAAATTGCTTTGAATTAAATATTACAAACAAACAAAAACAACTTGAAAAACTAACTATTTTATAATTGTATTATTGATTGATTATATGTTTATAAAAAAATAAAAAAACTAAATAATTGTTTTCGTTAATTAAAGAAAAAAAAACTTGAAGATAGAAAAATTCGAAACAAGATTTTACAACAATATCACTGCAACAAGTTTTTGTTTAGAATTTTCACTATATCTTTAATTCTATTTCCACTATTTTATTAGACTTTAAAGAAATTTAATAATTAGGTATTAAATTGTAGCACAATTCAATTTGATCAGCAAATATCGTTGTTTACTACTATTTTTTAATAATTTATTTAGTTTGAGTACAATTCCATACACATTTATTCACTCAGAAGTTTGCAACCTTTTCATTAAAATAAAAATTTTTATCTTTTCTGTAAACGGAGTAATAGCTTGTTGAAGGTTAGTTCTTATTCTTCAAACGCCAAAGTTGAAAGTTTTTATAAAGTGGTTAAAAATACCTTTACATTCCTGTTTATGGAAATTCCTAGTATCAAAACTAAGCTAGTTAGCCTATTTTTCGGTTTTTGTTGTTAGTGTCAAATTGTTAGTGCCACTTTAATGCCACTTTATAATTCACTTAATCAATGTACTTGTTATATGCTTTAAAACAGTGTTTCTCAACTGATTTCATGCTACGGATCAACAAATATTTTAAGATTCTACTGCGGACGTTGCGATATATTTCATGTTAGATGAGCAAAAGTGCAGGTTATATCTTGCTCACCCTTACATACATAATTTAATTTAAAACACAAGGCATGACCGAAATAAAGTTTAAAGAAACCAAAAGAAGAAAAGAACGAATTTTGATGTGTAATAAATCAAGTTTGAAACCCTTCTTATATCACTAACTTATTACATTCTTCCAGAGCGAATAAGATAAAAAATATAACATTTCCAAATACAGGGGTAAAAATAAAAAACTATCGTTCTTGCTCCAAATTCTAAATAATAGTAATTTATTGTGTAAGTGTACTAATACTAATTAGAATTGAGAAACCAAAACACAATCATAAAAAATACTATTTTTTCACAATGGAAATTTAATTCAATTTAATCATAGTAGCCCTTGCCTTTTTCGATATTCGAGCCCCTTCGATGCCCCTGCATGCACAATAGTTTGAATTTATTGTTTTTATGTATTCAGAGCGAAAATATTTTTTATGTTTCTTTATAATAAAAATTTATTTATAAAAAAAAATCAAAAAAATTTATTTCAGAGTTCAATACTTTCTTCCGGCAACTATAAATATTGGTTTATTTTTGTTCGTTTTAGAGACATAATTGTCTGCGTTATTAATCTTAATAGAATAAAATAAAGTGCTATTAATTTTCTTCTGTTGCGTGCATGCTTTGGAGCACAATAAAACAGTGGTTGCATTTGGTTGTATTTAACTCCGAAATCAATTTCTTTGGGATTTTTTGTATTAAATTTCTAGACATTACTATGTATGAGTTCATAGGATGAGAGAATATTTTGGCAACTAGACACGGAATTTGAACAAGTGTCTCTGATTAGTGTGAGTTCGAATTCGGGCACGCAACACAAACAAATTTTTCTACAGGAATTTTAGAGAAAATGAAAAATTATTTCGAATTGCAAAATTCAAGTGACTTCTAATGAGTACTTAAGCTTAATTGCTCACAAAAACCCCTTCAAATCTCTTAATTAATGTTTTTGATTGTATTTTATAAATAATTTAACTGTGTTTTATAAAAAAACATTTTCGGTCTGATTATATAAAAACAATAAACTTAAACTAGTGCGCATGTCCCTCTCTCGAGTATTGAAAATACAAAGGCTACTGCGATTAACTTGAATTGAATTTCCATTGTGAAAAAATTAGTTTTTTGTGATAGTTTTTTGGTTTTTCAACTGTCATAAGCATAAAGTTGATGTCTTTCAATATGTGTGGTCGTTTAATTTTCAAAATTGCACTCAATTAAATAAGTATTGAAAATGAATAAAATTTATTTAATTGTTTGGATTTTGGAATCAATGGTACAAAAAAATAAAATAATATTCATTGTTTTTTTTATTTGTTTTAACTGTTTTAAAATCATTTAGTTTAAATCAATATATGTTACTCTGTCGGGAAGATAAAACGTTGCATTGGGTTACTGTTTAATGAGCTCTCGCAAATTTGCAAATTTGTTTTTTGCTCGAAAAACGAAATATATCATTACTGACCTTATAAAATACTAATATAGTGTTCCGCAACAATCGCGCAACAGAATAAAATTAACAGTTGTTTATTTGATTCTATTAAAACTAATAACGCACACAATCATGGTTGTAAAAAAACAAAAGTAAACCTATTTCTGTACTTGGCGGAATAGTAATTTTTTTTTCAAAAACACATTCAATTTTTGCTTCAAATTTGATGCTTTCTTTCATATTAAAAATAAAAATTAATTTGGATGGGTTTCTTGTGAACAATTAAGCTCAAGTACATAATGGAAATCACTTGAATTTTGCAATTCGAAATTACTTTTCATTTTCTCTAAAATTCCTTTTAGAAAAAATTTTGTGTTTCGTGTCAGGATTCGAACTACATTCATCAGAGAAACATGTTCAAATCCCGTGTGTCTTACACAACTTAGTCAAAGCGGCGATGACGAAACATATTTTAATTTTGATGTTCAGATAATTTCTAAATTGAAACAATTTAGAAAATCGGTACTGTTTGTGAAGATTATACGGGAAAATGTGTATGTATGAAAATGTAAATGTATTTCCCAAATTTTTGTGCAAATCGGTGCAATTTGTAAGGGTTATACAGTTGCGCCGTATTTTCTGGTCAATGTCTGGAGTAAAAACAGAACCCTAAAATACTTAATTGATGTGTTGTTTAAAAATACAACTTCGAACAACTTTTTTCAAATTATTGAAATTGATTTCTATATATTTTTCCTAAATCTATTTACATTGTATGCTTTACTATCGAAAAATAAATTATAATTAAAAGTCATAATACTTTATGAAAAATAATAAACATTAAAACCATAACAGATTTATTTATTAACAAACTAAAATTTAGTTTGTTAGTTTGTTAATAAATAAAGATTTATTTATTAACAAACTAAATAAATTAGTTTTTGCACGACCAACGTAGAAAGTTCAATCCCGCTCCCTCGTTAGCAGGAGCGGATTGATGTCTTTACTCCCTAGGTAGTAAAAAATAAATAAAGCGATGGCAACGATATTGAATTCCATGACAAAATATCAAAAATATTACGAACTAGGAGTGCCCGGCGTGCTTCGCTACGCCTATAAATAAAGTTTTTGCGTAGACATTTTGTTGACGTAGAAGCAATGATTTCAAAAAGTGGTAATAAGAAATGCTAGCATATAATTTTTAATTTTTCTTTTTAAATATATGAATGAAAAATAATCAGAACTCTAGCTGATCAGTTGGGATTTATGAAAAATTAGCGATCAAATAAGTTTTCAAGTAAGCTTATTTGATCTCTAACTTATTTGATCGCTAATTTTTCATATATCCGAACTGATGAGCTAGAGTTCTGATTATTTTTCATTCATATATTTAAAAGAAAAATTAGAAATTGTATGCTAGCTTTTCTCATTACCACTTTTTGAAATCATTGCTTCTACGTCAACAAAATGTCTACGCAAAAACTTTATTTATAAGCGTAGCGAAGCACGCCGGGCCCTCCTAGTATTAAAAATTCTAACAATCAAATTTACGATCTCAAACTATCATACCAAACACACACATTATAAAATTGTCGCTGTATATTAAAAATTCTAACAATCAAATTTACGATCTCAAACTATCATACCAAACACACACATTACAAAATTGTCGCTGAAAAAAATACCACAATCAATAATCAATTTTTTATCCTCTTTCATTCACAAACAATATATATTAAAAATTCTAACAATCAAATTTACGATCTCAAACTATCATACCAAACACACACATTACAAAATTGTCGCAGAAAAAAAATTCAATAATCAATATTTTATTCTCTTTCATTCACAAACAATATATATTAAAAATTCTAACAATCAAATTTACGATCTCAAACTATCATACCAAGCACACACATTACAAAATTGTTACCACAGTCAATAATCAATTTTTTATCCTCTTTCATTCACAAACAATATATATCTAACTAAATTAACGTATTATTATATAAGATAAAACAACAAAGAAAAATAACGTCCATACTCTCCTAGATCAATGCATAAACTGAAAAGAAAATATAAAATACTATAAACAAAGAAAAGATTTGGACGATTCCATTTGATCCATTTGATTTGATTTGAGGGGAGGCAGTTGAATTCAAAAATACATTATAATTCGTCTATAACTTTTTTATTTATGATCCGAAAAATCCCAAAAATCTCTCAGATCTAGGTTACACTAATATCAGTTAGCAGTGAAAATTTGGAATCAGTGAAAATTCGAATAAAAAATCCTTAGGCTGTACAAAGTACAAAGTAAGCGTATTAATATATAAGATTTGAAAAAAATACAGGCAACTATGATACCTTTCGTTTTTTATTGTCAATGGATTGTCAGAAACAGTACATATTTGCATTCGAAAACTTGAATTAAAAATAGACATTTATTTCATTTTATATCTAGAAAGAACACACAACAACTTGATGCAATTTAATATTTATTTATTAAAAATATGTAATAAAATTTAATTTAGAAGAAATGAATTCCATGGAGAGATTTAATTAGAAAAGTACACACAACACGTTTACGTAATATAAATATATTAATATTATTTTTAAAATATTTTTATGTAATATTTATATTTACATTAACAGGGCAATTGCTGCATCCGATAATGTTAAATAGAGGGCCTTTCCTTGAATTGTCCAAATTTGGTTGATTTGAGGGTGAACTGGAGCTTGCTATTTGATTTGTATCGCCCATAAAAATGTTCGCGGCTATTTTTTGTTTATTTTCAATTGAATTTTCAACATGCCCCTCACCATGACGTTTTTTAACGCTTATATCGCACCACGAATCACCAAGTAATGACGCTGATGAACGTCGAAAACAGTGACCGGTATAAGATGAAGGTTATAAGGTATTTAGAAATCAGCAACTTTTTCGGGTATTTTTCCAAAAGTATTTTTACCCACAGCCTGTACATTTATTGTTCTTATAGCATACAAAAAACGGTTTTGATTGGAGTTCTCGTTTTGTAAGGCTCTGTATTTTTTACAAATGGCAACATAATCGATTAAGCTATCTTTTTTAGCGACAATGCTAAACATTCTGTTGACATGTTTTTTTGTATTATTAACTGAAACTAAAATTGACGATCCTAAATCCTGGACGTCGTCTACCATTTAATTGACTAATTTGTCACACCTTAAGGCACCAGCAATACCAATATAATCAATGTAAGCTTTAATTTTATAAAAGAAAAGAATAATTATATGCTCTAAGTTAAATTAATAAACTTACTTTTGCCATTAAATCAATTGTTTCTGTAGCTTTAAGTCAAAATTTATCAATATGCTCTCTTCTTAAAAAAAAGATTTTTTGGTTGATATCCAACATTCTGTCTTTTCAAAAATGCAGTTAATTTTGGAAAACGACTAGTATTTATATCATTTTTCACCGCCATCGTAGCTTTTAACATTGAATATTGCGACAATAGGGTAGATGATTTATATGTTTTGGTTTTTTCAGCAAAGAATACAAGAAACATATTTTCTGTGTAGTTCTCAATTTTTTTCTTGCCACACCAGTCAAAAAAATCTTTACATGATTTTTCGTATAATTTTTTTGATTTAGATGGCAACAAACCATCTATAACTTCTGTTGCAACTTCGTCTACATTGCTAGAATCCATTCCATAAATATTTTTTTACAACATTTCTACAATAAAATGCCAAACTTAATAGCATAAATTTGATTTTCCTAACAATGATAATTTGTTATTATTGTTGCCATTGAAATATATTATGCAAATTAAAACACACAGCCAACTATGATGCATTTTAATATTTAATATTTTCGGTTTGAAAAAATATTTATTTTAATTATAAAGAGTATAACATGGATTTTGTCGTGCAAAAAATAGTATTTACACCTCGGGAGAGAGCATGTTATCTTCCTCAGGCTTCGCCCTCGGGCTCCACACACCTAGGGAGAAAAACATGCACTTTTCTCCCTTATGGTGTATAACACTGGTCAACAAAAAAAAAATTTTTTTTTTAGGTTTCTGTTCTCATGCTTAAATTCTGATTCTAGATATTGAAAAACACTTAAATATTTCATATTTAGTTCGTAAATTGGTCGTTCGTTGCTTTGGTCTTTTGGGGTTTAATACGAGAGAGCTCATACGATTACGATACGATATTCACTTTTAGACATTCATTTCTTGTTATTTTACATCTATATGTTATTGTTTATCACAAATCTTGAATAAAAAAGACTCTTGTATCTAAAAAAATGTTTTCTAATTATAATTTACAGTGGAAGTGAAGAAAAAAAATAAAAATCAGTAATTTTTGCCGAAAAATTGAAAAATCGCTCTAGTTTCTACAAAAGCAAACTTTAATCGAAAAAAAATTTTTTGTCGTAGGAGAAACCAAAATTTAACATGTAGCAGTCAGACCCAAAAATCGTGTTGACCAGTGTAATCTACTATAAATACGATAACCTCGTAAATTCGTTTTTTTTAGATTGAGAAAACAAAAATTCCACAGTTCATAAAAATTTGCAAAACCTCTACAAAAATAGCCGCTGACCGTGGTTAGCCACGACCATGACTTTTAAGTTTTAGAAAAAATCCATATAACGATAGAGCTAATAAAATTTGATCACGAATGATAATTGATTTTAATTGTTTATTAGGTTGGGTTCCTTGTATTTTTTTAAAGAAAATTCTAATAGTACATTATGATGCAAGGACTTAAAGCTAAAGATTTTACCCAAGCCCCACATTAAGTCCAAAATTGCTTTCGTCCGTGCGTCATATACTATTTTTTATTCGCCGCATGCAAAATATTTAGAAAAAAATTGTTTATTCTAAATCAAAATTATAAATTTGCAAAAATTTTTCAATAAAAATATGTTGACCAAGTAACCTTTGACAAAATATTTGTTATTTTTTCCAAATTATTGTATAACTATGACAACATATAATAACAATAATTTTAATTGGATTATGAAATGTTGTATTTAATGGTTGCTTTGATAAAAATTTCTATTTTTTATAGAATTTAAACAAATACAACTGCTTTTTGCGTTTTTGGACGTAACTATGACAACAAAATTTATGGTAAAAAGTGGCCCTTTACGGCCGCAAATCACTGTAATAAAGTACCACTTTAATATGTTGGCGAATAACAAATACTTTTTATTCGCCTACATATTTAAGTGCTACTTTATTACTGTTATTTGCGGTCTTAAAGTGTCACTTTTTAACCATATATTTTGTTGTCCAAAAAGCAAAAAACATTTGTATTTGTTTGAATTCAATAAAAAATAGAAATTTTTATCAAACAACCTTTCGATTCCAAATTTCGTAATCCAATTAAAATATCTGTTATTCTTTGTTGTCATAGTTATACGATTTGTTTGAACAGAAATAACAAATATATTAGTCAAAGACTACTTGTTCAACAGATTTTTATTTCAAAATTTATAAACTTTTTAATTTTGATTTAGAACAAACAATTTTTTATAAATATTTTGCTTGCGACGATTAAAAAATAGTATATGATGCACGGACGTAGGCCATTTTGGACTTAATGTGGGTGTAAATCTCGGTTAGCGCCTCGATTCGCAAGCTCCACATACGTCCAAAAACCTTAGCTTTATGTCCTTGCATCATAATGTACTATTTTGTTCCCAAAAATTTATCGGCTCTTTTACATGTATTTGTTATTCAAAACAAAACATTTTGGTCGTTTTTATTTCCAACTTAATCGACATTTAATTATTATGCATTGTTCGTGTTATTATTGTTATGTTGGCGTCTCACATAACAATAACAACACGAACAATTCCTGCATATTTTCACATCCTTCAATTCACGTTTTCAAGAAAAAGGAAGAAAGAAAATATGATAAATAATGGTTTTTACAGCCATTGTGCCTCTTGAGATCAGACATTTTTTATTATATAATAATTGTTTGTTTATGTTTTGGTGTCGTTTCGTTTTATTTAAATTTTACGACTTTTCAGGGGATAACAATTTTTTTTAAGTTTTTTTTAAGCAGAAAATGTGTCCAATAATTTGATACTTTGAATAAATTTTATAATCGCACGTGTTTCTTTGTCCAATCGTGTAATCAAGAAAAAACCAACAAAGAATGTGTCACAGTTTAGTTAAGATTATAGTTAAATTTTATGATGCGACCATTTTCAATTTTTTTCAGGATATTTCCATTATGAGTGGAATTTTTTTATCCTATGTTATAATTTTTTTACAATCCGTATTACATTTATTTTCATTTATAATTTTATTTATTTGAATTGTTTTACCCTCTTATGTGGCTTATCTTTGAAAGAAAAGGAAATTCATAGATGCCATTGACTTCAATATACATCCATTCTTACTTGTATTTTTATAGCATAATAATGAACTGAAGTATATTAAGGATAATAGGAATAATAAAATAAAGGATAATTTGAAAATTTTTCAAAATTATGTTTCATAATATTTGTTTCGTGATGCAAATCTAAATCAAAGTAAAACATAGATTAAATATGAATTGTTATGTTGCATAAACTGATAATTTAAGGAAATAGATTTTTCTCGTAAGAAATGAATATGATAGTCATTACAAAGGCTTGCTATTTGTATCACAGTATAAACATGAATTATGAAGCAACATTGTTGTACATATTTGATATCTTTCTCTTAATAAAAATCGTTAGAAACAGGGACTATAAGTCTATGTTTTTGTGTCATTTTTAAAACAAAAAAAAATTTCCCTGTTCTTGAAAGTAAACAAAAATTCTATAATTATAAATTCTAAATTCTACATAATCCATACAAATTTTTCAAACTTTATTCCGACAAAAATTTGATAAAATAAATGGACGATATTAATTTATTATTTACGTTTTCGTTAATTAATTTATCAAAACATAAACCGTTTTCATTGTGTTCTACTTATGATTCTCTCGTAAGAGTAACCCTAATAAAAATTTGCTTAACAATTTCCTATAAAATAATTTAAATTATTTGGTTAAAATGACCCTAACCGAAAACGTTTTTATTATTGCACATATATTATTTGGTTTTCTAACATTTATCATTTTAGAAATAAATATGTCAGAATTTAACTAGAACAAAAACAAAAGCCACAATAAGTAATATGTGCAAGTGGTATATTCTATGTAAATGTAGGTAAATTATAAACATTGAAACTTGGAAAAAAATTGACTATGAAAATTTTAAGAGATTTGAAAGTCATCTTTATGTTAACATTTGTTGGTTGGTCTTATGTTTTAATTTCGTTTTTATTTGTCATTGATGTCCAATAGGTAAAGGTGGGATTCTAACACTTGTTGCTCACTTGTATTAGTTGAATTGAATACTGAAAAACCAAAGTATTACAATCTCGAGAAAAATGTTCAAAATTTTAGCTTCAATTTTTTTGGTATTTCACGACGTTTTGCATCATTAGACGTTTACATGAGCAAAAAAAAATGTTCCGTCTGTCTGCCGGTCACCCGGCCGTCATGTGTGCCGATAACTAAAAAAAACTGCCGCTTTCAATATTTCTTTTTTAAATTCTTTAGCCGGAGGCGGTGATCTAAATTGTCTTTAAAAAAATTTGACAAAGGGGAGAAAACTCACGAGTACTTGTTTATTTAAATCTCCAATAGCTTTAAGTCATATTATGTCATTTGATGAAACGAGGAAACACAATCTTAGCCCGAAAAGGAGCGTTTTGCTAAATATTTGGGTTGGGTTGGAAAATATTCGATCGTGCTTCAGTTGCAATTATTGAGAAGAAGTTTTACCTAAATTAAGGGGGTTTCTGAGATGTTTTCTGGACTAATTACTGCTAACTAAGATATCGTTTTTTAGAAAAGTTGAAAGTGTTGAATTCTAAAAAATTAGGCTTTTGAGATTATTCGTGATTATTTTGATTTAATTTTTTGATTTTACTAATTGATTAAAGCTATCTTTCATATACATAGTCTTTTGCAACTAGAACTGAAAAATAATGGTTTGCTTTTAATACTGGAATGATAATTTAATATGCGCAACAGTTTATGTTTTTAAATAAAAAAATTAATTTGATCTCTTAAAATGAGAAAGTTTAGAATATACTTACTTGTTCTGAATTATCTAAAAAAAAAAAACAACGCCAAACAAGCACTGTTTGGTCGAGAAACACACTCTATTTATTGTACGACTTCCAACATTTCTTTCAATAACTATCATTTTCAATATGTATTGTAACTTTTCCGTCATGTTTTAATCTGAAATGGTGTATTTATATTTATATACATTTATCACAGCAATGC
Organism: Diogma glabrata; assembly: GCA_963693315.1. Lineage (NCBI taxonomy): Eukaryota > Metazoa > Arthropoda > Insecta > Diptera > Cylindrotomidae > Diogma > Diogma glabrata. The sequence goes on along the minus strand of OY856186.1, from coordinate 70,948,763 downwards.
CTCTAAGCATTATTTAAGACAACGATAGGTTGGTTCGATTTATGCAACTACATCGTTCTGGTATACAAAGTATTATACTCCCTCAGGACTATTTAGGGCATGATTCATCAACCTTTGGAACCTTGCCGAAGCTTTCTTTAAACCGAATAGGATTCGTCAAAAATGGCAGTGACTATTATACTGTTAAACATTATTTTTATTTGTCCTCAGGATTCATGACCACTTGATGATAACCTTCTACAAGATCAAATGCTCTGAAATAATTTGCTTTTCCAAGCTGTTTAAATATTTTTGGAACACTTGGTAATTGCAACACATTGTTTATCGTGATTTTATTATGTTTTTAAAATCAACAACCACTCTTCATCTATTCCTGACATTAGTGGAGCGTTTTGGAACTATTTATAGTGGTGAGCTCCATGAAGAAATACTTTACTCTATATACAAATAATTTTGTTTTTACTTTTTACGATTATATTCTTATTTATTTTATTTTATATTGGAAGAAGAAAATCAGTACTTTTTCGTCATCTTTATGTTCTATTATGTTGTTAATAAATTACGAAGATTTAGAAGTTTTTTCGAAATATCATCAGAAGTAACCGTTTAGGAAATAAAATGACCAGAACCTGCTCTGTAGAGAATTCAATTTCCTACAAAAATGTTTGTATGATTTTTTTTTAAATCGGCATATTTCACGAGATATTTAGAAAACCTAATATTTTATCAAAAAATCAACCTCGATGATTTTGCTGCACTTGTTCTTTTTAATTTAAAAAAAATTACCTAGTGTTTTTTACACCAAATAGAATTTTTGTGGGGGGTGTCTGAGAACCATATTTACTCGTACACTATGCCGATTGCATTTGCAGCATGTTCTGAAAATCAAAAGTTGAAACAAAAAACTGGCTGTGAAAACATTAGAAGTTTTCTTTCTAATTTAATAGACCAAATTTTTAATAAAGTAAAAAGTTTAATTGGTTTTTGTAGTTTTTCATAAAAAATTTCTTGATTTTTACTATGAGAGCAATTCTGAACTCTGAGAGCAACTCTGAATTTCATAAAACCTAAATTAAATAAGTGCTTTCAACATTTTCATTCAAATTCAAAGAAGGTTCAAGTGTTTGTTTTAAAAATCAGAAGCTTTAATGGCATAAAAAACGTACACAAATTTTCTAAATGTAATAGATACATCAGCATTCTAGTTAAAATATAAAAATCTACTAATTTAATTTTCATTCAACAATTTTAAGTAATCTTTAAACAGAATAAGAATCGAGCTCTTGAAACCACGTATTTGGAGTTGAATATACTTTATGTTCTTTTCCAGTGAAATAAAATTTCTTTATAAATATTTATAAATTATTATAAAGAGAAATCTTACTCATGGCATTCATAAATAATGTAAAAACTAAAAAGGAATCTGACTGAGAGTATCGTTTTTTCTTGAATGTTTATCTCTGCTTCGTTGATTCTAAAAGAATTTTCAACATAAACCATGAACCTTAAAAAAAATCGTTGTTTTTGTATAATAAAATATGCTTTCTGTAATCATCGAAGATTGAATTTGGTTTGAAAAATCAATTTGGTCAATTTGTGTGCTAAAATTATCATAAAAGGATAAATCGTTTTCGTTCCATTTGTTTTTGGGCAAGACATTCATTTTTTCATCATAACAAAACTTAATAAATTAAGTTACACATATACATTTTTACTAGATACCCAAATGACATAAATATTTCGATTTCTTCTAAAATTTATTAGAAAAGGTTTTCAAACCAAAATTCTTAATTAAACCATAATCAGAATTAGAATTTATTAGTTTTCTTTTATTAATTTAAGGTTTTCATTTCGTTCAATAGAACTAGTTACAAATGCAATAAATCATGTTTAGTCTATGTTTATATCTGGAGGTTAGTCTTATGGTATCGTTGTGCTTTAAGGAAAGAAGAAACAATATCGAAAATTTCAGTAATAAAAGACACAATAATAATCAACAAGAAGTCGGAAAGCCATTTTGGTACAGGTTGAATGCTAGGCTATGGTGTTTTTTTGCTACATTTGATTTTGTTTAAAAAATTAGTATTGTCAATATTGTCATAATAATGTCTTTATATCTATATCAATATCTCTATTTCATAAAATAAAAATAAAAAAAGAAAAACATTTCGGGTTTAATTTTATATAATTGGTGACCCTGACGCGATTTGAAGAAAATTGAATCAAGATTACTAAATTTGATTCATGTTCGTGTTATCAATTATTTTGTTTTATTTAAATGTTTGTGTTTTATTTTCAGTCGAATTACTATCTGTTTTTTATTAAAATATTATGTGTAGTAGGAAATACAAAATTTGTCACAACCACAAATAAAAGACAACCCTTTTAAGACCGATGCTATGCCTCACAAAATCATGCATTTTGAAGTGTTGATGGCACAAATTGCTTCATCTGTTTTTTAAATTTTTTTGAAGGAATGTATAACTAAAACAATCAACTCTATCTTATATTGTCATAGGATTTATTGTTTAGTTATACACTATCTTGTTCAACAATTTAAACCCAAACATAGAGTTATATGAAGGCTCTTATCTTCGAGCAAGCAATAACGTGCCATCATCGTGGAATATAAAATACCGTTGAAAGCATAGAGGTCATCCGCCAGCACCTTTAAGATATAAATTTGACTAGTGATATCATTACTGCGTATGTGATATATCACATTAACTCACGTGTCAATGGCAGGGACTGGAATACGCAGGGTGGTCATACCTGTAGATATGTAGATAAAAAGGTTTAGGTTCAGAAACCTCTATCAACAAAAAACTTGCAATGGAAACTGATCCTGATAGTGCAATCACTATCAGAAATATCGGTGGAACTGCGTGCCTCGCAAGGTGTAATTCCGACTAGCTTCAATCTTGCGGATTGGAAAAAGTATTTCCCCAGCCCAGTACATATGCAGAATTGCACGCAAACAACATCAACCAGAGAACGGATTTAAGTAAGTAAGGACCATGGACTCTGATGACCGCTAAAGACTGAGTAACGAAAATTGGCCCATACACATTACTTTAATATATAATCATAATATATTAAACAAAAAATTAAAGAAGAATTGAAAAATTGAGATATACCTGTTTTTACCAACAAATATTTTATTAATTTTTATTTTTGTTTTTTACTTTTACAAACAAAATTTACAAAACAATTTGAATTATTAATTTATTTTATTTTGTTACTTAAAATTTGAACTAAAAACATTTTTAATAAGATTCGTGAGTCATAAGTAGTTGAGACACAGAGCGAGTTGAAACTTGTTAAGGAATTTAAAAAACAAGTAAACTTTAAAGTTAAATTGTGCTCGATCGGGTTAACTCATTCGTACAAATGGAATGCTTTGCCCGAATCAATACTCTCAGGGGAGTTCAATCTACAAAAGTTAAAAAATGCATTCATCAACACCTCAGATCGCATGTTGTTGTGTGACCTAGGTCTTAAAAGGTATCTATGTGTTGTTGTGATACATATTGTAATTCCTATATCACAACACTTTTAATAAAAAAAAAATTAATTTTGTTTGTTTGGAAGGCCATTAAGTAAGTTGCTTCCAACAATACCACTGTAAACACTTTGTTAGTTAAACCGCCTTAATTTGAATAAATGTTACACTAAATTTACATTGTTACCTCAATAAGTTTTGTAATCAACAATCAGATAACTCAATGTGTTAAAAGCAACTATATAATTATGTTTATTCCATCAAACCCATTCAGAACAACGATAATCGATATTTAATAATTAATTTCCTAAAGCATAATAAATTTTTCTGTTGAAGACAAAAGTTATCACCTTTACATTGTGATTGCTTTTAATTTCGTTTTAATATTTATTCGCTTTAAATAATTTATTTGTTTTGATTTTTTCAACAACTTAGCTAGAAATTATCTATAATTATTTTGCTTTCCTAGAAAACGTTATCGGCTGTTTTATGAATTGACTTTAATTTTATAGATTGCTTACTAACAAGAACTACAATCATGTCAGATTGAAAATTTGATAACATTTTTGAATTGATACCATCTATTATAATAGGGTTCGTCGTCAGACAAATTTTCTAATATAACTGGTGATTTATTATAAGATAGCAAGAAGGTACGTAACGCTTTATCGATATCATATACGCATAAATGGAACACGTTTAGCTTGAAATTGGCATTATGAAGGTGTACTATTTTTTCTAGTTAGCGCTCGAGAATTCAAGGCAATTGAGATCCTCTAACATTCTTGAGAATTTAATCTTAAAGAAAAGTCTTAAAAATTCTATCAATTTTCTTACCAAAGTAAAGTCTAACGTTTGAACAAAATAAATATTCTTAAAACTTCAAATTTCAAACTCAACTTAAAACCAACTTTAAACATTCAAACAAATAATTTGAAATTACTATGTTTCTTTTATCTTACTAATAATTTGAAAATAAAGTTCCTAAATTGAACAATTTTATCATTACAAGAAAAATTTTCCACATACACAAATTTCATTTAAAACATTTTTAAATTTCAAATAAAAGCTTTTTACAAACAAAAAACTTTAACCAGATTCGGTAAAACTTTCAAATGAAAATTCTTCTTCCACTGATATCATTGATTTGAGGAAAAGGTAAAAAATGTTTAGGTAAGATAAGTGCATTATGGGATGGACTATGATAAAATTAATTTTGTAGGTATTTAAATTTTTTATCGGTTGGCGCAACAAAACTATTGTTCGGCTACATAAAGAAGAAGGTCATTAATGAATGAAGATACACAACCAAGAAATATTTATAAGATTTGCTCAAATTAAGGAACTGAATTAAGAGAAATTTTTTGTGGCGATTTGTAATTTAAAAATATACATATCTTATATGGGACGTTCCACTTCATCTGAAACACTCTTCTAGACATTTTTTTTAAAGAAATACAAAAAACGCTACAACATTTGCATTTTACATTTTTGATGTTGACAAGAGCTATCGAAAGCCGTGTGGCGAATAAAAAAATTTCAAAATGACAACCTTAAAAGCCCGCTGTTTTGATCTTAATAGTAGAACCACCCGTGCAATATACAACACAAATTTAAGATCTCAAAAGATGCGTTCTTGGGTTTAAAATATTGGTAATAATACTTGTTTTAAATAGCGTATCGTGTTCAAGTATTTTCAAAATTGAACATATGGAAAATGGCGCTTTTTCTTTCGAAAAATTTGTGTTTTTCGACACACATTTTTGATCTGCTTCAAATTTTTTTACAGTGGAAGAAAAAATAAAAACAAAACGTTTCCTAAAAAAAAATTTTGTTTTGTCGCCAGTGGTTCTCTCTTTAGAGCTAGGGGTAGTTTTTGAAAACCACGGGTTCAATTTAATTTAATATTTATTAATTAATATAATAAATAATACAATATTTTTAATTTAATGTATCTCAAGAACTACTTGTCGGATTTCAAATTTTTTTGTTTGTTTTAATGGTCCTTATTGTCCTTTTTAAATTAAAAAATTAAGAAATATTAAATAATAGGGGTTGGAGAGTTGATATTGTTTCCGGAACAATAATAATAATATAATTTGTAATGAACACTGAACCTGCTAGCGAGCCACTAGAAGGAAGCCAACCGGGAGACTCCGTAGCAAGTGAGGTTGTAATCCGAAAAACTTCAGTCTCGTGAGTTCAAGTAGGAATATCCTCCCTTGTCCAGCACAAATGAACAAATATGCACGCAAAAGAGACTCTATAATCGAAAAAAGCGAAAAAGAAAAGAGGAACTCTGACGACCCAAAGGCCGAAGAAGCCTAGCCCATCACATCCTCACCAATCCCAACACAATTATTACTAAATTTAGAGTACATTAAAATTATTTCACTCAAACCATGATTTGTTCATGCCAATCGTGAACCTCAGCCAATCATACTAAGCAATATTTCTTCAATGAGTTGTCACAACGTAATGCACAAACAATTTCGCTCAAACATAAGTGCCATTTCGAGTGTTTATCTTTTAGATAAGCCCCAATTTTAGAAAGAACACTTCAATTCACCCGTTCGGAAGAAATAACCTGCGGTGAATATAAAGCCATAACGGCATGTCTCACTCCGTGCCTAGACAAACAATCTACGCACAGTTTTGATTTAAATTTCGTCACGTCTGAGTGTACATTCTAGGCCAATGAAAGAAGCGACTCATGTTTTAAAGGGTTTTTTCCTATACCTCAATTAGCTAGAGTTGGAGGATTATGGGCTCTTGCAATGCACTCGTCAGTGAATTCCTCGGGTAACCATAACTTTCAAGCTTCATATCTTCTGGAGGAATCTCAACACCAAGACATACGCACACTCAGCTTCTGTGACCAGGTTTAACATTTCCAAATATTGCGGAGTGTTGAAGGAATTAGACTTCAGAAATTTCAAGCTCCATCGAGTCAAACGATCAGAGAGGTCCTTCTGTTGCATAAGCCATTTCAACGAAGAATATTCCGTCACAATTTTTTGGACATGTACGGTATAGGATGTTCCATACCGTCGATGTCACATTGAAGCAAATAAAAACCATACTCTATCATTGCTAGCATCTAACTGGAGAATAAAGGGTTTAGTATAATCGTTTATAAGGACTGGTGCTGGTGCTTATACAACTTATAAGTGCATTTTAAGAGTGTTAAATGCCAGATCAGCCTTTTCTGTCCATACAAATTTACTAGATGTTTTTTTCAATAAATCAGATATTGGAGATGAAACAGCGGCGAAGTCAGATATGAACCTAGGATAGTATACGGCCATACCAAGAAATCGACGTATTTGTTTGAACGTACGTGGAATAGGAAACTCAGAGATTGCCTGAGTTTTATCATGCTCTATTTGAGGCATACCACGTTCCACGATATAATCTAAATATTTAGCTTCCGACAAGAGAAACTTATTTTTTTCGACATATATCGTCAAATTTACCCATCTGAGACACTGAGAGATCTCTTCTAATGGTTTCAGATGCCTCTCAAAGGTGTCTGTCACTAATAGAACGTCATTCAAGCATACAAAGACGCTTGGTTTGAGATGGGGAAGGATGACATGATGCACAGTTCAAAGGGCATCCTTACGAACTGGTACAATGGCATACCAAGGACCATAAAATCAGTTTTCTCTCGGGAGTGTTTCTCTAATGTGATCTGTCATAAGCGTCCTTCAAGTCAAGGCTGGAAATTAAGTTAATTTGAGGCAGACAACTCAAAATCCATATATCTGTGGAAGGGGATATTCTTTTTTTTGTTACTGTATTAACCACTCTGGTGTCCAAACAAAGACGAACCTTTTCAGACTCGCGTACTAAGACCACCGGTGAGCTCCACGATTTTTCACTGCGCTCTATTATAACAAGAGTAAAATTCTGTCCAAATCTTTCCGCATCACTTTTTCAATGGCGGGCGATATAGGGTAATGACGCTGTTTGATGGGGACAAGTTCTAATAACATGTTCTAATATGGATGTGCGGGTGTTCATCCCAGACACATTTTCGAAAATGATGGTAGAAATTGGACAGTGTTTTGTAATCGTTGTTGTTCAATAAAAGTCAAACCAGATACAATAGATTCCATAACCATAACCGAATTGATGTTAAATAACGGATTAAGCAACCCGAAAGCATTAAAAAAATCAATACGCAAGTATGAATTTCAGCAGAACGGACGACGACTGACGAATGTATGACGTGACGTCTGTATAACGTTCTGCGCAAAATTACCACCGATTACAGTTACCGATGGTCTATTATCCAACAATTCGGTTTTAGATTTACCCAATAAGGTAACAGTTGCATAAGATCTAACATCGTTAGCTAATTTCACCAAAGAGGAAACTGCTTGTGATTTGAAATGGTGTCGATGTTGCCAATGAGGAGAATTGAACAAGAAGGTGATTTTGACAAAGATATAAAATCAAGAAACAACTTAGAACGCACCGTCATGTACTCTGTCAGTCGTTGATAATATGACTTAACAGGAGGATGATCCGGGCTCCTTCGATTGAGGTTGTCGTTGTATAAAAGTGAAGTAGTTTCATCATGAGTATATAACAGAACATCAGAAGAGGCATTTCAAGCCTGTACTACAGGTGTTAGATAGGTCGAGTTTTTAAAGGGTTCGACGTTGACTGAATAATATTTATAGAGCAAGAGTCTAAGATATCATCCGAATCTGAAAAGTTATCTTCCAAGCAAAGTCCGTGATCTGCTTTTGCAACTGTTGGATTGAAATTTACTAAGATTTGTTTTGAGAGCGAGAAAATGTGTTGAGATGGTTTGGTTTTTCTAACAATTGTCTTAATTGGGACAAATTACGGCATCTTTACCACGGTGAATTGCAATTCCAACAGGTTACCGCATTATGTAGCCATTTAACCATAGGAGCAGGTTGAATAGCGGTCAATTCAGTCGATACTGGATCGGGTGGAACCTAACTCTAATCCGTACTTGAGAAAATTTCTCTTCAACTTCCAATTCTGATACAGGTCGAGATGATCGGTGATTATAATCTCGTGGCCGAGGAGTTTGAAATCACTCACCACAACTTATCTCTATCTCTATAAAGTTAACCTTATTATGCCAAGCCATATATTGTAACATACAAGAGCTCTCTACGAATTTCTATTCTTAAGTTATTTACGTATTAGCATGAACAATTCAGCATCGTTCATCAGAACAGTCAATATATCAGACAATATATACAAGGATTGTAGGAACTCATCAAATATCTCGGTTGGCCTCTGCTTTCTGGCTCTCGTAATTTTTCTTTTATCTTTATCCGTTGGTCTATCTCTAAGCTCGATCCGCAAAGCATTACCAATGTCAACCCAAGTTGGAAATTTTGACGATAGTATCGCCAGAACCACTAAGTAGGTCTATCGGTCAGGAGTAGGTAAAGACTACGAGTCACTAAATTAAAATCATTTTGGAAACAAAGTTCTGTCAAAATCTCTACTTTAAATATAAACGCTTCCACGTCCGGACCATGGGGTCTGTTCGAAAATGTTAAATTCCAATTACGGATATGGTTGTAGAGTGTTGATCGTGATGTTGTCGATATCGAAGAGATGTTGGAGGAGGACCAAGAAACTGAGGTTGTGCCGCAGGAAGATTAGGCGGATCAATATTTTTCTTCAATGAATGAGAAGACGAAGCCAGTTATCTAAGCGGAGGAAAATGAGATTTAGTATCTTGTGATTCTTGGATTGACAATCTATTAAATCCTAATGACTAACTAATACGTACCATTTCACGGTCAAGGTCTTGCTGAATAGTTTTCTGTGACTGGTGTAATAATGCTGCTGCACGGGCTGCTGCACTGGTGGCTGCTAATTAAGAGTTAAGAGTTTCATTAAGAGTTTTTTAGTGTTGTTTTTTTTAATTTTTGGGGGTGACAAAAGCAAAATGGAATATACTGCGTTAAAGGGGGGATTAGAGATGACAAGTATCGGCAAAATTGTCAGATGATAAATCCTCTGCATCAAAAGTCTAACCAAATACTTCCCAACCAGGTTTCATAAAACCAACACGTAGGATGGAGATGCTATGACGAAAATTGAATGAGTTACCCAACAGCATGAAGGCAGAGCGAAATCTTCCCTCAAAAGTTGTCAGGCTGTCTTGGAAGAACTTCCTCGGTATAATCTGGTGGGAGCCGACTAATCAGCGGCAGAGGGTGCTAAAACTTTAGTGGATGGGATTTATAGAATGCTAGCGCGTGCAGAGTCCTGAAACAACAAAACCCGAAGCATGACCAGATGATCAGCAACGGTTGGGAATGGTGTAAACACCATAGTCCAACATTCTAGGTTGGCATTTTGGGCACCTCCAGCATTCCTGGTACCACCAAGTAACTAGTCTGCTACTACGGACTGTGGGTGTGTAAAGGCCATTAAGTTTAATTCCGAAGAATTATTCTTGCCCTTGCATTATTGAAAAAGCGTTTATTTGTGTTTTTTCTTATGATTTTATAATATCATAATTTTTCTACCAAATACCAAAGATTTGGATTTCGGAAATTTTTTTTGAAAATTGTAGAAATTTTTTTAAAAAATTTCGGTGTTCATATTCCGATAAAAATTTATTAAAAAATTTCTATAATTTCCAAAAAACATCGCCAAAATTGAATTTTCTGGATTTTTGTAGAAAATTATTGAGGTTTCATAATTATAAAAGAAAATATAAAAATAATGGGGATATCAACCCTCCAACCCTTAATATTTGTTTATTTTTGAATTTTATATAATTGTATTTTCGAGCAGCCATTTTGAAAAAAACTTAAACACCATTCGGCATTTCAAGCCGAAAAACGCATCTTTTGATATCTAAAATTTGTGTTGGCAGCCAAATTGCACGGATGGTTCTACAATTTAGATCCAAACAGCATAAGTTGAATGAATGAATTCACCCGACGGACCAATTTCTATTTCAATTTTTCGTCAAGACTTCCAATTGCATTATATTAAGTAATAATTAGACTATTGATTGGTTTATTTAACCCTTGAAATATTTTCAAATTATAATTAATAAATCTAAGTAGAAAGAGGAATTTGTGTAATCCCTTAAGAGATCGATTTATATGAATCAAAACAACACTTTTCAACTATTTGTTTAAATACAATTGAAGAAATTTGTCAATAAACATTTTAAATTTCTTCCCTGACTTTCCTCCTTAACTATTTTATTTCTGATTTATTCCTAAATCAACGTATGCTTGTTAATTTCTACAATTCCCCTTTATCTCTGCCCTGTTTAATTTAATTTAGTTTGTCTGGAATACCATCAATTGTTCTAACTGAATATTCGTACAATGTGAGAAATTGCTTTGTTGGATAAAATTTATTTGATTTTCTTTCCTTTTATTTTGTTTGCTCTTCTTGTTTTGATATTTGAATGTAGACTATGTAAATTTATGCAAAGTAAATGAAAATAAATATGAAACATTCATAAATATTTTAGCCAACGTTTGCACTTTCATTACGAATAAATATTTTTGTTTCAATGTAAATAAATTAGAAGTGCAATTGTTTAAGTTTTAACTCAATCCGTTAATCTAAGAAGTTTAATCCAGAGGCAATTGTTGAAGTGATGACTTCGGTCTGTGTTAATGGTTTTTATATAGTTTTTGGATAAAAGATTTTATTAGGACATTGATTTTAGTTTAGGGCAGTGATGTATATTAAACAAAAAAAAAAATTTCAACTTTTCGAAAACAAACAATACATTATCTACCACTTTCATGTTCAATTACATTTCATATCATACAAATAATTAATTTTATTTTTTCAAAAAAGAGGCCTGATTCAAAAGCATTTCAAAAAATTATGACAAAATCAAAAATTCCAACGTTTTTCCACTATTCCAAAAATATTTTCAAAAGTTATACAATAAAATCTAAAATTTAAATTTTTTTCAAAATTCTAAGAATATTAGGAAAATTCTTACAAAATCAAAGATTGAAACTTTTTTCAAAATTCTAAAAATATTGCAAAAATTATAACAAAACAAAAATCGAAACTTTTTCCAAAATTCTTAAGATATTGCAAAAATTATAACAAAATCAAATATACAAACATTCTTCAAAAATTCTTAAAATAGTGCAAAAATTATAAAAAATAAAAAAATTTTTTTTTTCAAAATTCCAAAACGTAATCAAAAATTCAAACTTATTTTTTCAACTGGTCCTGTTATTCAGAAGTCGTGGAATCTGTAATCACACAAAAAGTTACTTAAGAAACATCTCTTTAATAATTACAATTTTTGTTAAAAAACGACATTTAATCTGCATAAACTTGATATTTTACAACTGTTTCTATGAATTGGGAGGAGTTGAAACTGGATAGAATCATATTTCATGTTCAATTACATTTCATGTCATACAAAAAATTAATTTTGTTTTTCAAAAAAAATGGTGAAAAAATAAATAAAAATCATTCTTTTGACACACTTAACGGTATATTTTGACGCACTTATAATACAATAAGCAATGTCTTGGTCTCACATACAGATGCCAATCATCAAGGTATCTCCAGATTCAAAGTTACTACTCATTATGATGACTGAGAATAAACGAATTTTGAGCCAAAAATATGAAAATTTGCTATTTTTGACCCGGTACAGTGATCAAATTTATCGTCCTTTCGGCTCTTGCCATTAACATAACCTATTTTTAAAACAATAATTTTTGAAATCGTCCAGAAGATTTCTTGTTTTCGTAGGTGTGACCAGTAGGCCGGTAGAGCCGGTAGACAGACGAATATATTTTTCGCTTTTTTTTTAGAATCATTATGACCTAAAACGTCGATAAATACTAAAAAATGGCGGAAGATTTTCACTTTTGGCTCGAAATTGTAATACTTAGGTCTTTCAGACCGAAGTAACAGTTAATATTTCATACTGTTTATTAATTTTAATTGCTACCCAATTCTGGTTATTAGTATAGTTTTCTACTTGAGCCTTGTTGAAATAGGGTTGTTATTGTACTCTCCAGGAGTTCAAAAGGACGATGAGACACTTCGGATACCTTCTTTTGTTCCTCAGTTAGTCTTAAGGCTTGAAACCACACTCAGAGAATTCTGTTATTAAAAACTATAAAAATAGCCATTAGATTAATAATTTGGTGATTATTATACAGCTAATCACAACTTGTGATTATTTTCACTAATTTCGTAATAACAGGCATTATTAAACTAATATTATTTGTTCTTAATATTTACTAACACAAAAAAATTAAATTTTAAATCTAAAAACGATAGCTGTTATATTTATAAAAATTCTTATTGGAATAATAACATAATGGATTACATTTATATTAGGTATCCATTGGATAAATGACATATATTATTATAATAATAAAGTTGTTTTTAAAATAATATTAGGTTATCAGATTAATAATACAATCTAATTAGATTAATAAGAGGTTCTTATTAAATCAATAATAAGATGTTATTAAATTAATAATGAAACTTATTAAATTAATAATGGAACTTATATTTTACACTTTTTAAATAAAAGAGAGCATAAATTTTTTATTAACGATTTTATTTATTTCAATTATTTTCATTTAATCTATTTATATTTCACAGTTTTAATTCTAAAATAATTAATTCATAATTTTGCTTTAAAGTATTTCTAAATTTATATGTGACAAAAATTAAAAGAACAAAAGGAGTCTATGTGCGTATATAAAATAAAAAATATAGTAATATTTACTATATTTTACTATATTTTTTTATTAATTAAAAAATAAATTTACATAGATGAACTAATAATATATATTATTGATTTGAATTTAACAAATCAATCAACAAATTGACCGAATAATATGCTCTTTCTTTATCGCCTTTCAATGTATAAAAATGCTTTTGGATAAAATTCCAAAATTGGTTGCTGATTGCGGGTATTTTAAGTTGAATAAATAATAGTATATTTTCCTACAAGAGATGAAAACATTGTTTTTTCGTGAGTAAACATATGTTCACGAGACGCGCTAGCGTGGAGTGAGACATGTTTACGAACGAAAAACGTTTTTATCTCGCGTAGGAAATGCAATTTTTTCTATGATATTATATATATAATCGATATTTACTATAAATTATAAAGTTATAAATCGACTACAAAACATTCAAAATTCATATTCTATTTTTTCATGGTTACGTTGTTTAAAGTACTTTATAAAATTATATGAAAAACCATAGCAACTATAATTTGTTATTCTTTTTCACTAGTGAATTGACTTTTCGCATAGAAAAAATATTTTGAAGCACACATCAATTACTTTATCCACGACTAAAAAATATATGCTTTCCATGCGCATGTCTTCCATTGTAATTGTATTCATTCCACAACTAGTGAATTTGATTAAAATTCTTTAACAGCTCTATAGTTTATTAAATATTCCCCTAACAAATTAAACATCAAACTTGTTTTGTTTTTCGCTATCTTTGATGTTTTTATTTCAATATGCGGCGATACAAATTTTTGCATGAAAACTGGAAATTAAACGAAATATTTTACAGTCGTGGATAAAATAGCATCTTGTATTCGCTTGGGATGATGGCAATTCTTCACTCGGAGGCTTCCCTCCACTCGCTACGCTCGTTTTGGGAAACTTCATCCTCGAGAAGAATTGCCTTCATTCTAAGCTCATACAAGAATCTACTATTCCATGTTGTATAAACTTCATACCGTACATTATCAAAGCATACTAGTTGGCTTTATTATAGACCCACTAATTAACAAAAGAGGCTGAATTGGTAATTTTTTATCGAAATACTTTTGTAACATCTCTTCATCAAAACTGTTTTAAGAATATCGAACAGTGTATTTCTTATAAATTTTATACTATAAAGTTTTGTTGGTTTGACGGAGTATCCTGTGCAGTAAATACATGTTGATAGCAGAATATCATCTAAATAATATAAAACAGAAAAATATTACATTATTACAGAATCTAACATTGAATAGGTTTAATTATTTTCACTCAAAAAAATTACAAATGACATGTCCAAAAACAACGTTTTAGCTTATAGCCGGGTATTCAAATACATCAGAAACAGAAACAGAATTTCAATCAAATTTGACAGTAAAAAATTCTGTTGCTGTAAAATTTGAATGGAATTCTGCTTCCGTTGTATGTGATTTTCAAGTTTTTGGAGCCAAAAAACAAATTTAAAAAACTTACTTTCTGTCATATTCTCTGTATTGCGAAGTTCTTCAACCATCTCTCTTATCTTTTCATCTTTAATTTGTTCTTCAAAAATGGGCTGAGTTTTCTGAATAAATGGTTGGTAATTTACAACCAAAATCGCAGGCTTTCGGAAACATTGCTTTAAAATAAATGTCTATCTGAAAATTTTAAAAGGAATATTATTATAATTAATTATAATTATTATATATATATTATTATAATTATAATTAAAATGTTATTGAAATATACTAATATTTAATTATTAATTACCAGTTTATAACCAAGCGGTAATTTAAATTGCTTCCATTTGGTTAAAATTTCCGAAATTGATTTTAATTTTGAAATGTCGCTGAGTCTAAGTTGTTTAGTCCTGTCCCATGCAGACTCAATTTTAGCCTAACTACTCTGTTCATCGAACAAAATTTCTACATGTTCTGTCTGATGAATCTGCTTCAGGAACTGAAAAACCAATTATTTTTACCACACCATAGACAGTACAAAAATTTACAAAGTTTCACATACCAAACGTTATCGTTTAATAAAATAATCTTACTTTTTCAATTTTCTTAACACTTTTAACTTTTCACAAAACTTTTAAATATTTTTTAAAGTTGTTTATTCAGCGTCTGGATATAAACTGTGATTCTTACCAATATTTTATTAATCGTTATTAAAAATAATAACCTAAAGTAAGATTAATATATACTATTATTAATTTAATAACCTACGTTTTGAAAGAAAAAACGTCGATGATTAATCTAATAAAATGGTTATTAAAATTAACTACAAAAATAATAATTTATGTTTTTATTTTAATAGCTCTACGTTAATCACATAATTTTTTATTTGATTGTCTGAATTCATAATTTCAATGAGAATTGGTTATTAGTTTAATCAACCGTTGTGATTTTTTAAATAATATTGACCGTATTTTTATTTTGATAAACATTTTTATTAAAATAATAACAAAAAGTATTAATCGAACGAATGTGGCAATTACTTTAATAAAAAACGTTATTAGATTGATAAAATAACTTATTACACATTTTTAAAACGGTCGGTTATTAAATTTACTAACAAAATTCTCTGAGTGCACATACAACAGAAACAGACACAGAATTCCATACAAAGTTTACAGAAACAGAATTTTTTTCTGTCAAATTTGTATGAAATTCTGTTTCTGTTGTATGTGAATGCTCGGCTTTAGTGAGATGTTTCAAAGGAAAAAACACAACATTCAGAAAACGGTGTCTTTTTATTTACTGTTAACTTTAAATTAATGAATAGTTAGGAAAATAGTCCCTTTTTTAGGGTTCCGTTTTTTATACGGAACCTTATTGGTAAGAGTAAAACGAGTTTTTCACATTATATCGATTATCTTTTAAACTATAAATACTATGGACCTGAATTTGAGGTGCGTATAAAACTAATATGTCCACATTAAATGACGGATAGAAATAAAGCTAAAGTGGTTTTCGTTTGGTTTACAGGGGTACGATGTGAGACCTTTGATAAAATACATTTTTGTATAGATTGAAGCAGGGTATCATATGAAAGGGTTTCATTTCATTCAGTATTCCTTAAACATTTATTTTGGAATTTTACATCTCACCATTTTTTGTATAATTTTGAATAATGACGTTTTCTTCGTGTTTTCTTACCTCAATTAGCTCCAAGCCTAACTGATCAAAAATCTTCAAATGTATTTGGAATGATAGAAAAACTAGTAAATAAAAAATATATAAAAGTGTCATATACTCATAATTATATTTATTAAGGGGTAAAAACACTATTTAAAATGTGGTCAAGTGGTGTGTCATTTGAAAGAACATCTAATTTAAAAAACATTGCAGTATTTTTTAGAATTTTGCGATACACAGTTTTTGAGTTAGTGTCAAAAAAGTGCGACTTTCAGACCCCTACGTTTCGACACTAATGGACAGAAAAATTTGTAAAAATTCACAGAGTTGGGAAACTTGGTAAATTTTGTATGAAAACTATAGCGAATTCTCAAATAATTATATTTCATGGTGTTTAGGGAACGGGGGTAGAGAGGGTGAAAAAAAATCATTTTTGACCCAAGCGAGTGGGAAGTCATTTGAAAGAGCACCTAATTTAGAACTCATTACAATTTTTTTTTGAATTTTTCGGTGCACATTTTTTGAATTATTGTCAAAAAATGGTGACTTTAAGACCATTCCCCCCCATCCCCCCTACGTTTCGACACTGATTTACAGAAAAATTTGTGAAAATTCACTGAGTTGGGAAATTTGGTAAATTTTGTATAAAAATTATAGCGAAGTCTCAAATAATTATATTTCTGTGTGGTTAGGGGACGGGGTTAGAGGTAGAGGGTGAAAAACCATTTTTGATCCAAGCGAGTGGGGTGTCTTTTGAAAGAGCACCTAATTTAGAAAGCATTGCAATTATTTTTAGAATTTTGCTGTGCACAGTTTTTGAGTTATGGACAAAAAAGTGCAACTTGCAGACCACCCCCCCCCCCTCCACTACGTTTCGACACTGATTAACAGAAAAATTTGTAAAAATTAACAAAGTTAGGAAATTTGGTAAATTTTGAATGAAAATCATAGCGAAGTCTCAAATAATTATATTTCTGTGTGTTTAGGGGATGGGTTTGGGGGGGGGAGTAAAAAAACCATTTTTGACCCAAATGAGTGGGGTGTCATATGAAGGAGCACTTAATTTAAGAAACATTACAATTTTTTTAGAATTTTGCAATGCACAGTTTTGCTTTTATTGTAAAAAAATATTTTTAGTATTGAGCCTCTTCACCCCCTAAATTTCGACACTTGATTGACCGGAAAAATAATTAAATTTAAACCATTTACAAGCTGTTGTATTTGAATCTTTCTTGAGTTACCATAAACATCTATGGATCAGATTTAACCTAGAGTAACATTTTTTGAGTCATTTTTGATCAATGTAGATTTTATTGTTATTTACTATTGACATTTACGATTAAACATATATTTTGTTATGCGTCTATGGTCTGGAAATATAAAGACATTACGACACAACTTTTTGTGAATATTTTTTGATATTGTGTTCTTTTACATTCACGGAACCCTTGGCAAGCGAATTTTATTCGCACTTGTCTGACTTTTTATTTCTTAAAGTGAATAAGATAATAAATTGATAACATTAACACTGCCGTGCTAAGCACAAAGGCCGTATCTTGACTTTTTGACATTTCGAGATATTGACACTTTTTAATTTTCAAGTTTCACAGTCACTAAAAGCTATATTTATAGTCCAAAAATTTTCAATTTTTTTTTTGAATCAGATAGATAAAAGGTTATATTATTTGTTAAAATTATCAAAATATTAATTATTGGGTAATTAATTAACTAGTGAAAGAGAAATTTTTTAAAGTTACGGCTTTAAAAGTTACTATTTTTATCAATTAATACTAAAGAGATTTAACGTATCTTATAAATTTCTTATAAAAAAATGATTTGTCAATTTAATAATCAATTCATTTTATTATTTCACTTAAAAAACATAGTAAACATAATATTTCAAATAATTAATATACCTAGGAACACAGATTTTAATACTTAAAAAAAATGATTTGAATTGTCTTTGATCTCCATCCTCCAGTTTAAAAATATGCTATAGTGTTAGCCCTCCTAGAGTTTGCATATACAGTTTCATGAACCTTAGTTATTCTTCGTGTACTCAATAAAAGGAAATTCTTTTTTTCAATATAACTCATACTATGAAATTCTTGATTGATCCCAGACTGACGGTTTGCTGATATGTAGTCATTACATTTTCGCCAACAATTCTTGTCACAACCAGGAAGAACTACATAAATACTTTTTATAATCTGTTGTTCTATAATCTGTCTCTCTTGTGGTTTTAATTTAAATTTCCGCCTTTTCTTTACTGCGCCGGCTTTAGTTGTATCAGTATCACTCTCGTAAATGTTTTGCAGTAATTCATTCTTATTTACCAAAGAATTTACTGCAGACTCATATATACCAGTAGTATTTTAATCTGATTCAAAAAACTGAATTGAGGAAGATGGATTCACATTTGTTGAATGATTTACTTCACCAACATCAGCATCCAAATTATACTCAATAACAATTTCTGTATCAATCAAATCTTTAAGATTATTATTATATCCAATAATCATAGAATCATTCAAATTTTGGTTGGCATTAAGTGCAATATCTTCAGGATTTAAAATTATGATAAATTTGTGTGGTTCATCTACATCCATTATTATTTATCTAACTAAATTGGTTTATTTCTATAAACCTAACCTTAAAAATTACGACCATCATAACAAAATAAAGAATGAAGAAAAAAATGGATTATTAATTATAATCAATTTTAATTATTTAGCATAAATTATTATTTATTATTATTAACAAATTAATATATCATTTTACATATCTTGATTTTCTTTATAAAAATATTTATTAAACTAAATAACAACTAGCTAATAAACAGACTGGGGTGCGTTTCGAAATTAACTACGGTTAACCGCGGTTAACTTTACTCTACCAAATGTCGTTCCATAATTAACCGCAAAATAAAAAATTTACTGGATGACAGATGTAGTATCGTTCCAAAACTATAAAAATTAGTTGCCATAGTAAATTGTGACGTCACAACTTTAACTTTGTTACTCAAGTCTAGAGTAGAGTTTGTTGAGGTTCTAATGTCAAAACATATAAATATTTAAAACGACATGTCAACCGATTTATAAAACACAATATAATTTTTTATAATAAAAGAAAATTTTAATAGTTTTGGAAAAAAAAGTTAGAAAATATATTGTTTTGTGAATATATCATATCGTACATTTAATTATTATTTACTAAGTATTTAATAGTTTTTGGTGAAATGTGTTATTTTTATTATTTTTATTTGATACTGAAGACTGAAAAATAAATTATAGAAATAAAAAACATACACTACATTTTTAGTTTTATTTATCGTAATTAGAATATTAGTTTTTATTAATTTTGAATTTTTAGCGGCATTTTACAATTTAACTTTGACAGCTTTACTATGGTAATTTGAATTTAATATTTGACGTCACTATTTTGACTATGACATTAGTGACATTATTACCTTATGGTTAACCGTGATTAATTTCGAAACGCACCCCTGGATGAATTAATTTATTTGTCAAACGAAAGTGACAGTTGTTTTTCTTAGCTATTACTAAAGGCATTTGCCGTATCTTACTATTACTAAGGTTAAATGACGTATCTCGTTAATGCTGAGGGATTTTTGCCGTAACTTTTAAAGTTACGATGGTAGTAATTGATTGTATATTTTATACTAATACCTTATATTATACTAATACCTTAGTAATTGATAGATACGGCTAATTGTTGTAGTAATAGTTAATGTAAAAGAAGATACGGCATATTTTATAGAGTAATTTTTGAATGAAAAAATAATTAAATGTTTTAATTATATGATAAAAATATCCGTCGACTGTTTCTTTATCATCTTAGATGCATAACTCATTTTTGACAAAATAGCAAGATACGGCCTTTGTGCTTAGCACGGCAGAAAGTAACTTCAACTATATTTCTTTCTTCTTTTTAGTAAAAGACAAAACAAAATTAATATTTTTCTTATGTAATTCCAACAAATAAAAACTAACGAAAAAATTATTTCACAAAACATAATGTTGGCATTTTTTTCCCCGGATTTTTCCTCATCATCCTCTATATTTTCTATTTTTCATGACTGCAATAATAATTATATTACAAAAAAAATAACTTAAGTGTTCTTAGGATCGTATACTTAACTAATTTGTGCAAGTACTGTAACAGTTTTTAAGAGTATTTCTCGTTAAATGAATAAAAAAAAGTTCCGCTAATAAATTCAGTGTTTTTTTCCTTTAAAATTGCTTTGTGAAAAGAATTAAATAAAATTTATGACAATTTACTAAACTTCCCATTTTTTTTTTACTTTTCACAAAAATATAGTTCATGCTTATTGTAACTTGATTTTTGTTTTGGGATTTTGGGATTGGACTCGGTTTGGTTTGGATATAGTATAAAAGAGTTCTTTTACTGCATTTCCAAAATTTCGTCTCTGAATTTAAGTAGTGGTTTGTAGAGGAATCGTTTTACGAAATGTATATTGCTATTGTATTATTATTATATACAAGGGCTATTATTTTGAAAGCGTACATAGAAAATCTGAAATTTTGATATATTTTTAATATTGACGAAAGAAAAAAAGTAATTTTTTCAGTACTCTGAATCGGAGTTATGCGTGTTTGAATTTTTGGGTTTTTTCACCATGTTTTGGTATGATCTCAATGTTTTACTAATAGGTCCCCCAAATTACATGCGGTTTACGTATATATTTGCAAGTGTAGATAAAAATAGTTGATTGATTGAAATGTGTACGTTGGAAATTAATAATGTTTCTCTTTTCCGCTAGGCGGCGCGTTAAACCTTGGTTTACTTCAAAGCTCGTATCTCACAAATCGTTGTTCGTTTTTCACAAATTTGAAAGTACAAAATACAGTTATTAAATAACAAAAAATTTAGTGATTTCATATAAATTTTTTTATACGATTTTTTAAGGTTTGGCTTCTTTTTTAAAGTTTGGGTACCCGTGTACCCGTTTACCAGGGTACCAGTGTAATAGTGTTCGTGTACCCAAATACCCGTGTCCCATGTACCAGTGTACCCATGTACCCTTGTACTCGTGTACCTGGGTAACAGTGTACCCATGTACCCGTGTTCCCGTGTACCCGTGTACCCGGTACCCGTGTACCCGTGTACCCGTGTACCCGTGTATCCGTGTACCCGTGTAGCCGTGTGCCCATGTACCCATGTACCAGAGTACTCGTGTACCCGGGTTATCATGTACCCGTGTACCAGTGTACCCACCAGGGAAATCCCACGGTGGTAACGAGTTCCAGAGATGCGAGACTCTGTTGAAAAAATCGCGTTGTACAGCTACGGTTCTACATCTAATTATTTGAACCGTAAAATGATGGGCCGTTACCGATGCTGTGGTGTGTCGCGATAGTTTAGGACACTTAGGTAAAATGGATTTGAACCCTTCAAAAGCCCGTTCATCCATGATATATTTATAGAAAATCGTCAAATCAGCAACATTTCTTCTATGCTGCAAGGAATCAAGACCATTAGTAAGATCCAAGCAACCAATCAATTTTACTGCTCTCCGTTGCACAGAATCAAGATACTTCAAACTGCTTATGTATGCTCCACCCCATATATGAGAGTATTCCATGCAAGGGCGTATAAGGGACGTTGTAAACGCTATTGGTTCATCCTACATATTGAATAAAACATCTTTGGGGAACTTGGTCTTTAATCTTAAAAAAATTAAAAATTACACCTAATTTTTTTTTAATTCAAAATATAATACTTCTATTAGATACTATTATCTTTTATTATTGGAAATGAGATGTATTTTTGACAATTTTTTTTGACAAGTTTGCCATATTTATTTTAATTATCTGCACACTCCTCTTCCTTTTCCTCTTCTTCTTCATTCCTTGCCGCGTCCAACTCATATTCGTCTTCCTCCTCGTCCTCCTCTAGGTCCATAATTGGAGCACTGTTTGGCAATTGTCTACGCTGCATATTAAACATGTCGAATTTCAGGAAAGTCCTGCTTTTCGGCAACCGTACTCTGAACCGCATCCTTTTTTGCAGCTACAAGAAATCATTTTCAACAGCTCTTCAGGTGCAGGTTGATTTGGAGTTTTGATTGGATTTAGTACTCCTTCAATATTAACCCAACCCCAATCAAGTGGATTATTATTGTTAATTTCTAGCCATAACTACAATTGTAATTAATCTCTTTTTATGTGCTCATTTAAGGCACCAATTGTTGGAACGAGCGAGGACAAATTCACTGCATTTTTTTCGTGGTGCGGTTGCAATCTCGTTAATAAAAGTGGGTGGCGTAGTGAATATAGAAAAGTAATAAATATGTAGAAAATGTGCTAATTCTAAATCTTAATTATGTAATAACTATAAATACTAAAACTTAATTCAACTATTTTAAAGTATTAAAATTACTTATAATACAAAATATGATGTAATACGTTCAATGACTGCGCCACCCACTTTTATTTTTTGCAAAAAACTGTAACGGAAAATTATTTATCTAACAAAACTTCTAGTTAAATAGTATTCTATTCTGTACATCGAATTTTGCCATCTGTGTTAAATTGTTTAAAAAATTAGTATATTACATATCTAGAGTTGTAAATAGCATTTTACATGCGAGGGAAAATTTTGCGCACGAGACGCGTAGCGTCGAGTGCAGTATCTTCACGAGCATGGAAAATGCTTTACAACTCGAGATTTGTTATATACTTTTTCTACGACTTTGTTTTAATGCCCAAACGCATATAATTACTTGAAAAAATGAACTACTAATTGTAAATTAAAAGCAAATAGTTTACAAATTGTGGTAGGCTTTGCATTATTCTGTGTCAAAATGAATTGAAATATTTAATTTTTAAAAATCAAATTTTTCTTTAAATAAAAATCTTTTCTTTTGATTAAAAGCGTGCGGTAATATATATATGAAAATCCATTACCGCACGCTTTTTTTTACTTACCGCACGCTATTTGAAATAATCCATTTACATGTCATGGATAGTGTGATGTTATTTATAGTTTACTGTGGTAGGAGTAGATAATTAGTATATTACATATCTAGAGTTGTAAATAGCATTTTACATGCGAGGGAAAATTTTGCGCGCGAGACGCGTAGCGTCGAGTGCAGTACCTTCACGAGCATGGAAAATGCTTTACAACTCGAGATTTGTTATATACTTTTTCTACGACTTGGTTTTAATGCCCAAACGCATATAATTACTTGAAAAATGAACTACTAATTATAAATTAGATGCAAATAGTTTACAAATTGTGGTAGGCTTTGCATTATTCTGTGTCAAAATGAATTGAAATATTTAATTTTTAAAAATCAAATTTTTCTTTAAATAAAAATTTTTCTTTTTATTAAAAGCGTGCGGTAATATATATATGAAAATCCATTACCGCACGCTTTTTTTTACTTACCGCACGCTACTTGAAATAATCAATTTACATGTCATGGATAGTGTGATGTAATTTATAATTTACTGTGATAGGAGTAGAAAAAGATATTTAAATATTTATTTCCTTATTACAGTTTGAAAGCAAACATAGTTATTAATAAAAGATTTAACGTTTGAACATAACTTTTGTTTCTTTGGAACATCGTGTTCTATCAATGCAAAATTTATTTTTTAGTTTTTAGTTCATTTACAATAAAAGTGTGTTTTTTAAAATTTTTTTTAATTTTTTTTTTCTAATTAAAATATTTTTCAAAATGTATGTGTCTTTGTTCTTAATCCAAAAACATTCTAAAAATACACTGAAATTTGATTTCTACTACTCATTAAATTATATATACGAGGAATTTCACGAAGATTCAACAACGTTTTGACTTGACCCCTTTTAATTTTGATTATTTTTTGTTTATAGAAAGTCTTCCATAAATAAAAAATACAAGTTCTCTTAGAATTTTTTTTTCGACCAGGGGTCATCCCAGGGTGCCCCTCAATTTTTTGTTATTTTGTGATGTGAGTGCATTTTGACGAGCGATTGTAGAAAAACTACTCAATCGATTTTCATAAATGATATGTCGTTGAATAGGTATTAGAACAGTTTTTAAAAAGGTACACTGTTAATTTTTTGAAATAATTTTTAACGGTGTAACATAAGAAAAAAACGGTGTAATTGAAGAAAAGATGGCGCTACACTTTTTTTTTTTTTAAACTAAATTGAAGCTTATTTTATACTAACAACTTGTGAAAGTTTAGGACTAGCATTATTTTTTGTTTTAAAGATAAAATTCGTTGTGCATATGGCTGTCGGGAATCAGTTTTTTTTGTTCTGAAGGAAAATTATAAAAATGGCGTTATAAACTAAGAGATTTTTTTTTATGTTAAATATCAAATATTTTATTATTAGATGAACTTTTTAAAATATTATAAAAATTATATATGTACAGTAAAGAAAATATGAGCAATTTCAGCATAAATCCACAAAAGCGCTTATTGCTATGTACATTAAATGAAGCTTATGTGGAGTTTAAAAATAAGTTTCCTGATGAGGATCTATAAACAAAAAATAATCAAAATTAAAAGGGGTCAAGTCAAAATTTCCCAAAAATTTGCTGAACTTGCGTGAAATTGCTCATACGCAAAAAAGAACTAGAAAATAAAATGTATTATCGTTATTATTAGTAATATAATTTATATGAAAATATTTAATAATTAATAATAATTTTTATATTCGAGGCTATTGCCTCGGCTAATACACTGTCCTTCCGTTTCAAAATATTTTATTTTCGACATCGTTAAAGAATGCACTATTTAAATTTTTTTAAACTTATTTTATTTTAAGTAATTGTTTTTGAAATATTTTACGTTTTGTTTTGTTTTTTTGCTAATATCTGGATACACTGAACTGGATTCCTAATTTTTTTCTGGATTCCTAATTTTTTTCCAAATCTATATTTACTTAAATAGTTTAATAATTAATTTGAATTTTTTTATTTTTTCAGGAGTTGTGGTTATTGAATATCGATTCAGCAGTTATAAGTATTGTGGGCACTAAGCAACAACTTTTAATTTAATAACAAGAACTGTTTGTTAAAGTGTTTTGTGTTCGTGTGAGACTTTAAATGGCT
This sequence comes from Diogma glabrata, assembly GCA_963693315.1. Taxonomy (NCBI): domain Eukaryota; kingdom Metazoa; phylum Arthropoda; class Insecta; order Diptera; family Cylindrotomidae; genus Diogma; species Diogma glabrata. Next base: position 70,923,296 of record OY856186.1, on the reverse strand, counting down.
CAACAGTTGCGATGAAGTAAGTAATTAGTACTATAAATTAAAAATGGGTTTATACAATCTGTTTTTATTGAATTTAATAAATACTTTAATAATTGTTTAAAATATTGGAGATGAATCCGTAAACTAATTAAAATTTGAATAAAAAATATGAAGTTTTGAGGCTAATGTTCCCAGCATGATTTTTAATTGTGTGATTTGCGAAGTTTGAAGAAATAGCAACCTCGAAACGAACCTTACTAGATAAACGAGGTGTCACTAGATTAGGTGGTTCTTATAGATAGACATTTCTAATATTACAGTCAATCGGCCTCTCCGAAGACTTTAGAAATTATAAAGAAAGAATGATTAGTCTGATTACTTCCCTTCGTAGTTGTGAATTTTCACTTTTTTTGGGATGAAGACGAAAAAACTGGAAAAAACTGATCTCTACTATTAGTCAGCTCAAATGAAGTGAATTGGACTCATAGTCGATATATTAAAGTTTTGGTTTTGGGATAGTCAACCTAGTGCACCAGTTTTAGTGTACTGAAGGAATGGGAAGGAGGGAGCGATGTTACTAATGCAGTCCCACGGAAAATAGGCATACACAATAAATCTGTCTGTCTTTTCTGCGTAGGTGCTTTATGATAAAGCGTCCTTACGGTTAAGGTCCAGCGAATAGTCAATGAGAAGATGCATATTAAGACTTTCATGTGATGATATGCAAGATCTGGTTTTGTCAGCACACTCTTATAGTCACCAGGTCCTCGTCGGTTTCATTTGATGATTATCACGTATTTTATACTCCGTGAGGCGCCTGTCCTTGACGAGTCCGACGAGTCCGATTCGGACGCTTTTTTGTTCGGAAAACGCTAAAACATTACGATTGGCCTAGGATCTTGTACATTTACTACCACAATTTATTTACATTAATGAGTGTAAATTTGTTTTAGAAAACGAAGGTAACCTTGTTCGACAAAAATTTGTCTGCATCTGTCGAGTCCGACATATACGCAGATGGCAGATACAAAAGTTTTCGGACTCGTCAAGGACAGGTGCCTCACGAAATATAAAATATATCATAATCATCAAATGAAACCGGCGAGGGCCTGGTGACTATTAATACAAAGTGTGACAAACCTTCAGGAAAAAGGATGGATACTCTAATTCCATTAATGTAGGGCTCCTAATTAGGGATATTTTTGTGTCCACATTTTTCCATGGCAGCCTTGTCCAGCGTGGTTCTTAGACCCAATCCAATCTGGCTCGCAGGTTAAGAAATGTTCGATTTCCAATTATACAGGGTGAACCATGGCACAAACATAGGTCTCAATTTAAGAAAAAGTGGTGGTCCATTAGAAGATCTGGAATTTTCATCTTAATAAAAAATAAATAATAACATTATGAAGCCAATACAAAAAAAAAAATTTCAAAATTTACAAAATCGCGTTGTTTGGAAGATATTGGGTTGTGCCAAGTTAAATGGTTCACCCTGTATATTGCTTAGGCGTTTTTTGTCGAAATTCATATGCAGGAGGTTTTCATCTACTGAGGTTTTATCCTTGTATCCAATATATTCTTTCTATATGTCCGAATCTGCCATTTGGAAGTGTTCATTCATTTTGGCTCCTGAAACTCTTGAACCTGGAACTGCCTCCAGCAACCAGTTCAATGAGAAGTCATTAGCAACAAATATTTGCTTCATTCATCGACACCTTATCACACGTTTCATCGTCACCTCAAATGTCGCCGTGTAACGAGTGATCGAGGTTGTTGCTATTGTTTCAATTTCCAAGAGCTATATGTGATACGATTCAGAATGGAATAAAAGTATTTCCAAATTTTCAATCAACAAAAGATTCAGCTGCATTCACCATATTTTTTTTAATAAAATGTGCTGTGTGGTAGGAATTACAACATGTGTCACCATAACACATAAAAACCTTTTAAGACCAAGGTCCCACAACAACATACGTTCAAAGGTGTTGATGGACGTAAATCTTTCTTTTTTTTGATTTTACTTCACCACAATTTAAAATTGTGTGAAGCAATGCAATCTATCGAGAGAGAAAAAATCTTACATACCCCAAATTTTGTTTTTCTTTTGTTTTGGACCATTCTCTATCTAAATAGCCAATAACCAATAACAATTTTGGTGTACGTCTGTGTATAGGTGGGTGGGTGGATGGGTGGTTGGTTGACATTCCTGCATAGGATCTTGATTAATCTTTGGCAAATTATCCAAGTTCACATGAAAATTTAAGATCTGGATTAATTTCAAATTTGGACAAAATAGCGGGGGGACTCCCGAACACCTCTAAGTTTAACTCTTCAATAACTTCTAATCCCAGCTTATGATCTTATGGAAACTTGGTATATAAGGTTTTAGTACTGTTTCCAATATTTCTGCACTTCCGGTTTGTCACTTCCGGTTAAAAAGTTTTTTTCCAGGGGTTTATTCCTACTGTAGCTTACAATTATCGTCGATTTACATGAAACGTTGGTAAAAGCTTTCAAGTAACAAGAGCAAGGTTTTATCAGCTTTTGGAGTACATTGGATAGAGGGTTGAGGGGTCCACCATGCAACAGGTGGTTTTTTCCACCATGTCTTTTATGTTTGTTGGGAGCATACAGAATTCGTTCTTGAATGAATTTTTATGACACTTTGGAAAAAGATGCAAATATGTATGACAAGGATCGGATTAATTTTTGAGCGATATTGACCAAAGAGGTGGGGGGTCCCCCGAGCACCTGTTTTTTGAAAGCTCTATAGCATCTGTACCAGATAATTGAATTGAATGAAACTTGGTTCATAAGCATTTAGTACGGTTCACAACAGTTCTGCATCCCAACTTCCGGTTTTTTACTTCCCGTTAAAATTTAACTTTCACTTTTTCTCGTACAACAGAATTTATGTTTGTTGGGATACAACTGCTTTCTTTAATATTTTAATAATTAGAACTACGCGCAATCTTTGACATTGGTTAGCTTTTAATTAAAGTATTTGATGGATATTAGCTCAATATATATCGAGAACACTATGTTTCCAGAGCTGTGGTGAAGTCAGCCTATGCATCAGCGTCGCAATATTTTTTTATATTCTTGTCAAAGAAGGGATAACTAAACAATAAATCCCATCACCTATAAAATATGACATAGGCCAATATTTTATGAAGGGTAATATCTGTTTACATTTTGTTTGTACATTTTTATCCGATGATATTGTTTGAAAAGACGGTTGCTTAGCCGAGCTTTGAGCTCTGAGTTGCTTGTAAACTGACAAGTAAATTGATCCCTCGACACAACTACCACATTATTGCATTATGTAAGAGTTTAACCGACTAGTAAATTGATCCCTCGACACCGCTACCACACTATTGCATTATGTAAGAGTGTGCCGCTAGGGACCGTTACTTTATATTCGGGATCAACCCTGATAGTAAAAACTTTTTAATAACAACTAAGCTTTTTAAATGCACTTTATTATTTATACGGTTTAATGTTCAGTTTACAATCAATTCTCTGTGTTTACACTATTGTTGTCCAACTAATACTAACTTGTGTTCTGCAAAAAAATTCCTTAAATACAATGATACTTAATTTCTCGATTCGAGGTTAATTTCTTTACAGAGAAAACTCGAGAAATTCTGAGAATAGTCGACGTAATTATTTTGCATATATTTTATTTAATGTATTTCTTTAGTTGACCTTTTTCTTAGTATTTTCACATGTTGATAAGTGATTTTAGTTTTGTTATTGAAATATTTTATAGGGGAAAATTGAGGTCGAACACAATTTTTTTTGTATTTTGTTATGATTAAACAAAGCTGAGCTGTTATAAATCGGTACCAACCTCGAGAAGTGTAAATCGGGTTTTTTTCATTGTTGTTTTCTTTATAACTTTTAATAAATCATAGATTTTTGTCTGAAGTTGAGTTTCTATTTTATTATATTTTTATGGTAATCATAGTACCCTAACTCTTTAGGAAAACTCTTCTGGAACCAACATTTTTTATGGTTACAGTTGTTAATTATTTGTCCTATCTTTCTTTCGTACAAAATTCTAGCTGTCTATCTTTGATTGTGCTTTGTTGCGTTATAAGATGAATTGAGCTTACTTGCTAAAGATTCGAAATTAATTTTACAGTTTTGATGATAAATAAATATTTTATTGCCGTTAGAATTCTCTTTCTTTGGATTGTGCTAGCACCTGACGATGTACAATAATGTTGTTTATAATTGCACAAAGTATTAGTTTTATTAAAAGTTGTTGGTGTAATTTATTATGTTTAAAAAAATACGCAACAACACTACATTTTATTTATTCTTTTAGTTTCTTCACATTACTTAAATATGGAACACTCGACTCGACCCGACCGCCTAAACCAATAAAATAATAATACAATAAAAGAATATTTATTTTATGACTTGGCAGTTTTTTTTTTATAGATTTCAAGTAGCTGGAATCGTCATGATAACATCTTTATTCTTTATACTTGAAAATTGTTTTTGTTTTTTTACATATTCTTATAACGTTATTGATTTTTCCTTGACGTTTTCCTTTTTTTTTACTTATAACAAACGAAAAACTGAACTTGAAGATTTAGTGATTGTATTAATGTATAAACTTATTAAGATTTATTTCTTATGATCGATTTTCAAAATAAATTGGAAAACAAAAATGTATAAACTGTTGATGGATTTTCTTTGAATTAATTTGAATATAATATTTAGAATTTAGAAGCGAATGCAAGTGGATCAATATGTTTTTGAATCTTGAATTATAGGGGGTTTGGGATGTTCGTTATAAAAATTTATGTAATACAAATCAATAATTTTAATTATTAACAATTTCTGATTTATGCAACTTTTTAAAACTTCAAAGTTTCATAGTATTTTCCTTTTGATATTATTTATGCTTTCACTAAAAAACAATAGACGATTTATTTTCTTGAACATTTTTTTAACGTTTCCTTTATTATTTTTATTGTTTTATTTTTTAACGTCGTTTTGGCAAGAAACACAGAAGACAAGTGACTAGACAAGTATAATAAATTTCATTGGAGTTCTTCCAAATGAACACTATATACAATAGTACAATTGGGGAATGTTGTTGTTGCTGTGGGGTTGTTGACGTATTCTTGTAATATAAAATCTGAAATTCAGAAATCATCATCCAAATGATTAAATTCTACTTTCAACTCGTCAGATCGTTGAATGTACCGAATCGCTGTATTCTTTGTCAAAGATGTAGTAAATAATTACCTTCTTCTTGTAATAATTTTTTTCATGGAAAGCTATATCTTTAGCGCTAGTTTATTTTGGGCTATGAATGACAGAATTTTTAATTTGTTTGGAAATTATTAATTTCTTTGGAAATTATTAAAAAAAATCAACCCATAATTATCTACGGTTAGAAATTTGCACTTTGTCTAAAATCAAGTGCTCTTTCAATGACACGCACTTGACCGGGTTTTAAATGGTGTTTTAACCCCTTCTCATTCCCACTCCATTAATAAATTTAATTATGAGTATATGAATCTTTTCTATATTTTTCATGAAAAACTTTCATTTTTAACTTTCATTTTTCTTTCATACCAAACTAATTTTTCTTTCATACAATTATGTTCGGAGCTAATCGAGGAAAGAAAACATACAGAAAATATCATTATTCAAAATTATACAAAAAATGGTGGGGTATTAAATTCAAAAAATTTTTTTAAGGAATACTGAAATGACACCCTTTCATATGATACCCTACTTGACTCTATAAAAGATGGTTTTTCTCAAAGGCGGCCGTAGCCCTGTAAAACAAACGAAAACAACTTTAATTATTTTTAACCCGTCATCTTTTGAGGATAGGTTTATTTTATACGCATTTAAATTCTCCCGATTTTAGGTCCATAGGATTTATGGTTCTGGAGTACGAACCTGAAGTACCGACCAGTCAGCAGCTTAAGTAACGCAACGGATTGAGTATCAATTATCATCGGGAATTGAAAATTTCACCAGTGCTAAACCAAAAAACGTTTTCATTGAGTTTAAAAACGTGATAAGAATAATCCAAAATCTTAAGCTATTTCTTATCGCAGTGCGCTCAGAGAAACAACAAGCCTCACCCAATTGGGCGAACACACCTATGGAGGGTGAAGCTCAGAAATCTTCATCGATCCCAAAGAATTTTGCCTCTGGCAAGCAGGCAAAGATCACAGGATGAGGTACTGAACTTGGCCAAAAAGGCAAAGGTTCATCTCTAAAAGCTTTAAAGTGACACACTAAAAGGTAACTAAAAGAGATAAAAGTGGGATAGAGTGGAAATTACGATGGCAAACAATTTCCGTTTAATCCTTAAGTTGAACCCTGGTCTATCACCTAACTGTAGGGATGCAGGATAGTACCGGCGGTTCTATAAGTTGATAGCATGCGATATTCAGCGGTCGCTCTTGCTCTACAAAATAGCCATAAGTTCTTTGAGAGAGCTTTAGCTGGGTCCTTCTCTGGAGGTGGTTGAAAGAGATCATGATAAATGGGGCTCGCGACAAACTCTTGATGTTATCAACAACAAGTCGCCACCCTACCTAGGCATTTTTAAAGCGAAGATCTACTACGGCTTCCGGACCATATAACTAAACGTTTATGGTAAAGGCGCAACTAAAACCTCTGCCACACAAACAGCTAAGTCTTCGTTAACGGAGCCTGTTTCTCTTGAGAAAACTGGCTCAGAAACGAAGAGAAAGTGTCGATGGAATCTTGTAACAATTTGGACAGCAAACAAGAAGACGCCGTAGTAAAATATTTGCTTAGCAGTCAGGATTCCGAAGACTTTATGAGCTATGTTTACATCCATGACTATGGGGATGTCGTCCAAATATCGTGGTAAAAGCAACACTATTTTGGTAGTGGGAGAAATTAATGCGTTATAAAGATCAAAATGCTAATTAACCTTCACCATCCAAAACCGATTCGACAGTACTTCAAAACCAACTCTCAAGCCATTGTGAGGGTGTCTAAGAACTCAATAGTTTTGTTCAAAACTCCCAATTATAAACTCCTCTATGTGAGAATCAACGGTAAGGTAAGACCTTGTATTTTAGCTAAATATAACTTGAATATTTTCTTATTACTCAACTATAGTGATAATGATATGGTCACCATCAGCTTGGAGATCAACCAAAATTCACTTTAGTTGGTCTCCTTGAATATGGTGTGTGATTTCCAAGGTCCACTCTCCTAGAAACTTCTGGGGACTGTTGTAAAGGCAGCCAAGAAAATAATTTTTAGCAACTGTAACAGAATTGATTTGGATTGCTATAGGGAAGTTTTTTAAGCAACGTTCTCACAAACAACATTTAAACCCCCTCAGACTGGTTAACAACTCAATAGATGGAAAGGGCATTTAACAGCTATGTTTAATAAGTGCTAAGCTTGCTCACTAAACAAATCTACCATACTAACTAGGTATGTCGAGCTTAAATCTTTGCCACCGACCTCAGTAGCAAGCAAATTAGAGTTCACTAATTCGAATTTTCGTGTTTAAAACACCACTTTGATTTCTAGGAGGGTGCACTACCGTACCACAACCATTCCTAAATTATTTAACTTACCGAAATACAGTAAACTACCGATTATCCGACATTCAATTAACCGAAATTTAAAATTTTTGAATTTTTTCCTCTTTCACAAGAAAAATGTTTTTTTCGTTTGGCAATTAACAAGAAAAATTTTAAAATATTCTTATTGTTTATTTTATTTATTTATTTTTGTATTTGTATAAAATATTATTTGCAATCAATGTTATAAACAACCTAAAATACTCATACAAAAATAATATTCTAGTATTTTATTTGAAAATATATTGACGAGAATCCTAATAAAACATTTATATGCAGAATAACATGAAATCGTCCTAAAATTTCATTTACATACAATAATCCGGTATGCTTCAATCCCCAAGCATGCTGGATAATTGGGCTTTTACTGATCACTATTATATACTAAAATTTAGAAACATAAAAAACCTCTCTGTCTGGGTCCTGTTGATGGTCAACCACTGGCTTCTGTAGTTTTCAATCAATCAGGTATGTCACATAACTGGGCCTCCTGGAGCCCTATTCCCAAACACATAAATGTGAATTTGGACAATATTGTGAAGTTTGTATTGCATAACATTAAACGGTAACGGTTTTACGAAAAAATAATTTCACAATATTGCCTAAATTGAATTTAAACAATATTGTGAAATTCGTTTTCCGGCAAATTGTTACCGTTAACGTTTACTGTTATGCAATACAAACTTCACAATATTGTCAAAATTCACATTTATGTGTTTGGGAATAGGGCCCCAGGTGACGCTTACTATTCAAATCTATTTAAAAAATACTGATTTGGAATTGTATTTCCCACAGTACTCCAAATAATTTCATTTCATTTCATAATTTCACGGCAATGTTACACTAATTTTGCTTTATGCTTCTTTTTGTTTTAACACTAAAACTAACGTTTTTATTCGCCTACATATTAAAGTGTTACTCTATTACTGTGATTTGCGGTTTTAAAGTATCACTTTTCAACTATTTATTTTGTTGTCATAGCTACGTCCAAAAAAGTAAAAAGCATTTGTACTTGTTTAAATTCTATGAAAAATAAAATTTTTTTATCAAAGCAACCCTCAAATTCAAAATTTCATTATCCAATTAAAATAGTTGTTATCATTTGTTGTCATAGCTACACAATAATTTGGAAAAAATAATAAATATTTTGTCAAAGGTTACTTGTTCCACATATTTTTATTTTAAAATTTATGAAAATTTATAATTTTAATTTAGAATAAACAACTTTTCTTAAAATATTTTGCTTGCGGCGAATAAAAAATAGTATATGATGCACGGACGTAAACTATTTTGGACTTAATGTGGGTGCAAATCTCGGCTAGCGCCTCGATTTGCAAACTCCACATCCGTCCAAAATCTTTAGCTTTACGTCCTAGCATCATAATGTACTATTTTCATTTTACTTTCTTTAATTTTTTTGTTATTTCACTTTACTGCCAAAACACAACTGGGTTTTCCAAAACAATATTAATTTTACAAAAAAAACAAAATAAAACCAAAACGTACTCTCAAAACTCTCAACTTCTACACAAAAAATCACATACAACAAAAACAGAATTTCATATAAATTTGACAGGAAAAAATTTTGTTTTTGTGAAATTTGTATGAAATTCTGTTTCTGTTTCTGTTGTATGTGGTTTCAAGCCTTTACTATCGGATCATCACCACAATGATTATTATTTTGCTATTTTCTTGTTAGGTCCTGTCTCAATTGACGAAATAATGACAGATAACAACTATTAAGGCTTTGTGCGAACTCACGAAATAATGACAGATGACAACTATTAACTTTCTAAATTTTGTCTTTTGGAATTTATATTCACCATAACGAAACGTCAAAATTTGGTAAAGCTTTTTAGCATCATCAAATTGTGACAGTATGCATAACAAATTATTTCAGAAGGAACAACAATTTATTACAGAAGTTCTTTTAAGTGCCAAAGTAATATTTATATTAGTATATATATTATATATATTTATGAACAGCAAACATAAAAATTAAAAAGTTTTTCATCTTATGTCAAAATTTTGTTTTTACGAATTTCACCCTCACCGTTCTGTCAAATATTTGTGACTTCGCACAAAGCCTTAATGAAATTTATTGTTTCTTTGGAGATGATTCTTTGGAGAATGCATGAGCTGCATCTACGTGTGTAGTTGAAAATTAAAAGAAATTAATGCGCAAATGTTATGGATTCACAGAACGCGGTCTTGACCATTACAAGATAGGACGAAAAAGAAGACCCGGTGACCACATTAGTTCTGAAAAGTATAGGAATGAATGTTGGTCATTAGAGTGTCGAACCCAAACCCAGAGAAATAAATCTTATGCTCCGTTGACTGAGCTAGGCGATCTTAACGATACAACTATTAAAAGAGACAAAAAAATTAAAGGCAAAATACAAAAAATATTAAGACACCTGTGAGAGACGAAACGAAGAAACCATTGGCCGCTGAATAATCGAGCTGGTTCTTAAAAAAAAGCAAAACAATTCTGAAATTCCAAAAAAAAAAAAACAATTATACAAAACACACAAATTTTGCCATCTCCCACAGAACAGCAAAAAAAATGAAACCCAAAAAATATATAACAGTAAAACAACCTAAATTTAATAAACAATAGTGGATTTTTGGAGAGTGTTTCGGTGAAATTGATCTAATTATAGCTTCTTTAGAAAGCCAAGGACTAGCATTTTGCTACTCACCGTTCCCTGGCAAGCTAAAGACACCACCGGAACACCTTTAGTGTAGAGAGAACCTCAGTCGCGGTGGTCCGAACGACAGGCGATCCTTCCAGGCTCTTCTAACCCTCGAACAGATTACGCTCTAACGAATAGAATGTCAACAGACCATGAAAGAAATTTGTTTAATTTGAGCGTAACATGTAGCTTCCCTGACCACCTTGAGAATCTGTGAACCTGGTGGAATAACTATAGTTGGATGATCTAGATGGTAAACCATCAGGGTCATCAAGGTATATCACATGTCATTCCACCATCTCTCATTTAGTGTAAATGCTTCTTTTTGACAACTACTACTTTTGTAAAAATCGACATTTAATTAACACTAAAGTAGTTAAGTTAACACTTGAAGTAAAACTTCTCTGGCTACTGTTGCAGGTATTACTACATAGATAAAATATAAAATAAATATGTTGTTTCCTTCAAAATAATATTTAGGACTGTATTTTTAGTTTTTACTTATTTTATTTCACATAGATTGAAACCACTGATGATGAATAATTTTAGTTTAATTATTTATTGAAAAACCACATTGAAATACATTATAACTTACAAAATACGACTGTTGCGTATAATTACAAAAGTGGAACTTAAAAGAAATTCATTTTATAAAGAGAGAGAGATGAGAGAATTTTTAGTACTAATTCAATATTTCTTTCTCAGTTTATTTTAATTGGTTTGATTTTAGGGTGACCACATTCAAAAACCCAATGAACAGAAAGCATTTAATATTAGTTTAATTTTGGCATAAACATACCGGCCACCTTGAAATATATAGATTTCAAAATTAGTTAATTATTATTATACAGTCTAATTTTTACACACTTTCTTTTTTGTTTTTTTTTTGTAAAACCCAAAAAGAAAAGACATTAAAATTAAATGTAATTTAAATTTTATCTCAAATAATTTTAGATAAAAGGCATTTTTATCTATTTAAATTACGTTATTTAAAATATTTGAAGTAATTAAATAGAAATCAATGATCAGAACCATTTAAGATCATCAAGTATTCATTAAGACAAAAATATATATTTTCAAAAAAAAAACTAGAGATTAAAATTCAATATTATTTATTGTTGATGATTGTTCAATCGGAAGTACGCAGATTTTTGCAATCGCTCTTTTAAATACTCCAAATTGAGTTTTAACGGTAATAACTCTTACCAATTTGTCTGCGCCATGATGTATTTCTAATATACGTCCCATAACCCATTTCATAGGTGGGATATTGTCTTCTTTTAAAAGAACTAACATTCCGGGTTCCACATTGGACTTAACAGTGGTCCATTTTTGTCTAGATTGCAATTCCGATAAATATTCTTCGGACCATCGTCACCAGAATTGTTGCAAAATATGTTGCAATCTTTGAAACCTTGATAAACGATTAAAATCGAGATGCAATAGCGATGGTTCCGGAATTGCATTAATAGGAACTGCTACTAAGAAATGGCCAGGTGTTAGTGCTGCTAAATCTGAGGGATCGTTTGATATAGGGGTTAACGGTCTAGAGTTCAAACAACATTCAATTTGAACGACTTATGGCGTATTCGATTTGCATCACTTTTCTGGTGTTAGTTGCTTAAAAACTGCATGAGTGTAGAATTTTGAATAAAACTTAAAAAAAAAACTTAAAACTGATCCACTCAAAACTCAGTGTAAACGAACTACAACTGAAAAAAAAATATTCAATGAAACTATAATTTAGCAGTTCAGTGGTCTTTTTTCGTCTGAACTATGTTTGTAAATAAATATTTTATTTGTAAATGTTTTAAATTCAATAAATACTTAGGAAAAATACCTCTATATTATCAAAAGCCTCTATTACTTCTACGAAGTTAACAATTTTACATAAGTTCCGCTTTTCCATATAAGTTGCACAAATTGCTTCCATTTCATCATCAAATAAATCTGAACTTGTTAAAAGTTCATTTACCACAAGATACTTTCGGTTTTGATTCATTATTTGCATTTGTTATTTAAATACAAAATTTGCAGTTTCTCAAAAAAACTGACTCTATTTGACAGTTGAAAAAAGTGCAAACTCTGTTAGTTTTTATGTACTAAACTGGTAAACCGTACTTAAAAAACTTAAAATAAGCAATAAAACTTGTAAATCGAACATGAATAACTGCACTAGTGTAGTGAAACTTATAAACCGAATTTGAAGCACTGAAAAAGTTTGCACTAGTGCGCACGAGTTGCGTAAATCGAACACGCCATAAAGTTGTCAATTCTTCAACGGTGCAAGTATAATTCCCAAGACATCGCTTCAAATGATATTTTGAGCTTTTTACGGCGGCCTCCCACAACCCGCCGAAATGTGGTGATCTTGGTGGAATAGTTTTCCACTTAATACCTTCTTCAGCAAAAAATTTGAAAACTTCAATTTTATGAAGTTCTGAATTAAACATTTTTTGTAGTTAAAGCAATTCGCCACGTGCGCCCACAAAATTTGTAGCGTTATCACTCCATACGATAGCGCATCGACTACGACGCGATATGAATCTCCTAAAAGCAGCTAAAAATGCACTTGTAGAAAGATCAGATAGACCTCTAAATGTGTTGCCTTGGTGGAGAAGCATATAAATACAGCGATATACGCTTTAGAAGTCACATTAGTTCGAATTTTATACTTGACTTGGAAGGGGCCGCAGAAGTCTATGCCTATATTTTCAAATGCTCGATAAGATTTTACTCTCTCAGCGGGTAATTGTCCCATTTGCTGATCGATAGATGTCGGTTTTGATCTAAAACATATGAGACATTCATGAACTAGTTTTTTACATAAACTGCGACCACCGATGATCCAAAAGTTTTGCCTCAGGTGACTAAGTAGGGCTTGAGGTCCAGCGTGCAAATTTCGGCCATGCTCGTGTCTAATTAAAAGTTTTGTGAAATAATGAGATGAGGACAAAAGCATAGGATGTATTTGATTAAAAGGAAGATTAGAGTTCATCAGCCGGCCACCAACGCGTAGTATGCCAGAACAATCTAAGAAAGGGTTCAGATTTTTAATAGAACTTTTCTGTGATATACGTTTTCCCTTGCTTAGATTTTCGATTTCAGATGAAAAATTTGTTCTCTGTATATATTTGACAATCCCTTTAAGGGCCAAATCGATTTCATCGGCTGATATTTCACCGGTTTTTCGATTTTCTTGTTGCAGCTTAGTATTATGAGCAAAACGTATGCAAAGAGCTGAGATGCGTAACAGTTTATTGTAATTGGAGTACAACAAAATGAGATCATTCTCAATAGACTCATTTATTTCTAACATTACATTTAAGTTGCATAATTCGGGATCATCAATAATGGTATTTGTTTGAATGAAATTCCAATGTTCTTCTGGTTCGGATAAAAATGACGGTCCACTCCACCATAACTCGTGTGTAGGTAATGCGAATGGAATTAATCCCCTTGAAACCACGTCCGCAGGATTAAGCTTAGTGGGGATATATTTCCACATGTTAGGATCAGTCAAGTCTTGGATGTTAGACACTCGATGAGCCACAAAGGTTGCAAATTTTGATGGCAAGGATTGAATTCGGCAAAGTGTTACTTCCGAATCGGACCATAGAGTAACTTTGTTGAATGGAATTTCCATGGCAATCTGGACTTTAGTATAAAGCTGAGCTAAAAGAACCGACGCACACAACTCAAGTCGTGGAATCGTCTGTTTTTTCAGCGGTGCCACTTTAGATTTGGCACATAATAATTGACAATTGATAGTACCGTTATCACTAATTGTTCGTATGATAATACAACAGCCAAAACCTTTTTCGGAGGCATCTCCAAATCCATGGAGTTCGATTGCCTTTGGATTTTCGAATGGACTTATACATCTTGGTACTTCAATGCAATTTAACTTTTCTAATTCTGTTAAAAAGGTAGACCATTCTAAACGTAGATCATCTTCTAGGGGATCGTCCCATTTTAGTTCAGGTAAAGACCATAATTTCTGCATAAACCGTTTAGTCGTAAACACTACAGGGGCGCACAAACCTAAAGGATCAAAAAGCTGAGCTATTTGAGATAAGACCGTTCGTTTGGTAATAATTATCGTGGATGACTTTGATTTATTTAACAAAATTTGCATAGAGTCGGAGTTAGAATCCCAAATAACTCCTAATGTAGACACAACATTGGGAGTAGAATTTTCGTTATTGGGAATAACATTTTTACAATTTGAGGCCCATTTTCTAAGCTCAAACCCCCCTTTCGCCAGCAAAGAAGTTAGATTTTGTTTGATTTGAAGTGCTTCTTCGTAGTTGTTGGCACCGCTCAGAAAATCGTCAACATAAAAATCTTTTAATAAACGCTCTGACTCAAGAGGAAAGCTTTTACATTCATCCAGTGCCAGCTGTTTAAGTGTTCTGATCGCTAAGAACGGGGCACTTGCTGTACCGTAGGTTGCAGTTTTCAGTTGATAAGTGGATACTGGGTCATCTTGCGATTTTCGCCAAAGGATTTTTTGAAAAGATCGATCGGATTCACGCACATTAATTTGGCGATACATTTTCGCTATATCTGCCGTTAATGCTATTAGAAATTTACGAAACCGAATTAAAATATACAAAAGATCTTGTTGGATCGTTGGTCCTACTAGCAAACAGTCGTTGAGAGAGATTCCGGTTGATGTCTTGGACGACGCATTAAAAACCACTCTTAACTTTGTAGTGGAACTGCTCTCTCGATAAACACCATGATGTGGCATGAAATATGAATCATCGGTAATAGATTTTGTACGATCAACGATCTCCATATGGTTTAACGAAATATATTCATCCATAAAATCTGTATAGAGACGTTTTAAATTAGCATCCCGATCCAATTTTTTTTCCAAATAATTAAATTGTTTTAAGGTATTTTGGTACGACTCTCCAAGTTGGTTTATATTGTTTTTAACTGGTAGAGCTACACAGTATCTCCCATTTGATTCACGTTCAACGTTGCTATTATAATGCTCTTCAGCTAATTTTTCTTCAATTGAATAACTATTTACATTGACCTCTTCAATTTGCCAGAATTTTTGTATATCATGCTTTAAAGAATCTACGTCGCAGCAATGTAATGATATTGAAGGTGTTTTACACGAATTTTTTACTTTGCCACAACCAACATGTCCAAAAAGGGTATTTTGAAATGGGGGTAACTCATCAACTATGACGACGATTTCACAAATTATAAGATTGAAATAAATCTCTGCACCAAGAAGCAAATCAATTGCTTGTGGAACATGGAATTGTGGATCACCTAAAATAAATTGTTTTGGCAAAGATCTCAGATCAAAATTTACAGGTTGCAACGGAAGATCACTAGTAATTTTAGGAAGTACCAAAAAATTTAAATTTGATTCAAAGTCTGTTACACGAGATTGAATTGTTAAATTGACCTGATGCTTAATATGAGTGACGCGTTCATTGATTCCCGTCACAGGCAAATAAATTGATTTTTTATTGGCCTTTACTAGCTGACATAAATTCTCTGTAATAAAGTTTGATTGAGAGCCGGAATCCAGCAGGACCCGGCACTGTTGACGAATACCTGTAGGGCCTTTTACCCAAATAATTGCTGTTGCCAATAAAATTTGATTTGTTGTATGTAAACAAGACATTGTTCCTGTTTGTATTTCGAGTTCAGGATTAATAGAATTTTCAAGTTGCATTGCAAAACAATTTGATGAAGTGGGCGTACTGAGAATTGCTTGTTGCCCATCTCTAGATCCTGAACTTTGAGAAGAATTTGAACAATTTTTAGATTCGGTTGTACTTGTTTTTGAATTATTATTATTATTCGTACTACTAACACCTGCCGATGATGGATTATTTGAATTTAACTGTAAATTTGTCGAATCATGTGATTGAGCTGTAGAATTACTAGATTGAGGGGTATCCCAATCTGCTTTGTTTCTATGCAACAAAGTATGATGCTTTCTTTGGCATATTCTACATCCCTTCACTTTACAATTATTTGTTGGGTGTTTATAAAAACAATTCCTACATAAATTTTCTTTCAATACCCAATCATATCGATGGGAAATTGATAATTTTTCAAAAGTTTTGCACTTAAAAATCGAATGATTCGATTTACAATAGAAACAAGTAATTGTTGTCTCACTTGTGACAAACGACTGACTTGTTTTTCCAGAAACCTGTTTTAAATTATTTGTAGACGAAGATAGGATAGATTTCGACCGAGCACTTGTGACTAATTCATCGACTTTGGACATAGATTCTAAAAGTCGTGCTCGTTGAGATAGTATATTCATTATTTCATGCGATGGTCATGAGCTTATCTGATGGTTTCCTTTTTTCAATTTGTTCCCGCGATATTGGATCAACTATTTCATAGATATGATAGACCAAATATAGATCCCAATGTTCAACCGGAATTCCAAGCGCTTTAAGAGAATTGTAATATTTCCAAAAGTTATTAATAAATATTTGCAATGATTTTGCATCGTTAGGTTGAGCCACTGGTTTTAGATAATACATTTGTTTCATGTTCAAAAATTTAAGCCGAGTCTCGTTTTCATAAAATTTGAAAAGGGACGACCATACTTGTTCGTAATTTTCAGAAGTTGCTGATAAATTTTCAATAAAATGGAAAGCGGTACCTTTTGATAGAGACATTTTTAAGTAATGAAATTTTACAATACTATTTAAGTTTTTGTTGTCATGGATAAGCTCACGGTATATGTTGTTGTTGGAGCTTAATTATATAAAACAACTATATTTGTTAATTGTTTTAAGCTCTTATTCCTTTTAACTTAATCAAAAGGAATAATTATTGTTCGTACTGTTATATAAAACACTTTATTTTTTTTTATTTTAAATTAAATTTTATGATTTTATTTATTTTTATTTATGTTTAACATGTATATATATATATTGATAGGTATCTTAGATGAGACTGCTAAAAAAATAATTTTAATTCTAAGAATGTAAATGTTGATTTTTTTTTATTTCTTTATTGAAGGTGGTCCAAATTAAAAAACTAAGAGTAAAACTAATTTCATTGGTTATCATTGGTTATCAATTATAAAGGGAGTTGAAACAAATATGAATATAAAGTTAAACAAAATAAGGAAAGGGAAGAAATTATTGAAAGTTTTATTATTAATATTTGGGAATTTCCGAAATTATAAAAAATGAAAATCTGCATGCCAGATGTTAAATTTATTTTGAGAAAAGTGGATTTTACGTTAATAAAGATTTTAAAATGTTTATGACATATAATAAAAGTAAACTAAAAAAAGGATAACCAACGATAATTTTAAATTTAAAAGAAAAATATTAAATATTTATATAGGGTGAACCTCAACATGCCGGGCCCCTTGAACGATTCTGTTCAAAATAGTAATAAAAATTATAGGATTATTTACATTTTAATTGATTAATTATTATGTATGAAATGTTATTAAGTAATTATTATGATAATTGGTTTAATTGAATTTTTTTTTTTATAAAAAATCTTAATACTAGATATTGATTTATAAGTTATGTTTCTATAGGTAACGGTGCTAGCTGCTTTATGCTACGTTTGTATTGTCCATTTGGAGTTTTAACTGTCACGACTCGAACGATACCATCATTCCCAGGATGAATTTCAATAATTTTTCCTAGTTTCCACCGCATAGGAGGTAAATTATCTTCCTTTAATAAAACAATTGCTTCAGTTTTTATGTTATCTGTAGCTCCAGTGTGCCATTTTTTTCGAACAGTAAGTTCATGAAGGTATTCCTTGCTCCAGCGTGACCAAAAATGTTGCTTTAATTGTTGAACGTGTTGCCAAGATGATAATCTTGGTGATGGAACATCTGAAAAGTTGCTCTCAGGCAAATTTGTTAACGAATCGCCGATTAAAAAGTGACCTGGTGTTAAAACACTCAAGTCATTAGGATCTGATGACATGGGAGTTAATGGACGGGAATTTAAAATGGCTTCAATTTCATTAACATAGGTCATTAATGTTTCAAATGTCAAAAGTGTGTCCCCGATTACGCGAGTTACATGGTGTTTAAATGACTTCACTGCAGCTTCCCAGAGACCGCCAAAGTTGGGTGAACGTGGTGGAATAAAATGCCATGTAATATTTTCATTTGCTAACATGTTTGAAATTGTAGAAGTTTGATCATTCGTTTTTAAAAATTTACTGATTTCGTCTAGCTCTCGTTTAGCACCAACAAAATTAGTGGCATTATCAAAATAAAGATCTGAAGATTTGCCTCTTCGTGCAAAGAATCTACGTAGTGCTGCTAGAAATGCCTCTGCTGTCAGGTCTTGAACCAATTCAATATGTATTGCCTTAGTGGCAAAACACACAAAAATTGCAGCGTATATTTTAACTTTATTGCGGTTGCGAAATCGTTTTTCTTTTATGTAAAATGGACCACAGAAGTCTATGCCCGTTTGTAAAAATGGTCGTTTAAACACTAAGCGGTTCTTTGGTAAATTTCCCATTTTGTATTGTGTGATTGGTGGTTTAGCACGAAAACAAAGAATACATTTATGTATAATAGATTTTACAGCATTACGACCATTAATGATCCAAAAAGATGAACGTATTGCACAAAGGGTAGCTTGAGCGCCACTGTGTTTATTTTTTATATGAGTTTCACGAATAATTAGATTTGTTACGTAATGTTTAGATGGGAGTAAAATAGGATGCTTTTGGTTATAAGTCAGTTCTGATAGTCTTAACCGACCGCCTACACGTAGTACACCGTCTGTGTCGATAAATGGAGAGAGTGGAGCCAGCTTCCCGGTATAACATTTATTTGATTTAAGTAAATGAATTTTTCGTTGAAATTCATCATATTGTATAATTTTCATAATGGTTGTTGAAGAAGCTTGCAATTCATTAACACAGAGAGGTCCGATTATTTTTTGTTTTCGACATTTGATATTGATAAATCTAATTACGTATGCTATTATTCGCTTTAAAGTTTTAAATGAAGAATAACGTTTAAAGTCAATAGGAAGATCTGGTTTTGGTATGCACGAGAGCACAAAGGTTTCACGTAGTTCTGGTAGGTCGATTGGAATCATATCGCATTTTGGCCACTGTGTTTGACGTTCAATAAGCCAATTGGGACCGTTTATCCAAAATTGGTTTAAATAAAGTTCAGAAGGAAGAAGTCCACGAGAAATCATATCAGCTGGATTATGTTTTGTTGAAACATGTCCCCACGTAGCGTTATATTTAACGTTTTGTATTTCAGAAATACGATTTCTAACAAATGTTTTAAGTGAATTGGATGGTGTTTTTATCCAATGTAAAACAATAGTAGAGTCGCTCCAAAGATATATGTCATCAAATTTTATATTTTTTAATGCTTGTAATGTGACTTCAACGAGATTTGAAAGAAGATGAGCAGCACAAAGTTCTAGTCGCGGTATAGAACGAGATTTTAATGGTGCTACACGAGATTTGGAGTTTAAAATAACAGATGTACAATGACCATAGTTGTCTTCGGAACGAATATATAGACATGCACCATATGCGCGTTCACTTGCATCAGAAAATCCATGAAGTTGTAAGGTTGTTCGTTCGCTCAATATTGTTCTCCGTGGTATTGACATTTTCTCTAACAATGGTAATTCAGATCGATATTGCATCCAGAAAGTATAAAGGTCAGCGGGAATGGATTCGTCCCATTCAAGTTTAAGCTGCCATAAAGTTTGCATTAGTATTTTTGCTTTAACGATAGTGGGGCCAACTAGACCCAAAGGGTCAAATAAGCGGGCAATTTCTGAAAGGATTATTCGTTTAGTGATCTTAGTAGTATTACAGTCTAAATTAACTGTATAACAAATTAAATCTTTTTTAGGATTCCATTGAATGCCTAATATTTTTATATTTTCATCAAGATCTAATTTAATATATTTGTCATCAGATTTATCAACAAGATCGTTAGTAAGTTTTGGCTCGTTAGAAGACCATTGACGTAAATTTATACCAGCAGTCTTCGTCACAGCAATTAATTCATTTCTAATCAACAAGGCTTCATCAAAAGTTTCAGCACCTGTTAGTAAATCGTCTACGTAAAAATCTTCGTAGGGGATACGAGCAGCAACTGGATAATTAACCCTTTCATCGTCGGCTAGTTTATGTAGAATTTTCGCAGATAAATAAGAAGAAGGGGCTTGGCCATATGTAACGGTATTTAATTGAAAAACTTGAACTGGCGTTTCGCTAGAGTATCTCCATAATATTTTTTGGTATATTCTATGTTCTGGATGAACTATAATTTGTCTATACATTTTTTCAGCGTCAGCTGTTAAAACATAGACGTGTCCTCGAAATCGTAAGGTTAGAAAAAATAAGTCATCCTGAACCTTGGGCCCAACTAACAAAACGTCATTTAGTGAAATGCCAGTGGCTGTCTTGGCAGATGCGTCAAAAACCACACGTATTTTTGTTGTTAAACTGGAAGCTTTGAATACGGCGTGATGAGGCAAATAGTAACCTTCGTTTGTGTTATGATTTTCGCAAAGTGACATGTGGTTTAACTTTTCGTATTCTCGCATAAAATCAACGTATTGCTTCCACTGTTTGGGCTTATCAACAAAGGAACGCTCTAAAGATAAAAATCGTCTCAATGCCGAATTATATGAATTTCCAAGGTTTGGTTTGTTAGTACTAAAAGGCAGTTTTACTATGAATTTACCAGTTATTTCATCACGTTTAGTATGTTGTGCAAAATGAGATTCACACTCTTGATCTTCAACCGATAAAAGTTTTTTGTTAGGGCCTTCTTCAATCTCCCAAAACCTAGTAATATTTGTATTTAAAATGTCTAATGAAATGTTACACATAACTGGTTCTTGAGGATCTTCGTTTAGAATCCTACCAGATATTATCCAACCAAGTTGAGTTTTTTGCAAAACCGCGGAAGGTTTAGCTATTGCAATTTGACCGATGGAAAGTAAATTATAAAATATCTCAGCGCCCAGTAGAGCATCGATATCGCGTGGTTTATCAAATTCTGGATCAGCAAGGGTTATATTGGTTGGAATGGTTAACTGATTTTTGCATAGCTGAATAGATGGCAATCGACCAGTAATTTTTGGAATAATGAGAAAATTAAGCTCTTTAGTATATCGTGTGCTTCTTGAAATAATTTTAGCCACTATAGATTTAGAGATATTGGTTTGAATTTGATGAATGCCGATTACAGGTATATTAATTTGTGTTTGAGGAAGTTTTAGAATAGAAGCAAAGCGCTCAGTTATAAAATTTGATTGAGAACCAGAATCTAGCAGTATTCGACATTCGTGAGAATTGTTGTCTTTGTCAAGTATATTTATAATTGCTGTGGAAAGTAGAACTTGTGATGGTACGTTAGCATATAATTTAGCGAAATTTGACACAACGGTATTTTCAGGTTCGTGATGAAGAAGTGTATGATGCCTTTTATGGCAGGTTTTACATCTCGATAGAGATTGACATGTAGAAACCGTATGATTTGAACGAAAACAATTAATACAAAGCCTGGCGTTTTTTATTAAATCAAAACGCTCACTTGAGGTTTTATTTTCGAATGTATCACAAGCTGATGTATAATGAGGACCTTTACATAGATTACATGCTATTGGGAGCTTTGTAGAGTTTTCAGTTGAAGTTAAGGTAGTATGAGAATTTTTAAAATTTGGAATTTTGCGTTTAGCAAGAGAGGGACCTGCATGATTTGGTTTTTTTTCACTATCTTCTTCTAAAACGCGTTGTCTTTCATGTAAAAACTGTAACAACTCATGCATGGATGGAAATTCAATTTTTTGATTAAGTTCTTTCCATTTACGACGGGTTTCTTCATCTAATTTTGATGTTATAGCGTAAACTGGAAATGCTTCTAGAAAAGGTTTATTTAAGGCTTCCAAGGCACAATAATGTTTAGTCGCAACATCAATAATTTCACCAATCGATTTTTCCGTTGCTTTTGTACAATGAGGTATTTCAAAGATTGCTTTTATTCGTTTGTTAGCAGCGGCAACGGGATTGTCAAAACTTTTTTCCAAAATAGACCAAGCTAAATTATAATGACGATCTGTTGTTTCAATAGATTCTATTTTAAAAAGTGCCTTTCCGGTTAAGCAAGATTTTAAATACATCAGTTTTTCAGAGTCTCGTAATCTTGAATTATTATGAATTGATGCTTTGAATGAATCGGCGAAACTTGGCCAGTTTTCACAAGTGTTATTAAATTTGGGTAACTGCATAGTTGGCATTTTTACATGCGAAATTGAAAGTTCGTTTGAAGAATGAATATTAGAACTTGAAGTTGGATCTACTGTATTTGAGATTAAAGGTGGCGCTAAATTTTCGTCTTCAACGCCGACTGGAATCGATATTGTATTTGTACTATCGGGTTTATGGTTATTTAAGAAAGTTTCAGCCTTCGATGTGTACTCATAGAAGGCGTCTGAAAATATAGTACGTTCTGTTATCTGTCCGTCCAATTCATTTTCCCTACATAACAAATCTAATTCGTCTTGAACACGTTCATATTTCTCGAAGTCTTTATAAATTGAATCTGTTCTTTTTTTTAATTGAAGAATGTCGTCACATTTTGATATGTCATCAACAAACTTTTTAAACCGCGTGAGTTTGCCTTTTAAAACACCACGTTGTTTAACGAAATGGGAAATACTTTTGACATCTTCACTAGAACGTTCGATTAATGAAATGTCAGACATTTTAACACGATTTTAACACGAGTAGAAATTAAAATAAAGGTATAAAAAACGGCAATTTTTTAACAAATAAAATAGAGAGACTTACCACCTTTGATGTTTTCTTGTAAAATATGTAGTTTTTTCGTCAACTATATGTGGTTGGTTCCTCCAATTAAACGTAATGTAATGTTGAATGTAATTGTTTGTCACTTCTTTGAAAAACTGCGTTTCGTTGCAGATTTTTCTTTTATTCACAATAATATTTTTAAAACACTTTGCTGCGTTGCGTTGCAGGCTTTTAATATATACGTATACGTGTGTAATTATTATTTTAGATTGTTTTTATGTTTCACTGCAAATTGTACATTTTATCACACACTTTGTTTTATATTATTTTTTTTATATTGAATTATTATTTTTTATATTATGATTAACGTTGCGTTACGTTGCAAGCTAATATGATAGTCTCAAATCCGTATTGTTGAATCTGGCTCGAAGGACCAATGTTGTTGTTGGAGCTTAATTATATAAAACAACTATATTTGTTAATTGTTTTAAGCTCTTATTCCTTTCAACTTAATCAAAAGGAATAATTATTGTTCGTACTGTTATATAAAACACTTTATTTTTTTTTATTTTAAATTAAATTTTATGATTTTATTTATTTTTATTTATGTTTAACATGTATATATATATTGATAGGTATCTTAGATGAGACTGCTAAAAAAATAATTTTAATTCTAAGAATGTAAATGTTGATTTTTTTTTATTTCTTTATTGAAGGTGGTCCAAATTAAAAAACTAAGAGTAAAACTAATTTCATTGGTTATCATTGGTTATCAATTATAAAGGGAGTTGAAACAAATATGAATATAAAGTTAAACAAAATAAGGAAAGGGAAGAAATTATTGAAAGTTTTATTATTAATATTTGGGAATTTCCGAAATTATAAAAAATGAAAATCTGCATGCCAGATGTTAAATTTATTTTGAGAAAAGTGGATTTTACGTTAATAAAGATTTTAAAATGTTTATGACATATAATAAAAGTAAACTAAAAAAAGGATAACCAACGATAATTTTAAATTTAAAAGAAAAATATTAAATATTTATATAGGGTGAACCTCAACAGTATATATCCCGAAAATTGTTCCACGATAAAAATTCCCCGTCAAATTCTGGAATTTTCATTTCGGGTAGTGGAATAGTGAGTGAAGTACCGATCGCAAACTTATTAGGGAGAGCACTTGAAAGCGGCTTACTTTCAGCGGCATCAATTAACGTGATTAACTTTGATTCTACTGCACCATAGTTATCATCAAATTCAAAACGAACATCTATTTGCGCAGTCGGATCGAGAATCGCATACTCCGTTTGAGCATCATCAAATTTAGCATATAACATTTTCAATCGACTTAACATTGATTTTAATTCCCCTAACGTAAATTCTGTATTTTCATTCAATTGATTTTGAAAATGTGTGACGCGGGTTTTAATCCCGTCGATTGTTTTCTAATAAAATGGAATATCTTTTTTACCCATTTTGACTTGATTTCTATTTAACACTTCTTCTTTTATACTAAGAACAGTAAATCAATTTAATCAAAATAAATCTATAAATTTTATCAATTTTCCTCACTAAACAACTTTACACCAGCTGAATTATAACTTATTAGTTAAATTAGTTATGTACTTAATAATTAAATGTATTAAAATCTAATAAAAATAATTTAAAATATAATATTTTGTCACCTGACGTTTTCCAAGAAATTCTCTTTTGAAATTATATTTTTTATAAATGTACTTTTTGATGGTTATGTAGTACATAAAACTTTTTATTATAGTTTAAATAATCCCAAAATCTTGCAATTTCAATTAAAATATTATAAACTGTTCATCAAAATAAAACGTTTGACATTTAAACTTGAAGAAACAAAATTAAAAATAATTACGAACCTTACAATTTCAAAACTACACAATTGCGATAAAATTCGATGGAAACCTTACAATTCCTTGAAAACTGCAATTGTTGAAAAAGTGCTGAATAAAATTATTGAACAGCACAAAATGTTGATAAATGATGAAATTGATGGTAAATAAATTACTTCAAGTGTATTGTAATATAAAATATATGATGAACTGCGATGTTTTTTTCGATGCTGATGAATGATGCAATTATTAACTCAAAATGGCGATGAAATTGATTATCACATAAACTCCTCTTGCATGAGATATATATTTCCGTAGATAAATATAAAGATGATGGAAATTGTTATTTCCAAATTATTTGATGAAAATAGTTCCAACAAAACAATATTTGTTTCGTTTTATATTGAATTTATTGGATATCAATTGTGTTGGATTCCTGAACATATAGCGTGGTTTTTTAAAATCAAAATTATTCATTTCATCCTGCTCGATGAGACCAAAATGTTTCCTTCAAAATAATATTTAGGACTGTATTTTTAGTTTTTACTTATTTTATTTCACATAGATTGAAACCACTGATGATGATTAATTTTAGTTTAATTATTTATTGAAAAACCACATTGAAATACATTATAACTTACAAAATACGACTGTTGCGTATAATTACAAAAGTGGAACTTAAAAGAAATTCATTTTATAAAGAGAGAGAGATGAGAGAATTTTTAGTACTAATTCAATATTTCTTTCTCAGTTTATTTTAATAAGTTTGATTTTAGGGTGACCACATTCAAAAACCCAATGAACAGAAAGCATTTAATATTAGTTTAATTTTGGCATAAACATATGTCATATTGAGATTTAGAGCAATAGTTATTGATAATATAATTTACAACATGTGCAATAAAAAGCATATTTACATAATATATTACAAAGTCTTACAAAGTATTACAAATTAAATTTAACGAATGAATACATGTCCAGTAATTCAACAACAAGATTTGCTAACTAATTGATGAGGTATTTTCAAGAAATTTAGCAAATTTGCAAAGTAAAGTTTATGTTTCTCACTTTAGTTATCATAAACCTCTAATTTCATATTTCAATTATGATAATAATTGAATTGATTTTGTAATACATTATAAAAATATGACTTTCTATTACACATGTTGTAAATGATGTTATTAATAAATGCTACTCTACATTTTAATGTAACAAATTAATTTTTTTAGTGATACCTGCCACGGTATCCAAAGAAGTTTAATTTCAACTGCGTATGAAGATTACACGCACTTTGTTTTATTGTTTGAATTAAAAATAAGAAAAAACTACAAATTTGCAATTGTGTGAATGTATGTATTTACAATTTAAAATTTATTGTTTTTTTATTATCTTATAAAGTAAAAAAAAATTCACTGATATCCTCTAGTCTAGAAGTTTCTTTTCTTATGTTAAAAAAACTGATGACGCTGTTGAATAAGATAAGAAACAAAATTAACGTTGATCGATTTTGTCTTGTTCTGTTGGTTTACTAAACGATGACGATGATGACAAGTCCTGCAATTCACACTCACAAAAAAACACATAAATGCTTATACAAACAAACAAGATCATTTGTTTAAACGGAATATTTATTTTATATCTTTTTCTTTGTTTTACGCGATTAATTTTACTTAAACTAATAAATGCACTAATTAATATATTTTATAATAAATACAACCCGCCGGCTTCAACAATACAAAACGAACAAACAATTTTAAATTTGTTTTAATGTTAATGAATTGTACTAATTGTACTAAACATAAATAATTTTTTTTTGTAATTTTATAGATAATGAACACAAACATATAAATATTTTTTTTTCAATGATTGAATTTGAACTATAGATTTATCACAACACTAGTTCAAGTTTTCTAATTTGACTATTTAACAAAAAAATAAAATTTTAATTAATTCGAAAAAAATTCTCATTTGAATCTCAACAAAATAAATTAAATAATATTTTGTTTTAACTTTCAAAACCTTCCTTTCATTAATATTCACGAGAAACTGCCCTTCTACAAAAAATGTAGATCTAATAAAAAGCTTTCTTTTTGCTTTTCCCCTCACAAACTTCAAATCATTGTATTGTCGTATGGATCTGACATATCACATACAGCAATAACAATTAGGAATCATCAATTATGTATGTCAGCAATTATGTATGTAAGTTTGTTTAAAAAATTGCGACAATAATACAAATTTGTCAAGAATTATTCAGAGATTATCTGAAACAACCCTGATTTGAAAGAAATGACAATCATTTTAACATTTTTCAAGATATAAATCATGGATTATTAATTTCAAGTTTCACTCTCTTGTAAAACGAACTATGACATCTAGAAAATGAAATCGAAGAGGGGCGTGGCTTGTATAATCTGTCTACATACACAGTCCTAAGAGAACAAACGTTTCAACACATAAACTCTCCATACCTAAGTAAACAGCATCGTAACATAATATGATAGAGATGAAAGTATATGGTTTCATTACAATTTATTTTACTGAACGTCATTTCCGTTTGAAAACGTTACTTCCGTCCGAAAAAAGATTTGAGTCACTTATCATATCGCGCTCAAAGAAGTTTTACTTCAGAAACTTCTTAGGAAACCTCTTCATTAAGAATTAATGCTTATGTTTCAAAAGTTACCTGATCTGAAACATACTGATTCGCTCATTTTCCATGTTGAAAATAAAATCGAAGAGTGGCGTGGCTTGTATAATCTGTCTACCTACACAGTCCTAAAAGAACAAATGTTTCAACGCATGAACTCTCCATACCTAAGTAAACAGCATCGTAACATAATATGATAGAGATGAAAGTATATGGCTTCATTACAATTTATTTTACTGAACGTCATTTCCGTTTGAAAACGTTACTTCCGTCCGAAAAAAGATTTGAGTCACTTATCATATCGCGCTCAAAGAAGTTTTACTTCAAAAACTTCTTAGGAACCCTCTTCATTAAGAATTAATGCTTATGTTTCAAAAGTTACCTGATCTGAAACATACTGATTCGCTCATTTTCCATGTTCCATTTTATTTTGAATTATATATTTCACGGCATCCAAATAAATACTCACAAGTGACAAATGTTTGTAAATAATAGTATATTCTTCAATGAAACCGAAAATAACATTTTTTTTAAACAAACTGACAGTTTTCCAGCCGAGGCAACAGTTGAGGTGGGTAATGTTTGCAAGGATCATAATATGATTTTAAACCAGTGTTAAACTGTATTTTTTCTACACCGTTTTAAAAGTTATAATATAAACTTCATCTGAAAGCACCTCTAAGATATGACCTTGGTTAGTGATATCTCACATGGCATATGAGTTGCCAATTGTAGGGAATGGAGTACGCGTTGTAGATCAAAAATTAAGTAAACAATTTTACAAATGAACAAAAGATGATACCTCCATCGCGTCCTGTTCTAAACTCTAAAATTGAGTTAATGTTAATGAATTAGAAAATAGATGGCTTCTAAAAAATTACTTTCGTCACTAGAGACGAAATTTATCGGTATAAGTTTTTTTATCACTAGGGACGAAACGAAGTTTTTGATGCCGTGTCCTAACACCAAACAAAGTAGATTTTTTGTGGAGTGTAGCTAAAAAAACGTTTTCCATTATTTGTTTGTAAAAGATTTCTGTTACAAAATCAATGAAGATCATTCTTATTATATTAATAATTTTTATCGACAAACTTTAAGTTCAATTATCAAACTTTTGGTCTCACATACAGATATCAACCATCAACCTGAAATCACTGCAGTTATTTTCCAGTTTTTGTCGACTATGAAGGCTCGGCCAACCCGGCAAGCAGGCAAACATTTTTTTTGTTAATTTACAATAGTTATATAAACGGCATAAATAAACAGTAGGAAAAGTTATCCAACATCTTCGAGATTTAAAAGATGAAAAAAACTGTGATAGTTATTTTAGATAGCGGTTCATATAAGCTTTCCAAAATTTCAAATTTCTAGTTATCCATAAACTATATCAAAAACTGATGCTAAAAGCTTAAAACTAACGTACATAAAATTATTACTTTAAACAAATCCTTCAGAATAAGCTTAAAAACATGTATTGTATCGATAAGCTATTGATTGGTAATAAAATTTTTCTGTTTCTTTTATATTATAATATAATTTTCTTTAACATATTTATTAAAATTGAAATCAATCAGAACTTCCAAACAATTCTAATTGGAAAGTAATCTGTTTTATAAATTTCTAACGCTTTGTAACAATAAAAACTTCAAAACTTTTTATTAAAATTGAAATTTTTATTGTTAACACAGCTATAAAGCACAATAAAAAATGGAAAATATAACAAGGGTGGTTTGATTAATTCATGTCAATGAGATGTCAGTATGTAAGTTTAGTTTACATATTTAGTGACAATTATTGATTGAAAATAAAATACTTTCCCAGTTTCCCAATCACAGTTAAATAGAATATTAAGCTTTTTGATTTTGTAATGAAGAGCATAAACTCTATTCGTTAAATCTAATATAAATTTATGTAATCGAAATAGTTATCAGCCCACTTGCAAAATTAACTATAGTTTGTATGGAATTTCGTTGTTCATATTCTCATTTTTCATGTGTCATGGAAAGTTATTTTAATGGAACTAATACATTTATTTATGAATTATGATTTTATTTTTTCAAAAAATATTTCTAAAAGAAAATTATGGAAAAATATAGAAAATTTATTGATTTCTTTTTATAAAGGAATACAGAAATTATACATACATCTATTCGATTTTCTTTATTTCTATATACGGACTAGTCGTTTCGTACCTTGCTTGTTTATTTAGGTTCCATCATAAAAATTTACATAAAATATAAAAAAAATACGAAATGAGCTGAAAATTTATTATAAATAAATATACCAATAATTACAAATTAAATCAAATATATTTGGAATTTTCTCTTTTATTTTTGTGAAGTGAAAGGTTGGCTATAATAATTAATGAATAAAATTTTCACATCTAGAATTTTTATTTTTTAATTGGTTTTTTGGGCCTTAACAAATCGATACTGATATCCTTTTTTAATATCCATATAAATTCGTCACAAATGAATTTCGAGTTTAGTTTTTGCATATTTTAAAAGTTGTTAGAAATCGTAATATGCAATATGTAGTTAGATAACTTGGCTGGTTAGGACATTCGATCGCGAGAAAAGTAAAAACTATTTTTTGTAAATTTATTTTTTACTTTAACACTTATTTTAACACAAATGTAATTTTTTAAAGGACTAGATTTTTGATTTATAATAAACTAATTAGGTAATAAATTTATCGAATCAGTACCGCACGATGTCGACTAGAGGAATAAGATTTATCTTTTACCTTTTTCTAATGTTAGTATTTAAATCTTTACAAGCCAATGCTATTTTGCTCGGCATTAAAAAAATGCCGATTTTGAAGATCCATTTATAATTTTTTAGTTATTATGTTTTTTATTTACTTATGAAATATAACTTTATTGCTTTTATTTACAATCAAAGAAATCGGATGAAAAGTTTTTGAAAATATTTTACAAATTTTAGCTATAGAATAATACTAAACACGGAACAGGCATTAATCTACGTTTTAGGGTTAATGTTTTCGTTACAGAGCAGGGCGGAAGGATGAGGTCATATACAATTCAGATAAAGAAAATCATATACAATTCAGGTCATATACAATTCAGATCAAAACTAAATCATGATTAAAATGTAAAAAAAATAATGTTGCAAGATTGCATCTGTGGTTTAACTAACTTATAAAGAAGGAGTTCTAGCTATTTTTGCTTGTTTATTATTTCCTCATGAGCTAATGTTTAATAAATTTATTA
The DNA here is from genome assembly GCA_963693315.1 of Diogma glabrata. Taxonomy (NCBI): domain Eukaryota; kingdom Metazoa; phylum Arthropoda; class Insecta; order Diptera; family Cylindrotomidae; genus Diogma; species Diogma glabrata. Next base: position 70,892,479 of record OY856186.1, on the reverse strand, counting down.
TGTTAGATCTACCTTGATGATGAAAAATATTTTTAGCCCGAAAATAAAACTTTTAACTTTATCATTCAATACCACTTGGTTATAGTCAGATTTTTTATTTCATAAAACCAAAATAAAATTCGAAAAAATAAAAGAATATGTTCTCTGAAGTTATTCATTAAAAGCCAGAAATCCTCTCAAACCCATAAAAACAATCCAATAATTCGATTATAATTTTTTCCCATTTTAAACCTTTCATTCCGAATACAATTATCACTTCGCTACAATAACTTTGAAGCATTGAATTTTCCAGTTCATTTCATTCAACATTTTTTTTTGTTATTTTATCGGTTCCAATTGCGAGCAGTTAAAGTGTTTTTTTTATATTTTCCTTGAGTTTTTCTGTTATACATATTTGAAGTAAAAATCTAGAAAATGAATTTTCTTCTTTGTTTTGCATAAATTATACTTAATGATAACTTATGTAATGAATAGGTTGATTATGTGATATTTATGCAAGAGCGTTGGTGTTCTTCAGATATTGTTTTTGACTTATTAAAGTTATATAAAAGAATTATGTGTATGATATTTCTATTAAAAAGTCTATTGTCTAATGGCATGATACGAGAAACTTGGAAACGAACGAACAATTTATCTTCGATTAAAATCTGCAAGTGTGAATTTATTAATGGAATATTTCTGATCTAATCAATTATTAAAATAAGTTGCTTTGTATTAATCATCTTTGTAAACCATATAAAAACACTTAATTGTGATACATGTTGAGCTCGATAAGTCATAAAAAATCAGCTATTCAGCTAACATATTATTTTTTATTTCTAATAATTAATTTGTATCAGCTTAGATAAAGTCTCATGGGAAGCGATTAAATAAAATGTCATACTAGATTAAATACATATCTCAACATTGAAGTAGAAAATAGATTTTTAATAGTCATCATGTGATATATCACATTTATCAAAAAACATTCACTAAACGTTTTATGTCAGAATTAAATCAATGTTAGGCAAAAAACATGATAAATACTTTCAGCTAAGAAAAGATATTATTGCAAGTCTCTTCATCACTTTGTTAGATCGAAAATTTTTTTTGAAAACATTAACGGTAAGAACACAAGATGAATGGCATTTTTGTGATGTATTGTTAAATCTCTTTAAAGGTAATTTATAGTGGAATATCTATTGATTGTTATTGAAAAATGAATGCATTCAGTTATACCTCAAAAGAAACAGTGTTTTATATCTGATTTGCAAAAATGGTAGGTGAAAGAAGTTTTAGTTTTTGAGTTATTTAAAGCTTTTAATTTTTAAAATTGAATTCGCATTGTTGTAAATAGGGCAAAAATATCCTGAAAAACTACTGACCATATGTCAGATATTGATTGGAAACAATAAAGAAATACTCTACACTGGTGGATTTCAGGGATAACTGAACAAATCAAATTTAAACAGCTTAAAAATAAATAAATTGCTACATTCCTTTGACAACTCAACTTTTCTTATGATAATGAATGAGTGATTATGTTTAGACTGTTACAGGAAAGGAACTAAGTAAGGAGGAGATCCACTAACTATGTTTATCTCATGCTCCGATTGAAATAGAAGGATAAATTTAATATGGATCCAATGAAAGCGATTTATTATATAATTTTTATATATTTTTGTTCTATTATATTATATTATTTTTTGTTCCTTTTGAATCAAACTTCCAATTTTTATTCTTGGTTTCTCGAAACACAGAACTACAAGCGTAAGACTGAATGATGTTGCTTTTATCTAATATTTGACGAATTTGCTACTATTTTAGATTAAGTTCTGCAATAAATAAAAAGAATCAAAAAAGTTTTTGATAGTTGTCTAGTATATGCAGTGTATAAAATGATATCCACTGCAACAATAAAATAATTTCTTTAATTCAAGTAACACAAAAAACAAACACAACAAAATATACGACACACATAGTAACCGTTATAGCTAGGAGATAAATTAAATTATAAATCCGACAGTGAACTAATAATAATTGTTAAATATTATAGAAAATATTTTTATATATTTTAAAATAAAATCAGTGTTGTTACTGAAATTAAATAATAATTTGTGCGCTTTAAACAAAATAAAAATTTATTAAAATATAAACGTTGCAAATAAAAATTTTAAATAATAGAAATAAAAACTAAAATAACGTACACCACTTGGTGTACCCGTTATAGTGGTGACCCCGAAAAAGCTAACGTTAATCTAATAACGTTAACCTGAACAATAAATATTAAATACCGAACCTTACGGGCAGTAAGCGCCATCGTGTTCAACACAAATACAAAAATCAAAATTAGAACCATGTAAAGGATTGTAAGCGCCATCGTGTTCAACAAAAAAATACGAAAAAAAAGTCAAAATTAGAACCTTGCAAAGGATTGCAAGCGCCATCGTCTTCAAAAGAAAAACATAAACCAGAAACATCGAGGGATTCAACAAAACCGAAAAACAGATAAAAATTATTTATATTATTATTTTTCCCTTAATTTATATTGTTCAAAATTAGTTTAAAATTTAAATTAGTTAAAATATTTTTAAGTTTTTGCTGGCTTGGTAAATGTTAAAAAACACTTAAAACAATTAACATTTAAAACAAACCAAAATTACACTGGATACACATAAACATTTTGTGTTACATGAATTTTTTGCTTAGATGTTTTACCAATAACGTTGATACATACTAGGGTTTCTCATTTCCCGTAAAAATTCAAATCCCGGGAGGCCGGGACAAAAAATGTTAAATTCCCGGGATACCGGGAAATCCCGGGAAACTCTAAAAAGCTAGAACTTTCTAATTGGGTGGTAGAAAAATGTGTAAAATTAAAACAGCACAAAAAAGCGCTATTGATTTTTAAATTTCCATTATTTTTAATTAGAAAAACTTTAAAAATTAAATAAAAAAGAATTCATAAAAACAAAACAAAAAATATGGAGGGGCTGAAATCTCACAGCTTGAGATATCAAGACTTCGGTCTGGGTTAAGGATTTTGATATAGTTTTCGACAAAAAATTTTTATGAGGACATGATTTTTAGTTTTAGGCAGCGATGTATATCAAACATAACACGAAACATCAATACGTTGCCGGAAAATTATAAGCAAAATTCCAAAAATATTGTTAAATTAAATAAAATCAAACTTTTTCAAAATTCCAAAAATATTCCAAAAATTAGAATAAAATCAAACATTTAAATTTTTTCTAAATTCCAATAATATTTTAAAATTTCTTAAAAATTCAAACTTTTTCCAAAATTTTAAAAATATTGCAAAAATTATTACAAAATCAAAAATTGAAAATTTTTTCAAAATTCCAAAAATTATAATAAAATCAAATATTTTAAATTTTTCGAAATTCTAAAAGTATTCCAAAAATTCTTACAAAATCAAAAATTAAAACTTTTGCCGAAATTCTAAAAATATTGCAAAAATTATTACAAAATCAAAAATACAAACTTTTTCAAAATTCCAAAAATATTTCAAAAACTAAAACAAATTCAAAAATTTCCATGTCCAATTTCATTTTAAATTACATTTACGTCATGAAAACAGCTACATTTTTTTTCCAAAAAATTGGCTAAAAAAATAAATGAAATCAGTTTTTGACACACTTGACATTATTTTTTTGACAAACTTATAATGCCATAATTCTCTATAATAATAATAAAATATGATGTCATACAAAACTATTAATTTTATTTTTTTCTAAAAAAATTGGGTAAAAAATAAATAAAAACCTTTCTTTTGACACACTTGACAACATTTTTTGACAAACTTATAATGCCATAATTCTCAATAATAATAATAAAATTTTTATTTCAAACAAACAATTTTTTTTTTCTAAAAAATTGGGTTAAAAAATAAATAAAAATCTTTTGACACACTTCACAACATTTTTTTGACAAACTTATAATGCCATAATTCTCAATAATAATAATAAAATTTCATTTCAAACAAACAATTTTATTTTTTTCCAAAAAATTATGTGAAAAAATAAATAAAAATAAAAATCTTTCTTTTGACACACTTGACAACATTTTTTTGACAAACTTATAATGCCATAATTCTGAATAATAATAATAAAACTTCATTTCAAACAAACAATTAATTTTATTTTTTTTCCAAAAAATTAGGTAAAAAAATAAATAAAAATCTTTCGTTTGACACACTTGACAACATTTTTTTGACAAACTTATATTGCAATAATCTAGTTTTTGATCTCACATACCAATCCCGACCATCAAGATTTCTCCAAATTTAATGTTCCTACTCGTAATCACTTAAAATGAACGTTTTTTAAGCCAAAAATATGAAAATTTGCTATTTTTGACACACATAATGATTTTTTCGACACACTTCCGGTACAGTTATCGAACACAGCGTCCTTTCGGACCTGTCCCTTGTGAATACCTATTTTAGAAAAAAAAATTTTGAAATCCCTCCAGCCGTTTTCCCTGCAGCGTAGGTAATGACGGACGGCCGACCGGCCTACAGACAGACATACATTTTTTTTTTGCTTTTTCAGAATCAGTAGGTCCTAAAACGTCAAGAAATGCCAAAAAAGTGGGGGTAAGAATTTCACTTTGAGCTCATGAATGTAATACTTAGGTCTTTCAGACCGAAGTAATAAATTCATAATATAAATTTTTAAATAATTTTTCAAAAAATTAGGTTGCCAATGGCGCCATCACTTAATTTTGTCTGAATTTTCGTGACGAAACGAACCGAAGACCGACAGAAAAAGCTCCTTCCGATTCTGTTGTGATGTTTTTAATGTCATATGCTACATGAACAAATGAACATGAACGAAAATCAAAATCAGAATAATAACGGTACTTCTCAGCACCATAAGACAAAAAATATTGGACCCCTCAGTTCGTATTTTGCAATTGAACATTGAAAGCATTAGCAAGTCAAAAACTGAACACTTAGAAAGAGTATCAAAGTTACTATTACGATATCAACGTTGTAATTCTGACAGGAAACGCATGCAACAGATGAAGCGCAACTTACCTCTAGAGGACAAATTGTTGATTACAAACTAATTAGTGCTATTTACCATCAAACATATGGATCTGGCACGTATATTAATTCAGAAATCATGAACTGCACTCATGTACTTACACCAGACGGACAACGATATACATCTTATTGTTGTTGATATATCGAACACGAAGATTGTTAACGTAAACAAGCCCCTAAATACAGCGTGGCCAGCTGATACTCTACCACTATTTCACCACCCAGCAATATACGTTGGTGACTTTAATAGCCATCACAATCAGTGGTCCTACTCAAATAACAATACCAATGGCATACAACTAACTGACGGGACCAATCGACAACATGTTCCGGGTATATGATACGAAAGACATGAAAACCATGAATTAAATCTGCTAGATGGCCAAGTTATTACAATCCCGACCTCTGTTTTTCCACAAAAAACGAACAACGTAGTCCTATTCCAATATCTAGGGCTGTCTTACAAAGTTTTCCACGCTTTTAACATTGTCCAGTAATTTTTGAGGAAGGTATTCAAATCCCACACGTAACTCCTCAACCTAGATGCAATTTTAACAAAACTGACTGGGTTAAATATGGGTCAGATTTGGAAGCAGTGATTCACTGAATCCAACTCATTCCTAAAAACAACGATAGGTTCGTAGAAGCCATCATTTCAACTGCAAAGAAATGTATCCCAAGAGACTTCCGGTGAAGAATACATTCCTGGTTGGAGTAGAGAGAGCGAAATATTTATTATTTGAGGAGCACCTTACTAGTGGTGAGGCAGACGTGGTTGATAACTTAATATACTCACTGGACACCGCAAGGAAACAAAAGTGGATTAACACTGTTGAAAACATTGATTTTTCCCATTCTAGTAGGGCAGCTTGGAGTCTTCTTCGGAAGCTGGATGACTCAAACTCAGTTACTCATGCTATCAATGATATAAATCCAGAGGAAATTGCAAATCACATTGTAAACCTGTCTCGTTCCTCTATTAATCGCCTTCATAAGAGAACCATTAAACATAAATTAAGAAAAATGAAGCGCAAGTCACAGAAAAATCTACCTATTTTAGGTTTTATTGGTTTTAATTTGTTGTGTCAAAAAAAAACCATACAAAAAAACCATGACACCATATGTATCAAAAAAACATTTTCCTAATTTTGAACGAAATTAATTACTACAGAGGGGAATGAATTAAAAACTACTCGATTTTCGAGTGAGAAAATTTTTAATATCTTTGAAAAAAGTAAAAAAAATGTTAATAAAAATTATCGGGATACCCGGGGTGAAATCTCGGGATAACGGGATGAAAATTCACCGCGGGGATCCCAGGAAAACGGGATCCCGGGTTCCCGTTTCTAATTTTAATAAATATGTTTTATTTTACATAATTTTTTGTGCTAAAAGAATATTGATAATTGAAAATTCCGTCATACGCGTCACAATTAATTATATTATCATCGTTGTGCATTAATTGAAAGATCCAGTTACTTGTTTTATTATAGTTAACAGTGATATAAAAATATACTTCCAATTTTATTATTTTGTTTTTTGTTTTAATTAAAATATAATTTTTATTATTTAATCTATGTATTTCGGGCTAGGCCCATCTTCAGGATTATTAATTATAATAATAATAATAAAAAATTATATCACAATCAGAAAAAATAAATTTTTGACATAAATTATACAAACAAAAATTGATATACAATTTAATATGAGTTACTATGTTATAATTAACTTAAAAAATGGTAATCAAGTGAAAATCTTAAAGTCACTTTAAATTTTCAAATAATCGGATTAAATTAAAATAATTATTCGAAAAATCCTTCTTATCACTTTTAAAATTACAAATTGTTTCCTCATTTTTTATAATTTGGCAGACCTCGTAGATCTGTAAGGCAGATCTGTAATTTAGTTTTATTTCTTTCCTTAGCCAAAATTTGAACATCATCGAATTTAAATTCATGTTTATTTTCTATAGAATGTTTAGCAAGGGCAGAACAATTATTACTAACTGAAGTTTTTTTTAGAATCATATTTATGTTGATCTTTACGAACACCTAATTTTTGAATTGTTTCACCAACATATGTTACCCTTGAATGAATATTACGGTGACCATACTCGTTGTCGATAGAAGTCAAGAAAGCCTCCACATAAAACTGCCAGCAACCTGTTGGCAACTATTTTTAATATCTTAGATGCCTGGGACACCTTCTGGCATCATTACAATACACTTGGGCTTTCTATTACTAACCCGACTTCTAACCAACCTGGTTTCGATTTGCCACGTCATCCTGGACTACACTAAACCGAATAAGAACGAATCATGGACGTTGTGCTGTTTCTTTCTACAAGTGGGGCATTTCAGAGTCCCCTCAATGTGACTGTGGAGCTCCACAACAAACCATAAAACACATTGCAACTGTGTGTCCAATTCGACGATACAATGGCAACATCGCAGATATCCATTTGGCAACGCTCGATGTAGTAACATGGAAAGACTCACTCGATGTAAACATCTAATGTTCAAATGTACTGCCCAATGTTCAAATATTTTTACTTTTTAACTAAAGACGAGCAATCAAATTGATTGTAAGCTCATTTAATGTGTATTCATGTTTTGTTTTAGGTAGATTTCATAGAAAAATTTACCTTTTTTAAGTTTTATTTTTTTAATGTGTCATAAAAACCTTAGCGTATGGTTAAATAAATAAATAAATAAATAAAAACCAAAATATGTTGTGTTACAGTTATTACAATCAACCTTATAAACAACACCACTATGTTGTTCTTTAGGTATTTTTGATTTTAAATTTGTAAAACTATAACTATTTTTATATATAGGCCTCATAGCCATTTTAATATTAGGAACAAACTGTGAACAAGAGCGAGAAAGTGTTTCACTTAAACCAGGAACATGTTAATGATGCATATTTATTTAAATTTTCATTATTTGATATCATATTATTAACTGTTTGATCAAGTGATAAATAATTATAACTATTACCCAATTGATTTAAATTAGCATTACGAACCTCTTTACGAACCTCTTTAAATTAGTATTACGAATCATTTTATCAATTAAACTATTAGGGTAGTTATTAGTACGAAGTATGTTATAAATTATTTTTAAATTATCATTTCAAAAGTTTATATGGCTACTTCGACATATTTTTCGAATAAAAGATTTAGCTACATTTAACTTCATGTTACACTGTGTAGAATAATAATTCAATAATCGATTAGAAGCAAACTCTTTATGATACCAATTATTTATAACCTTTCCATTATCCAAATGATGAATACTTAAATCCAAATAATTTAATATAATATTTTATTCAACTTCATTTGTGAATCTAATTTTAGGAAATAAATAATAAAATAAAAATTATAAACCCGGCAAAACAAGGTTATAATATGAATACTTTCAATTTTTCGATTTTAATTGAGATTTGAATTGTTGAATAATTTTGTTTCAGATTATTTTTCTAATTTAAAATTATTGGTATATATATTTTGTTTATTGCAATTTATTTTTTCTTGGCTTCGAAAGCTAAAGAGTACAATGTCGGACCCTGAGATGAAAGACGACAAGAAAGTGGAAGCTTTCTCTTCCACAATGTGTACAATTCCTGATTTTTGGTCGTTTAATCCAATGTTGTGGTTTTAACAAATAGAAGCAGCATTTAAAACAAGCCGCGTCACTAACGAAAAAAGAAATTCGATCATGTAATCGCAGAGTTACCTCACAATCAGATCGAGTTAATTTCGGACATAATTATGGATCGCGATTCTCACGAAAACAATTACAAGCGATTAAAATCCTCCATAATTTCTCGAAACAACCCCAGTTCGGCCTCATTGTTTGAAAACTTATGAATAGCACATCGATGGAAGATCGAACACCATCTGCTTTTCGAAAAAGCACTGAGGTTGCAAGACAATGCGCAATAACTGATGAATCCGTTACCAAAAATATGTGGCTAAGGTCACTAACCTACCGATATAAAAGCAATTATATCAATCGTAGAAGACCAATCCATCGAAAAATTAGCAGCTGCAGCAGACAAAGCTTACGATATGATTAAGCCAAGATCAAATGGTGGAGGCTGTAGGCACAGACCATGATCCCTCACACATCCAAGGGATGTCGATAGATGATAGCGAAGCAGGTCACGGATAATATAAAACGAGAACTCGGTAACTATCTTTATAGCTGTTGGTGTTTCAATAATGTTTTTATCAAAAGCCGGATTATAAATGTGTTTCAAAAGATCTTCGATATTTCTTGTGTTGTATACGTAAAGGGTTGTTCCAAACTCAGTTGATTTAAATAGTTGATTTAATTATATGGAGTTTAAAAGATTGATGCAGTTCAACCAATTTAGCTTAAACATACGTAAATTCCACTATGATTTAATTGTTTCAATAAAAGACTTCAGTATGATGTAAAAAAAAATCGACTTCTCGATCGTCAATGCAACTAGTAAATAATTTTCTTCTCTTTGTTAAAATAACAGCTTTAAATAATTTCAAAAGAAATCTAATTTAACATTTAATTGTTGTCTATTAAATATTAACAAATGTTCACATTTTTAGTTTATGAACAAATAGTAACAAGCACATAATTTAATAGCAATTTAAAATGTAGATTTAGTCAAACAAATTCATATACTTCTGCATATTTGTAACAAGAACAAAATTAGAGCGTTTCTTGTAAAAGCATATTATATATTCCACAATGACGTTATCTGCCTCCCAATCAAAATATATTAATAATAGATAGTATAATTAATTAAATTAACTTTAGAATTAAATAAGTTGTTCTAATTTTTCAGCTGTCAGCCATATGAATTTTTAATAAAAACTGACTGTTTTGTTTTCCAACGCATTCATGGATTTTTTTAAAATTAAATCAAAAGTTAGGAAGGTGCGATTGGAAAATAAAAATTTGTAAAAAAATATTTTATCAGTGTTCGCCATATCTTTTAGGTAGATTTCATATAAAAATCTACCTATTGCAATGTGGCTCATCTCGGAATTTCGGAAAAATTTTGGTGCCAAACGACTAGGTATATATGATAAGCAGACACGGAAAAACAAAATAAAAATGTATATAGTTATATATATATATATATATATATATATATATATATATATATATATATATATATATATATATATATATATATATATATATATATATATATATATATATATATATATATATATATATATATATATATATATATATATATATATATATATATATATATATATATATATATATATATATATATATATATATATATATATATATATATATATATATATATATATATATATATATATATATATATATATATATATATATATATATATATATATATATATATATATATATATATATATATATATATATATATATATATATATATATATATATATATATATATAAACGGTATGAGATATATCGAAAACGACCGGCACTCTCACGGTAGATAGAAAGGTAGATCAAAAAAATTTTCTGTACATATGTGTTCTATTAATATCTTTTACAAGTTCGTGAATCAGCAAAACCTGACACGTGACTAAGAAACTAAAGTTTTTTTTCTAAAAAGATTGATTTTTTAAAACCGTTACAACGGCCGTTTGGATACTAATATTTTTTAAAAATCAACAAATTTAGAATCCTTTCTTCAATTTATTTTAAAAATAGACCTCTGCAGCTAGAGGTTTCTGAGTGAGCGGCTCCAACAAAAAAGTTTGCAAAAAAACATTTTTTTTTTAAACAACCGTCACTCTCCCAGTCGCATTTGTAGAGCCAGATCAAAAAACCTTTTTTAAAAATATGTGTTTTATTAATATTTTGAACAACTTCGTAAATCAGTTAAATCCAACACATGGTTAAGAAACTAGAGGCTTTATACTAGAAAAAAGTCTGTGTTTTAGATCCTTTATAATGGCCGTTTGGATATTAATATTTTTAAAAACTTCATAAATTTAGAATCTTTGAAACCTTTATTATCAATTTCTTCCAAAAAATAGACCTCTGCAGTTAGAGGTTTTTGAGTAAGCGGCTCTAACAAAAAAGCTTGTACAACACAAAATGCGTTTGAATCAACTGGCGCTCTCACGGTCGCATTTGTGGAGTCAGATATAAAACCTTTTTTTAAAAATGCGTGTTTTATTAATATCTTGGACAAGTTCGTAAATCAGCAAAATCCAACACATGGTTAAGAAACTAGAGGCTTTGTACTAGAAAAAAATAGGTTTTTTATGCCGTTATAACCTCCGTTTGGATACTAATATTTTAAAACACTTCATAAGCTTAGAATCTGTGGAAACATTTTAATCCGTTTCTTATAAATATAAAACTCTGCAGTTAGAGGTTTTTGACTTGTCGGCTCCAACAAAAAAGTTTGCAACAATCCCCCAAAATAACATTTTGCAAAAATCTTATAACAGTCAATGAAAAAAAATATAAAAAGTTTTGAATAAAAGAAATTAATTTTAATTTCTTAGAAATAAACTATTTCGATATTTTACAGTAATTGCACGACATTTGATATATCATATTGGTCGGGATTGGTATGTGAGACCATAATCTAGATTATTGCATTATAAGTTTGTCAAAAAAATGTTGTCAACTGTGTCAAAAGAAAGATTTTTATTTATTTTTTTGCCCAATTTTTTGGAAAAAAATTAAAATTAATAATATGTATGAAAACATATGACGTACATGAAACATGAAAACGTACATGAAAATATATTATTATTATAGAGAATTATGGCATTATAAGTTTGTCAAAAAAATAATGTCAAGCGTGTCAAAAAATGATTTCATTGATTTTTTAGCCAATTTTTTGGGAAAAAAATGTAGCTGTTTTCATGACGTAAATGTAATTAAAAATGAAATTGGACTTGGAAATTTTTTAATTTGTTATAGTTTTTGAAATATTTTTGGAATTTTGAAAAAAGTTTGTATTTTGATTTTGTAATAATTTTTGCAATATTTTTAGAATTTTGGAAAAAGTTTTAAATTTTGATTTTGTAAGAATTTTTGAAATATTTTTGGAATTTTGAATTTCAAATTTTTGATTTTATTATGATTTTTGGAATTTTGAAAAAAGTTTCAATTTTTGATTTTGTAATAATTTTTGCAATATTTTTAGAATTTTAAAAAAAGTTTGATTTTATTATAATTTTTACAATATTTTTGGAATTTTGAAAGAAATATGAATTTGTGACTGTGTAATATTTTCTCGCATCGCTAAATTGAAGGTTTTTGAATAGTTTGCTGAAAATGAAAATGAAATTGGACATGGACATTTTTGAATTTGTTATAGTTTTTCAATATTTTTGGAATTTTGAAAAAGTTTCAATTTTTGATTTTGTAAGAATTTTTGGAATGTTTTTAGAATTTCAAAAAATTTTAGATTTTTGATTTTATAATAATTTTGGGAAAAGTTTCAATTTTTGATATTGTTATAGTTTTTGCAATATTTTTAGAGTTTTGGAAAAAGTTTGAATTTTTGAATTTTTAAGAATTTTTGGAATATTATTAGAATTTAGATAAAGTTTAAATATTTGATTTTATTCTAATTTATGGAATATTTTTTGAATTTTGTAAAAAAAATAGAATTTTTGAATTTTATATATATTTAGAATTTTGAAAAAAGTTTCAATTTTTGATTTTGTAAGAATTTTCGGAATATTTTTAGAATTTTGAAAGATTTTAAATTTTTGATTTTATTCTTAATTTTGGAAAAAGTTTCAATTTTTGATATTGTTATAATTTTTGCAATATTTTTAGAATTATGGAAAATCTTCGAATTTTTGAATTTTTAAGAATTTTTGCAATATTATTAGAATTTAGAAAAAGTTTAAATATTTGATTTTATTCTAATTTATGGAATATATTTTGAATTTTGTAAAAAAAAAATAGAATTTTTGAATTTTATATAGATTTTCAGAATTTTGAAAAAAGTTTCAAGTTTTGATTTTGTAAGAATTTTTGGAATATTTTTAGAATTCATAAAAATTTTAAATTTTTGATTTTATTATAATTTTTATAATATTGGAAAAAGTTACGAATTTTTAATTTTGTTATAATTTATGCAATATTTTTAGAATTTTTGAAAAAAGTTTTAATCTTTGATTTTGTAATAATTTTTGAAATATTTTTAGATTTTTGTTGGAAAAAAGTTTGAATTTTTAATTTTATTTAATTTTTACAATATTTTTGGAGTTTTGAAAGAAATTTGAATTTGTGATTTTGAAATGTTTTCTCGAAACGCTAAATGGAGAGGTTTTTGAGTAGTTTGCTGATTGTACCATCTTTTCACTAAATTATGTAAATATAATATGATCTATTATAATTTTCCGACAACGTATTGATGTTTCGTGTGAGTTTTGAATACATATCTAAACAGAGAAATAAAATACAACTAAAAATACAAGTACTTTAACAAAAAGTTATGTTTGATATACATGGCTGCTCAAAACTAAAAACCATGTCCTCATAAAATTTTTTGCGAAAACTAAATCCAAATCCTTAACCCAGACCGAAGTCTTGATATCTCAGAGCTTGAGATTTCAGCCCCTCCATAGTTTAGAATTAAAATTTACTGCAAAAATAATAATAATGCAACTATAGTAAAAACAACTTAAAGACAAAACAAAACAATCTTGATTGGCAACATAACAATTATTTAAAGCTATCAAAATACAAATCAGCTGATCACAAGTGTCAAATTTTTTTCGGTAAAAAGGTCTATGCATCAATCAGCTGTGTTCGATTTGACTGAAGCAACTGAAAGATTGAATGCAATTGTTATTGTTTTTCAGTTGTTTCAATCAAATCGAACGCACCCTATCATGGCATGGTTGATGTGATTGGTTTTAACGCCATGTTGATTTTTTTAGTACCAAAGAAATGAGTCAGCATAGAACATAAATAGCCAGCACAGAATGTCTTTGATTGTGAGGAAGAATATATCTTTAATACATTCTGGTGTATTCTTAAAACTTAGTCCGAGTGAAATTCCAGTACTGAAGGTTAAAATTAAAGAGAAGAATTTTTGAAAAGCAACATTACATGACCAAAGACTGTTGTAACAATAATCAATCCAAGCTATAACTAACACTCTCCGCTATTCTGTTTTAGCTATAACTACTACGACACTCCTTTTGACTAACATTAAATAAATAAATTAATTAAATATTCATAAATACAAAATAATTACAAATTTTTAATAGTTATTCCACTTTCTATTAATCTAAAACATTTCTTATCATATTTCTTTTAAATTAATTACGGTCAGATGAAATTCTATTGAATTCATAATATTATGTAGGGTGGTAGTAGGTAATTTACAAGTAAATAGATAAAAGGAATAATATTATCTAAATAGAAATTTCCATTATAAAAATCAACATTTAATATATTTGATTAATTTATTGAAAATATCCCTTTTTCATATTATTCCTTATTTTTTTGTTTCTTTCGTTTTCTTCTTCTTTTATTGATATATCCTTATTCGTATTATATTACTTATGTATAATAATGCAGGGAAAAGGTTGTGATTTTGGATTTTATGATATTATGAAACGATGATTTAATTTTTTATTCTTCTTATCTGTTAACGTAAATCTATATGGAGATAAGTGGGTATAATAATCTTTTATAAAATGTAATTGAGACAGGATTTTTTTTATTTATTTTATTTGAAATGGTTTCTTGATTTCTTGAAGTATAGAATACAAAATTTTGTTAAGAAATGGGTATGACAGAAGTAAAATGAAAATGATGAAAAGATGTTTTTGCAGTTCGTTTAATGAGAGGTTATTAGGTTTGTAAGTTGAAAAAAATCAATGCGAGAGTATGCAATAAATATTGTTTTAATAGCTAATAAGGATTTTCTTGAGTGCTTAATAGATTTTGTTGTGGTTATACTTTGAATGTCTATGTTGCCGATCCAAGGTTGATTTTCTAACTTTTACTGATAACAAAAGTTTCATAACAAATTTATCCTGTAAGTATCGTATTATGAGTATTAAACTTGCTAAAAATAATTTACAACGGGTTTATGTGCAGTTCTTGTAATGCTACAATACATATTTTTTCTGACTATTAAATTTGACGCCACCAGTAATAATATTGCATTTGGATGCTTTATTTATCTGGCTCCTTCCATAAAAACAGCCAATAAGCTATCTGTTTAGCTTTCGATAGTTAGTAAAGTAAGAGATGAAAAGCAAATGTGTTTAAACATTTTGCAGGAAGAAAAACTAAAATGGGGTTGTTCATGTGACGCACTGTCCTCCCACACATAGTTGTACAATGGCTCATTTTTTCGAGCAATTAATAACATGCCATCATCACGGAATACTTACTCTTATGGATTCTAAAATTATTAAGATCTTATCTGCAATTCCATGCATTTTACCAAGCTATTAAAATATTTTGATTTTAGGCCGTCTGAGGATCATAAATATTTAATAGTTTCATTGCAAACTCGTTAAAATTATTCGTGATATTTAATAGTTTCACTTTCACTTCTTATAGTTGCCTAAATTTGCCAGGGTTATGAAGATTTGTATTTACTAAAAATTCATTCATGTTTTCGTTTTATTTATTATATTCGTTATGTTTATTGTAAGTATCATACTAAATTTATTATGGTTGTTATGCATTATAATCATCATATTTTTTATATGCAGTATATTCTTTATAATTCTCATATTCATTTATTTTTGTATTTACATTATAAACATTATATTTATTCTCTTAGTTATTTTTAGTTTGTTCGTTATATTCATTTTATATATATTAACTAAATTCATTATAATTATTATATTCACTATATTCATTGTATGCATTATATTCATTATATTCATTATATTCACCATATGCATTATATTTTTTATACTCATTATATTCATTATGGTCATTATATTCATTATATGTATTACATTCATTATATTCACTATATTCACTATATTGATTATATCCTTAATACTCACTATATTACTTACATTCATTATATTCACTATATGCACTTTATTCGATTTATTTATTATGTTTGTTATTTTCATTTTATTCATATTTTTTGTTATATATTTGTTATGTTTATTATGAGCATTATGTACGTTTATTATATTCATTGTATTTATTGCAATCATTATATTCTGTGTATCCATTACATCCCTACAAACAAAATGTTCTTGGTACACGAATCTATGCCCATTTGGTGCATTTTTTTATTTTAATACTCTTTAAGTTTTTTTAGAAATATTCTGAAGCATATTTTAAATTAAGTTAAATACATATTTCTTAAATGAAAACATTGTTGTCATACATATTTGTTTTAATTTAACGTTTTTAAATCATGTAAACATGTATACAAAATGTGCATAGAATTTTCGGGCATAAATAGATAAATATTTGATGTATGACTTTTATGACTAAGATCTTCTGATACGTTATAAATCTTTCCAAGACTAATATTTTTAAAATGAAAATGTATGCGTATGATTGCATTTGACCATTTTCCGTCATTTTTTGAAAAAAAAAAAAATCAGAATTCAAGAAATTTAAATATTTGACTTACATATAAAAATTAATATTAATTGTCCATAATTTTCTTAATATTATAAAAAAATAATTTAAATATCAGTAAACCGACATGAAACATAGCAAACAAAAAATATTAAATTAATATGTAAATGTTTAATTTACTTTTTGATTTTTAGTTTATTTAATAAAAAAAACTAAAGCACTTAAGTGCACACGATTATTTTTCAATCCAAATTCTCCACTTCTGTCATATTGGTTAATATTACAATATTATTAATAATATATTGAACTTAATTTATTTAATTATTAATTACATAATTGTTTAAAGTTTATTGAAAAAATTAAATTGATTGAAGTTCGAATTAATTTAATTTAAGTAAAGTTGGAAAACGAATATAATGTGTTTTTGTGTCCAGTATTTTATTTTGTTGTTTTTAGGGTTCCGTCTTTCATACTGAGCACTATTGGTGAGAGTAAAACGAGTTTTTCACATTATATCGATTATCTCGTAAACTATAAATGCTATGGACTTGAAATTTGAGGTGCGTTTAAAACTAATCTGCTCACATGAAATGACGGATACAAATGAAACTAAAGTGGTTTTCGTTTGGTTTACAGGGGTACGAAGGTCTCACCTTTGAGAAAATATATTTTTTATAGATTCAAGTAGGGTATCATATGAAAGGGCTTCATTTCAGTATTCCTTAAACATTTATTTTGGAATTTTACACCTCACCATTTTTTGTATAATTTGGAATAATGACGTTTTTTCATGTTTTC
Source organism: Diogma glabrata (assembly GCA_963693315.1). NCBI lineage: Eukaryota > Metazoa > Arthropoda > Insecta > Diptera > Cylindrotomidae > Diogma > Diogma glabrata. The sequence continues at coordinate 70,875,073 of OY856186.1, read as the reverse complement.
TTACCTCAATTAGCTCCGAACCTAACTGATCGAAAATTTTCAAATGTATTTGGAATGATAGAAAAATTAGTAAGTTTTTAATAAAAAATATAAAAAAGTGTCATATTCTCATACTTAGATTTATTAAGGGGGTGGATATGAGGAGGGGTAAAATCACTATTTAAAATGGGGTCAAGTGGGGTGTCATTTGAAAGAGGTCTTTATTTAGAAAACATAGCAATTTTTTTTAGAATTTTGCGATGCACAGTTTTTGAGTTATTTTCAAAAAAGTGCAACTTTCAGACGTTCCCCTCCCCTACGTTTCGACACTGATTGACAGAAAAATTTGTAAAAATTCACAGAGTTAGGAAATTCGGTAAATTTTGTATGAAAATTATAGCGAGGTCTCAAATAATTATATTTCAGTGTGTTTAGGGGACCGGGGTAAAGAGGGTAAAAGAAAATCTTTTTTGACCCAAGCGAGTGAGATGTCATTTAAAAGAGCACCTAATTTATAAATCATTGCAATTTTTTTTAGAATTTTGTGATGTAAAGTTTTTGAGTTATTATCAAAAAAGTTCAAATTTCAGATCGTTTCGCTCCCTACGTTTCGACGATGATTGACAGAAAAATTCGAAAAAATTCGCAGAGACAGGATGATTTGTAAATTTTGAATGAAAATCATAGCAAAGTCTCAAATAACTATATTTCAGTGTGTTTAGGGGATGGGTGTAGGGAGAGTAAAAAACCACTTTTGACCCAAGCGAATGGGGTGTCATATGAAGGAGCACTTAATTAAAGAAACATTACAATTTTTTTAGAACTTAGCGGTGCACAGGTTTTGTGTTATTGAAAAAAAATATTTTTAGTATGTAGCCTCTTTACCCCCCCTAAATTTCAACACTTGATTGACCGAAAAAATAATGAAATTTAAGCCAATTACAAGCTGGTGAATCTTTCTTGAGTTACCATGAACATCTATGGATGAGATTTAACCTACTGTAACATTTTTTGAGTTATTTTTGATCAATGTGGATTTGATTGTAATTTACTATTGACATTTACGATTAAACATTAATTATTTTGTTATGCGTCTATGGTCTGGAAATATAAGGACATTACAACACAACTTTTTGTCAATAGTTTTTGATATTGTGTTCTTTTACATTCACGGAACCCTTGACGAGCGAATTTTATTCGCACTTGTCTGACTTTTTTTTATAGATTCAAACAGGGTTTCATATGAAAGGGCTTCATTTCAGTCTTCCTTAAAAGTTTATTTTGGAATTTTACACCTCACCATATTTTGTATAATTTTGAATAATGACGTTTTTTTGTGTTTTCTTACCTCGATTAGCTCCGAACCTAACTGATCGAAAATTTTCAAATGTATTTGGAATGATAGAAAAATTAGTAAGTATTTAATAAAAAATATATAAAACTGTCATATACTCATAATTATATTTATTAAGGGGGTGGAAATGAGAAGGGGTAAAAACACTATTTAAAATGTGATCAAGCTGGGTGTCATTTGAAAGAGCAACTAATTTAGAAAACACAGCAATTTTTTCATAATTTTCCGATGCACAGTTTTTGAGTTATTGTCAAAAAGGTGCGACTTTCAGACCGCCCCCCTCCCTAAGTTTCGACACTGATTGACAGAAAAATTTGTAAAAATTCACAGAGTTAGGAAATTTGGTAAATTTTGTATAAAAACTATAGCAAAGTTTCAAATAATTATATTTATGTGTGTTTAAGGGACCGGGGTGGAAAGGGTAAAAAAAACCTTTTTTGACCCAAGCGAGGTGTCATTTGAAAGAGAACCTAATTTTTAAAACATAGCAATTTTTTTTAGAATTTTGCGATGCACAGTTTTTGAGTTATTGTCAAAAAGGTGTGAATTTCAGACTGCCCCTCCCTACGTTTTGACACTGATTGACAGAAAAATTTGTAAAATTCACAGAGTTAGGAAATTTGGTAAATTTTGTATGAAAACTATAGCAAAGTCTCAAATAATTATATTTTCGTGTGTTTAAGGGACCGGGGTAGAGAACGCAAAAAAAACCTTTTTAGACCCAGGCGAGTGGGGTGTCATTTGAAAGAGCACTTAATTTAGAATTCGTTGCAATTTTTTTAATATTTTGCGGCGCGCAGTTTTTGAGTTATTGTCAAAAAAGTGCAAAATTCAAACCGCCCCTCCCCCCTACGTTGCGACACTGATTGACAGAAAAATTTGCAAACATTCACAGAGTTAGGAAATTTGGTAAATTTAGTATGAAAACTATAGCGAAGTCTCAAATAATTATATTTCTGTGTGTTAAGGGGACCAGGGTAGAGAGGGTGAAAAAAACCTTTTTTTGACCCAAACGAGTGGGGTGTCATTTGAAAGAGCACCTGAGTTATTGTCAAAAAGTGCAAAATACAAACCGTTTCACCCTACGTTTCGACACTGATTGACAGAAAAATTTGTAAAAATTCACAGAGTTAGGGAATTTGGTAAATTTTGTGCGAAAACTCTAGTGAAGTCTCAAATAATTATATTTCCGTGTGTTTAGGGGATGGGCGTATAGAGGATAAAAAAAAAACGTTTTTGACCCAAGCGAGTGGGGTGTCATTTGTAAGAGCACCTAATTTAGAAAACATAGCAATTTTTTTTAGAATTTTGCAATGCACAGTTTTTGAGTTATTGTCAAAAATGAGCAAAATTCAGACCGTTTCCTCTACGTTTGGACACTAATTGACAGAAAAATTTGTAAAAATTTACAGATTTAGGAATTTTGAATGAAAATTATAGCGAAATCTCAAATAATTATATATCTATGTGTTTATGGAACGGGGGTGGAGAGGGTAAAAACAAACCTTTTTTGATCCAAGCAAGTGAGGTGTCATTTGAAAGAGCATCTAATTTAGAAAACATTGCATTTTTTCTTAGAGTTTTTCGGTGCACAGTTTTTGTATTATTGTAAAAAAAATATTTTTAATATGTAGCATCTCCACCCACCTAAATTTCGACACTTGTTTAACCGAAAAAACAATCATATTTAAACCATTTACAAGCTCGTGTAATTGAACTTTCTTGAGTAACCATAAACAGCTATGGATAAGATTTAACCTATAGAGTAACATTTTTTGAGTCATTTTTGATCAATGTAGATTTGATTGTAATTTACTATTGACATTTACGATTAAACATTTATTTTGTTAGCTGTCTATGGTCTTGCAATATAAAGACATTACAACACAACTTTTATCAATAATTCTTGATATTGTGTTCTTTTACATTCACGGAACCCTTGGCGAGCGAATTCTATTCGCGCTTGTCTGACTTTTTGTTTTAGCAGGTTAAAATACAAATAAATATATTGTTATAATTTTATTGGCAGTGGTTAAATTCAACGAATTTTTACTAATGCAAATATAATAATTTTTTTAAATCACTAAAGTTAATTTTTTAATGTGCCCGTTTGTTTTTTGTGTTTGTTTTTATTACCTTTATAGAAAATTTCTTTTGCACATAATTTTATGAATGTCATAGTAAAATTGGTCATTTTATAAAACATAAAACTCCTTTTTCACCCTCAATTTTTTTATTCTTTGTTTATTATTATTATTATTAAATAAATTTGGTTGCATTTTTTTGGAATTGATAGGTTAGTGCACGGTATAGTACACATTATATGCATGATTATGTGTCATGCACAATTTTGTGCACGTGGATTTTGTAACGTGCATAATTAATACACATTTCATGGATTTTTTACAAAATTGTTGTTCGGAATTATTTATTTATATTATTTATTTTATTTGTTATATACTAACTATATTTACTATATTCAATTTATTCCAGTGTTGTGAAACGAAATAAATTTAATTTCGCTTCAGTTTTCGTTATTCTGCAAATTAAAATTACGGTTTTCGTTTCAGTTATTGTTTCGACCAGCTAATTTGGTTACGTTTTTCGTTACGTTTTCGTTACGTTTCGGTTACAGTTACGATTGCGTTATACATCACTCTTGAATAAATAAAAGTAATAATTGGGAAATGAAGTACATAGAAACTAGCTATTTACATTTACTGCTATTGACATACGAGTTCACGTGACATATATCACATACCACTGGCAATATCAGTGAGATATCACTACCCAAGGTGATACATTAGGGGTGCTAGCCTTCATTTAATTCCTTAATTCTAATATCTTCATTTATTTTATATCTAATCATTGAGGAAGACAGTGTGTGACATGATCATGGAATATGCCACTAGGTGCATTATTGGCAACCCCATTGTAGTTTTGTTCTTAAAACAAATTTGTTTTTTCCTCTTATTTTATTTTATTTCCTTTTATGAAATATGTCACATTTTATATGTAATAGGATTTATTGTTTAGTTATCCATTCTTTAACATAAAATATAAAAAAAAACAAAAAAACAAAAGATTTAAGTCCATCAGCCCCTTAGAACGCATGTTGTTGTGGGACTTTTGTCTTAAAAGGTTTTTATGTGTTGTTGTGAAACATGTAATGTATAGTAATGTCTACTGCACAGCACATTTTATCAAAAAAAAAGATAGCAAAACTATGTATATGTTACTATCAATAACTGCGTGTTAAATAACAAAAAGTGTAACAAAATAGTATATTACATACCAAGAGCATTAAATAGCATTTTACATGCGAGGAAAAATATTGCGCACGAGATGCGTAGCGGTGAGTGCAGTACCTTCACGAAAATTTTGTTATATACTTTTTCTACGAGCTTTTTATAGTTCAGAAACCTATATGCTTACTTGAAAAAAATTTGCTACTAATTACAAAGCCAAGTATAGCCGAGCGATGAATTACTAAGCGATGTATAGCCGAGTGTGTTAAAACACTAGTCTATACATTGTTAGGGTCGACGGTTCGAATCCAGTCAAGTCCAATATATGGATTTACTAAATTAGAATCACAGAACCGAGAAGTTTTGATATAATATAACGAAGTTTTGATATAATATGTCCTTCAAAGGACAGTAAATCCACTGGATGTATAAATACTTCAAAAAAATTAAATATACACAATTTACAAATTGTAGTAGGCTTTGCATTATTCTGCGTCAAAATGAATTCCAATATTTAAATAATATGTTTGATTTGCGATTTAAAAATGGATAAAAAAGGATTTCTGACTTATTTTTTTTAAAAGCTGCCAAAATTTAATTTTTACCATAAATTCTAGTTCGTAAAAAGCATATTTTCCTAAAACTGTTACGTAATATGTATATGTATTACGTAACACTTTTGATTCTCATAATCTAACACTAGTGTGATGTAATTGATAATTTACTATGATAGAAGTAGAAAAAGTAACTAAAAGTTTCATATTTAAATTTTAAGGATATAATTTTCTTTTCCCTTTTCCCTTTTTGTTTTTGTTTTTATTTTTTAAATTTCAAGGTGAATATGATATAATAAAAATAATATATCATAAATATGTAACGCAATAACCTTAAAAAGAATAGCGTTTGTGTTACGTTTTTCGTTACGGTTAATATAAATTATATCGTTTGCGTTTTGGTTACGGTTACGAAATTTAAATTCCGGTTTTGCGTTTTTTCGTTACGTTACAATAACGTTTCACAACACTGATTTATTCATTATATAATTTATTTTATCATCAAACGGGTAGCCTTGGGTGCACTTAAATAAATCTAAAAACTATTTGTTGCCGATACAAATAACATTCTTGTCATTTGTATTAGTACCACCCCAATTTATTAATGATATTTCAATTAAAATATGTTAAAAATTCTGAAAACTTAATCTGAAATGGTTATAAAATAAGAAAAAAGTGGGACAAGTGCGAAAACAACTCGCTTGCCAGGGTTCCGTGTATATAATAATATAATATTATAAAAATAGTTCTTCCAAAATACGGCTCTTTAGAAAATTACAAAAAAATTATTTTGGACTTGAAAAAAATTCTCCTTTCATATGATACTCACTTATCTGAAAATCAAAAATAATTTTTTCAAAATTTCTTCTCTCACTGTAAAGAACATTTGAAGTGATGAGCCGATCGCTATAGTTTTGATTCAATCTTTACAACATTACCTATAACCTTGAACTTTTTAATTTTTCGCCTTTGTACTGTTCGAAGACAAGGGAGAGGGGCGGAAAAATTTTTCACATTTTTGAAAATAAGTCGAAAATTGTGCTTTCGAAAATACGAAAATCAACTTTCATAGGATACCCAACTTGTCATGATTAGAAATATGTTCTCCCCTCCAAAGAACATTTGAAATTATAACAACCAAAACAAAATTTTAATTTTTTTATGCAAAATTCCTATAACCGTGAATTTTTTCAAATGTTTTCCTTTGTAATGTTCGAAGTAAAGGGGGGAGGGGGCAGGAAAACAACCTCACGTTTTTGGTAATAACTCAAAAACTAAGCAGTCGCTAATTTGTTGAACTTTTTTTGAAATACATACTTCAATCTTTTTATTCCAAATCAAACTCGATTCCTTAAAAATTTTTTGTTTTACTGTCTCTTTATCTACGTCTAAATACAGATAAAAACAAATATTTGAAGTGTTTTTGTTTCCAGTAGGCGTGGACAAATACATTTTATTCTCTTCCATTTAATTATATCAGTTTTATTTGTATGTTTTTCGATAATAATAGTATGTATTATTGTTTTGTTTTCTAGCCTATAGCCTAATGAACTTAACCTTTTATCTAATGAAAATTTTTCTATACAAAAATATCATTATTCAATTGGTATGATTCCAATTGGTCAAATTGCTTTGATTTCATTAAAATTGTTTTCAAATTATAATCACAATTGCTTTGATAAGTTTTGTTCAAAAATCAAATTTTAAGTTAAATTCTCTTATTTCGTTTAGTTGAACTTGGTTGATTGTATAGGATGGGTTTTTGTTATCATAAGGGTTTTTTTAATAAGAAATTTGATTTATCAATTAAAAGAATAAAGATTTATTGTTTTAATTGAAGAAAATGTTTTTATTTTTTATAATACACAATTCTTTGTCAGAGAATAAAGTATTGTAATCGATTCGTGTTAAATGAATTTTATTCTCTCGCTAATTAAAATTCTCGCTCGTGCCTCGCTCAAATTTCAACTTTAGCTTATTTCATTATACACTCATTGATTAAACTACTATTATAACTGTAGAAAACTTCAAGTTGATAGCATTTATAGTTTGTGAGAAAATCGATTATGTAGAAATTCGGACGGACACCGAAGTCTCACTAATAGGATACCGGTTTTACCTTTTCAGAGTACAGAACCCTTAAAAACGTATTATAAAGCAAAATATCTTTTGATCGGCTATACAGTGAGAAGTAGTTTCTCATTCCCATGGTCCGGGGTCTAAGTTTGCCTCAAATTCTAATTATTTTGTCATCATCTAAAAAAACACGAAAAACCTTGAATTAATATTCCTAGATTTGTTGATTTTTATAATACATCTGGATGAAAAATATTCTCAAGAGAAAGGTATTTGATAAAAAAGTCTCTCTCTCTGAATATAAATTATTTAAATAAAAAAAATAAGTTCAGGAAAAACTTACATCAATTATGTTGAATTTTCTTTTATCCATACCCGATTTTTTTCTGTTTATTTTTCTACCCCCATTTTTCTTTCGTTCCTTTCCCCTAGGAAATGTTTTGTTAATTGTTCTATGAATTTGTAATTAATTAATATTTTCCTTTTTGTGCTGTTTTCCATAATCAGAGCTGAGAATAGACAAATAAAAAAATACTTGGTTTATTGATTTCTGAATGTAAAACGAAAAAAAAAATCTGAAATTTATATGCATAGTAAAATAAGGAATAAGGATGAATTTCAAAATCGAATCTTTTTGGAATGAGTTGAGTAACCCTATAACCCTTGCTATAACACTTATTTTGCTATAGAAAAGGTAATAATCGATTTAAATGGTTAGAAATATATACATATAGGCTTTTACAAATGTAATTGTTGTTCGCAGAGGTTTTAAGGCGAGTTAAGAAGACAAACAAAAGCTTGTAAAACACTTCTTAATTAGCATTGTCTGTTTGTTTGTTTTTGCAAACGACTAGCTCAATATGTAACTTTATCTTTTTATATTATCAAGAACAATAAATAAAACTAGAACAGAAACAATTTACGTTTTTTCTTGTTCATATAGAAATATAATTATTATACAGGATTTAATTTCAAATTTATTTACTTGTAGTTTTTACTTCTTTATCTTATTAAAATTCTAAATGCATAAAAATTTTGGATTAAGTTTTGCACAAAGCATAATATTTATTTTTCAAATTTGACTTTTTATAGATGCATATAGAAAATACATTATTTTTGTAGTTAAACTAGCATATAAAAGTTAATTAGTACCTACGAGGAACAAATATGAAACAGGGATAGAGTTTTAAAATTGGATTAATTGCTTTAAATGGCAATTCGAGCTATAACTTGTAAAGTACAATTCCACCTGAAACCGTTGCCACCGTTTTTTGTCGTACGGTACCTGTCCAGATAGTTCTATGAATATCGGAAAACATATTTGAAAGTAGAAAAGTATTAAATTAGTTAAAGTGATAGTAACATATTTATTGCTTTTTAACTGTTTTATTCAAAACGAATTGTGTATACATCAATGACTAATTAACTAACCTTTCAAAATGTGGGTTGGAATTAAACCTCATCAGGCACGCAGTTTCCCTATTGTTTCTGATAGTGATTGTACTATCAAGACCAGTGTTCATTACAGTACAAGGCAATGCAGTGACAGGCTCTCTGTTCTATATAAACATCAAACTGTTAGCAGTGAGTCGGAACTATTTACTCAAACACATCAGTTTGGAGATCTTTCTTTAAAAACACCAATGTTGATCAGACTATCGGGCTGCATATAATGCGAGAAATGTGGTGATCAAGTCCAACGAGGTTAGAGCTAAATAAGCATTTTTCACTCTTCCAGAATGTTTGCTTCCCAGCTTAATTTGCTGTCCAAAATGAGGCACACGAACTTATCCTTGTCTATGACACATTAGTTGACTCCGTTGAAAGCTGAAGGGTCAAATTTATGTGGTTTGGTGGATTCCGAACCAATTTCAACTTTTGGGATTGACAACAATCGGCCCATTCAGCGCGGCTGCAAAAATCACTTTGCATTAAATCGCAAAAGTATTAGGATATTTACCTCCAATAGCAATAAAATCGCCAAATGCAATAAAATCCACATAAGTGATCAAAGCACCACCATTCCAGATTTAGCCAGAGCGATAGGTTACCACCTTACGGTGTACCTGCAGTTCTTATAAAGTTGCGAGTGGAGTATTAACCGAGATAAGTCCTGATGATCTAACCCTAAACAGTAGGTCGATGTAGTGTTTCACTATGTGGGTTTATTACTCTTGTTACATGTAAACCGAATTTGTGCTCCGAACAACATTAAGATGTTACTCCCCTCAGACATTGTTGTCAGTGCTACCCCGATAGTATGATTATTTACCGAATGAAGAATTTTTACGACGTTAAACAGTAATTAAACTGAAATGAACTGAAAGATCTAGATGTTAATCTTAAGGTCCGTCCCTTAAGCTGAATCTGAATCGCTATGGTTTTTAATTAAAAAGTGTTTGATTTGCGTTTTGTTAGAATACAGAGGCGAACCTTATCTTGGTTGTTCAAAAGCAACATTCTAAAGTGTTGGATTTTAAGTCCAAGTAATCGGTTGCTGGAAACCCATGGCTGATGGATCAAGAAAACAGCTTTCTCATCTTTTGTTGATTTGAGTAAATGGGCACAAGTCGCTTTACGTATTCCTCCACCCCCCTTCCATATAAACTTCGAACATTACAAAAAGAAACTTTGAAAAAAACACGGCTATAGAAAATGTGGTAAAGATTGAATGAAAACTATAGTGGTAGGGTCATTATTTTAAATGTTATTTGGAAGGGGTTGAGGGTGGAAATTTTGAAAAAACCTATTTTTAATCTTGACGAGTGGGGTGTCATATGGAAGGTGATTTTTTTTTGTAATTTGCGAGGGGCCCGTTTTTGATTTTTTTGTTCTCGTAGAATATTATATACACGGAATTCTTGAGTTCCGAGCGAGTTATATTCGCACTTGTCTGTTTTTTTAACTGTTATAAAAATCTATATATGTTTATGTTTTATGGTTTAAATAGGTAATTTTATCAAACACGATATTGGTTTAGTACAAAGTAAATTTGAATCTACAATAATAATATTATACAAGTTAAAAAATGTTTGGTTTCTTAAAGCGAAAACTATAAATTAATAAGATCAAATAGATATAACAGGATCTATCTCACAAACCAATTTGATTTGATTTCAATAAAACAGTTTTTATCAGCTTTCTTTATAACAATAATGAACGCGTCAAGATTCTCCACAATTAATTTAGTTTTTATAATTTTGTGTTTTACGATTATTCGCGAACAACCAATTGGTTTAATTCTGATCGACTGTCTTTTTAATAAAAATTATGAATCAACAAAATATAAAAATGAGACAACAATAGATAAAACAAAATTATTGTAAATATGAATAAAAAGACGGTAAGTTGTATTGATCGCATACATTCATGCAAAAAAAAGTTGTCCGGACAAATTAATTTTTACCGGGACAACAGCTTTGTAACACCCAACGTTGCTACTTCAATCAAACTATCATTCTCAATTTTGATGATAGTGGATTGCAAATCATTCCTAACACCCTCAAACTTACTTTTTCTCTAGCTGTAATTAAACAACTTTTGATTAATATATTCCAGCATTACCAAAACCTTTATTTGGTCTTCGTGTTCCAGAACCTTTATGGGGTCTTCAAAATGAGCCGCTTCTAGTCTTACTTTTGGCTAGATTACACCAAAAGATTGATCGCTTTCTTAAATAGAGTCAGAGCGTTTGAACACTGGCACGATTTCAAAGCCATTTTCCACCTTTGTAAACCAGAATGGACTCCGTTTTTTTTAAATAACTTTAAGATAGGTGTCGAGCACCGCCGGTATCATCACTGAAAGATCTGATTATATGCCTGACCCTTTTGTTTAAGGGATGTTTTTCGAAGTCCTGCTGTGATCTCTTCATTTTAGAAACAGAAGTCCCAGTAGTATTTCCAGGCCAAAATATTGTGATTCTTGTTGCTCAATATTAATTGGCTCTGTCTAGATCCGTTTTATAGGCATTCAAAAAAGCTTTCAGTCGTTTAAAAAGCAAGGTGTTCTTTTTAGCATTTTGCGTCAGTTTAGAAGGTTTAGAGAAACCTATCTCAATTGCGCATATACCCCGACAACCATTGTCTTTTGTGCTGACACTACCAATCCTGTTGCAGCTTGACCTAATGGGTAGATTATCGTCCATTGGCATTTTTAGATAATTAGAAGAGTCGGACTATGTCGTATAAGTTTTGTTTTAATTTGATTAGCGGTGAAAAACTACAATTGTAAAGCTCACTCCATATCAAATGCTCCAAATTGCTCGTCCCTATATAAAGATTTCTTGTTAAATTTGCAGCGTTGTTTCTGTTTCTTGCCTGGCCGCCTGAAGTTTATTCGGAAGCGTGCTCAACGTATTGTGGGTAGAACGAATTTGACATCAAATCTTGATTTTCTAATACATTTTTGCACTGTTGCTTACTTTGTTGTTGTTTAAACTATCTTTTAAAATATAGGTCAGCTGTGCTTGTTATATGGAATTATTCCTAGTTGTTTTGTCTGCTGTGATCATATAATTTCTGGATAATAATGTAAACTGTAAATAAAATTCTCAGTACAGTTATTTCTTCGTACAGTTCGAAATTTGAAAAAGTTTGAAGAATTATTGTAATTACTTCGGTCTGAAAGACCTAAGTATTACATTCATGAGCTCAAAGTATAATTCTTACCCCCACTTTTTTTGACATTTCTCGACGTTTTAGGACGATTCTAAAAGAGCAAAAAAAAAATGTATGTCTGTCTGTAGGCCGGCCGCTGTCATTACCTACGCTGCAGGGAAAACCACTGGAGGGATTTCCCAAATTTTTTTTTATAAAAATAGGTATACTCATGGGACAGGTCCGAAAGGACGCTGTGTTCGATAACTGTACCGGAAGTGTGTCAAAAAAATCATTATGTGTGTCAAAAATAGCAAATTTTCATATTTTTGGCTTAAAAAACGTTCATTTTAAGTGATTACGAGTAGGAACATTAAATTTGGAGAAATCTTGATGGTCGGGATTGGTATGTAAGATCAAAAACTAGATTATTGCATTATAAGTTTGTCAAAAAAATGTTGTCAAGTGTGTCAAAAGAAAGATTTTTATTTATTTTTTTACCTATTTTTTTTGGAAAAAAAAATAAAATTAATTGTTTGTTTGAAATCAGATTTTATAATTATTATTATTATTGAGAATTATGGCATTATAAGTTAGTCAAAAAAATGTTGTCAAGTGTATCAAAGAAAGGTTTTTATTTATTTTTTACCCACTTATTTTAGAAAAAAATAAAATAAATAGTTTGTGTTACCTGAAATTTTATTATTATTATAGAGAATTATGGTATAGAGAATTATAAGTTTGTCAAAAAAATAATGTCAAGTGTGTCAAAAAATGATTTCATTTATTTTTTTAGTCAATTTTTTGGAAAAAAAAATGTTTGCTGTTTTTATGACGTAGATGTAATTGAAACTGAAATTGGACATGGAAATTTTTGAATTTGTTATAGTTTTTGAAATATTTTTGGAATTTTGAAACAGTTTGTATTTTTGATTTTGTAATAATTTTTGCAATATTTTTAGAATTTCGGAAAAAGTTTTAATTTTTGATTTTGTAAGAATTTTTGGAATATTTTTAGAATTTCGAAAAATTTATAATTTTTGATTTTTATATAATTTTTGGAATTTTGAAAAAATTTTCAATTTTTGATTTTGTTATAATTTTTGCAATATATTTAGAATTTTGGAAAAAGTTTGAATTTTTACGAATTTTTGGATTATTATTGGAATTTAAAAAAAGTTTAAATATTTGATTTCATTCTAATTTTTGGAATATTTTTGGAATTTTGAAAAAGTTTGATTTTATTTAATTTAACAATATTTTTGGAATTTTGATTATAATTTTCCGGCAACGTATTGATGTTTCGTGTTAGTTTTGTAATAAATTTTTAACAGATATAAAAAATACTTGTACTTTAACAAAGAGTTATGTTTGATATACATCGCTGCCCAAAACAAAAAACCATGTCCTCGTGAAAGTTTTTTGCCGAAAACTATATCAAAATCCTTTACCCAGACCGAAGTCTTGATATCTCAGAGCTGTGAGATTTCAGCCCCTCCATATTTTACGTATTGCAAACATGTTATTTTCGTGTTATATTCACATGTTTTTATGAGTATGTAGTGAGTTTTATATTATGCCTAATAGACAGTAACAAAAATTCTTTGAATGAATTAAAATTGTCTAATTGTAGTAAAACCTAAAATTTTATAGTCAATTTTTAAAGAAATTGTAGGTGTGTAATGTTTAAAAAATCGTTTGCAAATTTATGAAATTTTTTTTGTATCCTCCATCTGTTGGCGAACACCGGAAATATGCGGTTAATGGAAAATATTGTACACTGTCATGCTCATCTTTTATTGAAATATTTTCACACTGCATAGTTAAAAAATTTGTCATTTTCATTGCGAATGAAAATGCATTTTTCATATGCTATCGCTTCAAATCTTAGTTGCACTGAAAAAATATTTAAAGTTATAACAACCTCATCTCAAAGTTAACAGTTTATTATTGAAACAAAGAAAAAATACGTGCAATCAATTTCACGGGGATTGGAACAACTCCAGGTTAACATTTTCCTGACAACAGAATGACGTTTATTTAAAATATAGTTAAATAAAGTTAATAACTGTTACCACTAAAAAAATTACATTTAAAATAGACGTTTTCATTTGAAATTGGGTGAACTATATTTAATTTTCACATAAACATTACGGTTGCCTCAATTACACCATTATGTACCTATACATCTGTTGCATCAATTTTGGTTGGATTTAATTCGATTTGCCATAGCCACTATTGGTGAGCTTAAAACAATCGCATTTCGATTGGAAATAGAACATGTTTTTTCGTGTGGTTGAGGAAAAATCACAAATATTTTTCGTATCGAATTACGTAATGATCATTTGACTTTAAAAAATGTTGCGAAAAGCAAACTAAATTATATTAATTGTATTTCTGCATTTATCTATTTATTGTTTATTGATTTATTGATTTTCTTATTTATCTATATATTTTTTATTTTTCTTTATTTAACTATTTTTATATTAATTTATTGATTTATTTATTTTTATTAATTTATTTGTTTGCTTTTTTATTTATTTTTTACTTTAAATACCGTTTGTTATTAGAAATTGCTTTTTTTTAATTTTTAATTTCTTGATTGATTTTAAACTATTCTTGTTTACTACACTACAAAATAGTTTATATTTAAAGAGAACTTGTAAGTTTAAGTTGAGGTGTAGCATGCTTTTAACTCTTTTATTAATATCACAGCATGCATACTTTGGAACATCAAATTCAAAATAAAGTTGACTAATACCACCTAAGTTCTAACAAAACGATACGAATTAAATATAATGTCTAATAATTTTAAAACCCAACATTTAAATTTAAGCGAAGTATCCCTACAGCCACATCGCAGGCTTTCCATTCTATTTTATAACTTAAAAAAAATATCAATTTTTTATTCTGATTTTCATTGCAATTTATTTTTCTTCTCTTCTTTTCAGAACAAAAAATTTTGTGATAAAAAACAAGATGATGAAATTTACAAGATAAAAAATGTTGGACATTAAGCTCTGCATTGTTTTCGTAAGTATTTAGCTTTTTTATGATTTTTGTATATGAAAATATTGTGGTTTTTGTCGTTAATTAATAAATTTTTGTTGTGTTTTTTTTTCAACTAAGCCATTTTATTTATGTTAATAGTTAGTTCTCTTACCATATTACAGTTGTCACAATAACATTATTTACTTTAATTATCTTGTTTTGTTAAAATAAATGAGGTTATGTTAATATTTAAATGTATTGTTGCTTGTGAAGAGTTGAAATTTGGATTTATGTTTTGGTTCAACAATAAAAAATAAAATGTTTTGAATAAATAAGAAATTAATGAGACAACTCAAAATGAAGAAGTAAATGTATTATTTGTGTTGTATTCAGCATCATCAAAAAATCGATTACAGAGACTTTTAAACTTTTTTGTAAGGCTTATAAATGGTTTTGAAGAGATTTTTTATTTTAAAATGTTTGTGAAAAGTAATAATTTCAGCAATATTATTTGGAATTTCCAGCTTTTAAATATTTCTTGTAATTTTGGAAAAATTGCACAAGTACTTTTATAGTTGTGTAATTTCATGTTTAATTATATTAATCTGAGTTTAAAACGCTTCTCATATCATTCCTTTACTCTGTTCTTTCAGAACGAGGGAAACTAATAAAATATCGTTCTTACTCCTAAATTGAAATAAATATTTTCTTTCAAATACTCAAATATTTTATATTTGCTTCAAATTTGAAACTTTTCAACGTTAAAATATATATAATTTTTGTGAATGTTTTGTTTAATTATGCATGTATTGCTAGAAAAGTTTTTAAAAAGGATGACGAAAAGGTACTAATTTTTCTCTTTTGCAAATCGAATGAAAGAAAAGAAAAATATAATCAACTTGGAAGTTGAAGTAGGAGTGAAATCAAATAAAACAAAAATTCTACCCTTACGAGTAAGAACGATATTGCTATTATAAACATTTTAATTTATGAATACTATTTTAAGGAGTGAAATGTGTGCTTGAATAAAATAATCAAAAAAAATCGAATAAAATAAAATGAGTGCTTGAAATTTGGACACTTTCCAAAGAAACATCTAAAAACTTTCATATGGAATGTGCTATTTTCAGATATAAAAGCACTAAAATATGACATAAATTTAGACTATAAACGATATCTCAAAAAGCCGATCATTTGAGTTGCAAAAATATTAAATTCTGAAAATATTTTGAGCTTATTGGTACATTGTTGTTCAATAAAAGGATATTTTGAAGAAACAAATGTTATGTCGAAAATCAATTTTAAATCTGTGAAACAAGACTAAAATGCAGTTTTTCGCCATAAATATAAAATATTTTTCATAAAATAATGTTAATAAAGGCTAACGGTGCAATTACCTACCTGCAATTTTTTGGATGTCATTATTGCACTTTCAAAACGTACATAATACCATAAAATTCAAAATGTTTAAATTTGGTTTAAGACAAAAGTTTTAGTGTAATTAAATTTTTTTTTTAATTTCTTCGAATAACAATAGTTATTTATAAAACAAGTGGAACACATATTTTTTTATTGCACGATTTTGGAAATTGACTAATGAAACGCAGGCTACATTTGTTATCAGTTTAAGTGCAATAAATGTTTTCACGTGTTCCATACAACTATGATAATGCAAAAAGCACTTATGATATTTACAACATAGCATTAAATGAAATTATAACACATGTTGAATTAAAATCTAAAACGTAAGTAGGTGTTAGAGAACAAAATAATATTTAATAATTTTTTACATAAAAAAAATTTCCAAAATAAAAATATAAAATAGTAGACATCATAAAGTTTTATTTGAATGCAATAAAGGCATGGTAGCGTTATTGTTTTTCGTTATTGTTTTGTTGGTATTACGTTTTTATGTTGTTACGATTTAAACTGCTTGTTCTGATTATATGACTTTCTGAATTACACTGGTAGTGATCACATATTTCTTAATTTCATATTTCCCACTTATTTTAAAAGCGAAACTTGTTTTGTACCTACTTCTTCAAATTTCATCAACATGTTTATTTGTGTTGAAGGTCTACCTAAACCTTGCAATTCTCTAATATTTAATTTTTGTATGTTATCGTGGATAGTCTGGTCTTATCTACGTCTTGTCCCTTAAAGCTGTTGAGCGTCATTTGAAGCTACTTAATTCTACTTGTTATTACAAACACTGCAACTCAGACATCTGTTAGAAAATGGTATTGGTTTCTTTACCGATTAAAAAAATTATCACCATACGAATTTTAGCACCGAAAGATCTCTAGATTGAATTATATTCACGAACTCATTATCAAAACAAAAAAAATATCAACAAAAAAAAATATTCGTGTAGTCAACAAATTTTTTGTTTGAGAATAATAAAGAAATTAAAAACATATATAAAGAAAAACTTAGCTTATAAATATTGAATGCTGAATTGTGTAGTTTAACAGCTGCTTTTGATAAAAATAAGATTGTATTGACTGCGAATCTAAGCTTGATACAGCTTGATACTCAAAAATACTCCTTTTTAACGCTCAAGAGCTAAACTAATTATGATTTTTCCCAAAAAAGCAAACATACCTACGTGATTATAACACGAAAGAATTTTTATTCATCCGGCATTTTAAAATTTTTATTTTTCTTTTTCTCGTTATTTTGAACAAACAAAACAAGAAATCTTCCATACATTCAGAAAGAAAGACACCGAAAATAATATACTTCTTCATTATCAATCACACAAACATAGGTTTTTAGCTGTTTTTAAATTTATTTGTGGTTTGCCGTAGACAATAACGTAATGAATCAAATTATTGAATCATACATCACTAGATAAGGAAAATGACATCGAAATTGATAACAGCACAATTGTTTGTCTCACGCTCACCCGAATGGAGTTGCAAATCGTGCTGTTTAGACGTTTCTTATATATTTAGTTTTTAATGTGGCTAATAAGACAACACTTTCTGTAGTGGCTTGTCACTATTCGGGATTACAACCAGTCTTGGAAGGTTCCATGTTTTCAAAAAATTCATTATAATGCTTCCTATTATTTTCGGGTTTTTAGTTTTTGCAGTTTTTACAATAATCGATCACTTCTAACGCGACCCTAAAAATAAGTGTTCTGAACGGTATCCAAAACATACCATTCAAAACAGTTATTTCGTATTGTTCTCGATGCTGCTTTTTGGGTTTCGTTAGAACTGATCAAAGAAATATCTTCATTGTTCTATTGTAGCATTCGACTTAACCAGAAGTTCTTATGCTGGAGTAGAGACCGTGGGTCATTGCCTGGCAATGAATTGCCGGAAACACTAGTACAGCTGCTTATGCATTCTTGATTCTGGTAATGACAATTCTATAAGCGCTACTCCATGAATAACTTTGTACCGCATCTCTTATAAAATCTTAAACAATAGGCTCTGGCTATATCCATTTGTTTTTTTAAACTTTTGTCTTAAAAACAATTCGGAACTGTTCATAAGACTTCTCGGTTCCTAGACGAATACGCGCCGAACTTTTATGCAGCATTTTTGCAGACTACCAAAAACCAGAACCAGATTATCTGAATATCAGGGATTATGCTATTTCTCTTCTTTTAGGTGGCATTGATGTATCACAAACTGTTGTACCAGATTAAAAAAAAATTTTGCTTGATGTCTTTCCCTGCTTTTCACCATACAGTTCAGTACTTCGGCATCTAGTCATTTCGCCTTCGAATATCGTTCTTGGGCGTAAAACAGTGGTCGATAATTTTCTAATCCATTTATGTTGAAACAGCCCTGTTTGCAAACGTTATATCAGTTTTTGGGCCACATATTGCTTTGAAAAATGTGTCTAAATCTCTGCGGTTAAAGAATAGTTGATCTAAGCTAGTAAATACTTCAATTACAATCATTCTTTTCGAAGTGATTATTTTCTGGCTCCGTTCCATTGGATATGAGCCAAATAGATGAGCACAACAGTGCAAAATGTTTCGCTCCATTGCATTTAACCCAAATGCCATTAGCAAAACGGGTCCTATAATATTTATATGTTAGTCCTACATCCATTTTGCACCATCTTAAGATCTTGTTTGTAATGGGCTTTACAGTAGTCTAAGCTTATTTCACGACCTTTCGTATTTGCGGACAGAAATGGCAGTACTCAAACGTTGTTTTGGTTGCCGAAAACTTAACAATATCCTTGGGATGCTTTTTCACAGTAAAGTTAATATAAAAGACTTTGTTGGTTCTTCACGTGCTTGCTACGTGACTGTCGTTTATTAAGTTGATTTGTAGAGCAGATCTCAGATCCTGAATTGCAAAACAAATCTCGGGTAGTAAATGTAGCTATTGACCTCACCCATTCTCTAAGAAATTGGTAGATATGCCGATGCATGAAATGTAGCTATTTACCTCTACCATTATTTAATTGGTTGATGTACCTTCAAATTATTATTCATTCAAAAACTTGGTTGAGAATATCGTTTTGTCTTTCTATGGTATTTATTTGCAGTCAAACGAATATACATGAGCAGTTAGCAGTTTGCTAAGTTAATTAATTAATTAACTAGTTATTCACATGTTATTTATATGTTAATTACATTATTCATATGATATTCTCACAAGTTTTGGAAAACACAAAGTAAACACACAAAGTAAGAAAAATAATACCACCATAGAACTTCGTTCATACCTATCGTCCAAAAAGTCGACATAAAATATATAAAACCCATCCTTTCGAATAGAAAGCCGCATTCACTTTTGAAGTCAGTAAAAAAATTATATAGAGATCGAATAGTAAATTGTTGCTAAAATATTCAATGATTAAAAATCGTAAAATTAAAGCCAAAACCAAAATTTTATTAGCATCACTAAAAAAAAATAAAAGTTTTGTTAGAAAAAATCTTTTCTTAATTAAATTCAACGAACTATGAAGAAATGGGTTTTTTATTTTTGTAAGCGACTAAACTCAAGTACCTAAGAGAATCATTTGAATTTGAAAATTCTGAAGCATTTTTTGGGTTTTCCGAAAAAAAAAAAACAAATCTGAACTCCTTTGGTTATAATGGGTAGGTTACACATCGCTCAACCCCCTCCCCAAAAAGAAGAACAACAAAATTCTCGACCCCTATTCTTCTCTACTATCAATCTACAACAAACGATTAAAAATTTAAAAAAATTATAACAAGATTCGTATTGCCTAGTTACACAAATAATATCCTGGCATTATTAAAAGTACAATGAACTTTTATGTAAATTTCATATCAATCAAGTTCTAATAATATAGTTTTGTATATCCTCAAACATACCAGCATGGTAGAATATAAATTATGTTGACTTTCCCTTGAATACGGAAGTATATTAACGATTGAAAATAAAACTATGAACTTTATTTCAACTTTCCTTAAAAGTTCATCAATCCCTACTGAACCGACCTTATCGCATTTAATTAATTAATTCTTTTCTATTCCATATAATTATATTAATCCAAATTAAAAGTCTTTTATTCTCTTCCATTTAATTATATCAGCTTTATTTGTATGTTTTTTCGATAATAATAGTATGTATTATTGTATTGTTTTCTAACCTATAACCTAATGAACTTAACCTATTGCCTAATGAAAATTTTATTCAATTGGTATGATTCCAATTGGTCAAATTGTTTTGATTTCATTAAAATTATTTTCAAATTATAATCACAATTGCTTTGATAAGTTTTGTTCAAAAATCAAATTTTAATAAATTCTCTTATTTCGTTTAGTTGAACTTGGTTGATTGTATGAGAAGGGCGTTTTTTATCATCAGGGTTTTTTTATTAAGAAATTTGATTTATCAATTAAAACAATAAAGATTTATTGTTTTAATTGAAGAAAATGTTTTTATTTTTTATAATACACAATTCCTTTTTATAATAAAATCTTTGTCAGAGAATAAAGTATTGTAATCGATTCGTGAATAATGAATTTTATTCTCTCGCAAATTAAAATTCTCGCTCGTGCCTCGCTCAAATTTTAAACTTTTGCTTGAGAATAAACTACTTCATTATTCACTCATTGATTAAACTACTATTAATTTACTGTTTTCCTGATTTTGTTGATTTTTCTCCAAGTTCCTGTAGCCTGTGGTTTGTTTATTTTTATAGGATATAAACGCCAATATCACCCCCAGTTTTTATGGCAAATGATAGCAATTCATCATTGTGGCCGGTAGTAGAATTATACATTTCGATTGGTTGGTTGGAACTTTTAACTGCCGATCTACTTTTTTTGTTTCCTTTTATTTCGGACAAGTGTCTTTAATTCAACATTTGATGACAGAGTTACTTCATTGGAAGTTTCTCGTTAGCAAAATTTTGTAGATTTGCGCAGTTGTTATGTCCTTTTAGACAGATCAACAGTCTTATGACGAACTCAAATTTTGGAAAAGTTCGAGAGCGAAAATATACTAGCCAAACGATGGAGATTTTCTATTCTTGGATTATTCAATCGCAATGTGAGTATGAAATGGAGCTATTGACTTCACCCATTCTCTAAGAAATTGGTAGATGTGCCGATGCATGAAATGTAGCTATTGACCTCTCCCATTATTTAACTGGTTGATGTACCTTCAAACTATTATTCATTCAAAAACTTGGTTGACAATATCGTTTTGTCTTTCTATTTTTTTTTTTTTTTAATAAAATGTGTTGTGTGGTAGGAATTACAATATGTGTCACAATAACACATAAAACCTTTTAAGACCCAGGTCCCACAACAACATACGTTCAAAGGTCTTGATGGACGTAAATCTTTCTTTTTTTTTATATTTTTTGTTAAAGAATGGATAACTAAACAAAAAATCCTATCACTGACAAAATATGACATAGGCCAATATTTTATGATAGAATAGAGAAAATAAAAGTAAATTTAAAAGTAAATAGCAAACTTTTAAAAAATTTGCTGCAACAAAACAAAAATGTAGTTGCCAATAATCCAGCCGGTTGTATATTCCTAGATCCTGTGACACACCGCCTTTGTTGAAGATCAAAGCCCACACATAGTTATATGAAGGCTCGTTTCTTCAAGGAAACAATAGCGTTCCGTCATCAAGGATTATTTCACAGCTAAGATTGAGGGTGCTACCGTTGACTGAATACATTTCATCCGCCACCACACCTAAGATGTCACCTTGGCTAGTGATCTCACTGCTATTACCAGTGGTATGTGATATCTCACGTTAACTCGTATGCCAATAGCAGGGACTGGAGTACGCGGGGTTGTCACACCCGTAGATCAAAAATAAATTTTTTTTCAAAAATCGTAAAATTAAAGCCATAACCAAAATTTTATTAGCATCACTAAAAAAATCTAAAATAAAAGTTTTGTTAGAAAAAATCTTTTCATAATTAAATTCAGCGAATCATGAAGAAATGCGTTTACTTTTTCTGTAAGCGACTAAACTCAATTACCTAAGAGAATCATTTGAATTTGAAAATTCTGAAGCATGTTTTGGGCTTTTCGAAAAAAAAAAAAAATCTGAACTCATTTACTCATTTACTTTACTCATTTACTTGGGTAGGTTAACACATCGCTCAACCCCAAAAAGTAAAAGAACAACAAAGTTCCCGACCCCTATTCTTCTCTACTATCAATCTACAACAAACGATTAAAGTTTTAAAAAAATTACAACAAGATTCGTATTGCCCAGTTACACAAATAATATCCTGGTATTATTAAAAGGACAATGAACTTTTATGTAAATTTCATATCAATCAAGTTCTAATAATATAGTTTTGTATTTCCTCAAACATACCAGCAAGGTAGAATATAAATTATGTTGACTTTCCCTTGAATACGGAAGTATATTAACGATTGAAAATAAAACTATGAACTTTATTTCAACTTTCCTTAAAAGTTCATTAATCCCTACTGAACCGACCTTATCGCATTTAATCAATTAATTCTTTTCTATTCCATATAATTATATTAATCCAAATTACAAGTCTTTTGTGTTTATATGAAAGTCAAATATGATCAATTAATGACCCACATAAAAATAAATCAAATCAAAAATATGAAAAAGTTCAAGTTTGTGAAGCACAAATCAATTTTACTTCATATTAAATTATCGTACACTAAATATAACTTGTTCCTTAAAAAAAATTTCTTATATTTTTCTGTTACTTCATAGTTTGTTGTTTACAGACATAAATTTCAGGAAATTCAGAGGAAATTGAAATAAATAAAGGGAAAGCAAAGTATGAAAGTAAAAGCAAAACGAATCAAATAATAAAATAAATTAAATGTGATAATATGATAATAAATATGATTTCTAAAGCTTGAAGTTTAAAAATTGTAAAAGGTGGTGGTGCCTGGTGGTTTGTTGAGTTAGTTTGGGTTCTAAAGAGTTTCGTTTTTTAGTGATCGCAAATAACAAGCAAATGTTATGGTTTAATCACACGTTAAAAACAATTATATGTTTTTTTTACATTTCACCCCTATAACACTATGAGAAAATTATAACAATAAGAAGTAAATAAAAGCAAATAACAAGGAATAATAACACGTTAGACGGTTGATATATTTAGTAAGATTAAATTGTAGTTTATTGCTCTCAATTGAGAGTTTAATTTACACTCATTCCCTATTTTAATGGAAAGTCATGTCATAATCGTGTAATTTATTATTGAAAAACGTCAGCGATATAGGAGTTGTGGTTCTAAATGAATAATAATAGCCACCTGCAAAAAGTAAAAACCTTATTGATATGAATTTAAACACAAATTTATAGACGACAGAGTTCTCTATTAAAAATCAAATTATTCTTTTTCCACTTAATATTTTTTATTTTATTCGAAACCCATGAGAATAAAGAATATATATTTACCC
Organism: Diogma glabrata; assembly: GCA_963693315.1. NCBI lineage: Eukaryota > Metazoa > Arthropoda > Insecta > Diptera > Cylindrotomidae > Diogma > Diogma glabrata. The sequence continues at coordinate 70,851,401 of OY856186.1, read as the reverse complement.
ATTCAATGAAATTTATATGCTAAAGAGTCATGAATCGAGAAAAGCTCAAAGGAATTAAGTTCAAAATGTTTGAGAACTATGTAAAAGAATTAAACGAAGATTAAAAAGAAAATAGAAAATTTATTGGAAAAATCCAGAAGTACGAGTGTTAATCAAAATATGTTTTAAATTGAATTTTTTATAGAGAAAGCTACTTATGTTTGCTTAAGGAGTTAATTTTTTTTGTAACTTGGGCCAAGGTGAAATAATTTCATAAAAAATCGAATTTGGTTATTCAAATATATGTATATATTCAGACATACTGACATACATATAATCGAACATGCAGACACATATACATACAGACATAGCAATATGCAGCCATACATACAGAAATACAAACAGATACAGGCATGCATACAGAAATACTGACATTCTGACATGCTGACATACAGACAAACATACATATAGACAAACAGACACGCAGATATACAAACATACTCACGTCTGAACAGACATACAGTTAGACACAGAAGTGAAAGTAAGCAGTTTCATCTTTTTTGACAGTGAAACTGCCGATTTTTACTTCGGTCTGAAAGACCTAAGTATTACATTCTCGAGCCAAAAGTGAAATTCCTACTTGCACTTTTTTTGGCATTTTTCGACATTTTAGGACCTACTGATTCTAAATAAGCAAAAAAATGTATGTCAGTTTGCCCGCTGGCCGGCCGGCCGTCACAACCGACGAAATCTAGAAAACCGCTGGAGGGATTTCAAATTTTCTTCTAAAAATAGGTACACTCAGTGGGAGGAGCCGAAAGAACGATGTGTTCGATAGCTGTACCGGAAGTTTGTCAAAAAAATCGTCAAGTGTGTCAAAACAAGGAAACTTGCATATTTTATGCTTAAAAAATGTTCATTTTAAGTGATTACGAATAGGAACATTGAATTTGAAGAAATTTTGATGTTCGGGATTGCTATGTGAGACAAAAAACTAGATTATTGCAATATTAGTTTGTCAAAAAAATGTTGTCAAGTGTGTCAAAAGAATGATTTTCATTTTTTTTACTCAATTTTTTGGAGAAAATTATTTATTTGTTTGAAAATTAGTTATTTGTTTGAGCTGAAATGTTATCGAACATGAAATTGGACATGGAAATTTTTGATTTTATTATAATTTTTGGAATTTTGAAGAAAGTTTGTATTTTTGATTATGTTATAATTTTTGCGATATTTTTAGAATTTTGGAACGTTTTTTGAAATTTTTTTGGATGTGAAAAAAGTTTCAAGTTTTGATTTTGTAATATTTTTTGAGTTTTGAAAATAAGTTGTGGTAAACTAGATTATTGCATTATAAGTTTGTCAAAAAAATGTTGTCAAGTGTGTCAAAACTCAAAAGAATGATTTTCGTTTTTTTTACTCAATTTTTTGGAAAAAATGAAATCAATTATTTGTATGACATGAATTGTTATCGAACATGGAATAATGTTGATTATATTATAATTTTTGGAATTTTGAAGAAAGTTTGTATTTTTGATTATGTTATAATTTTTGCGATATTTTTAGAATTTTGGAAAAAGTTTTTTGAATTTTTTTTTTGGATTTGAAAAAAGTTTCAATTTTTGATTTTGTAATATTTTTTGAGTTTTGAAAAGTTGTGTTTTTGATTTTGTTATAATTTTTGCAATATTTTTAGAATTTGGGAAAAATTTTGAATTTTTGAGTTTGTGAATGAAGAAATTTTGCAATAATTTTAGAATTTTGAAAAAAGTTTCAATATCTGATATTGTAAGAATTTTCGGAAAATTTTAGAATTTTGAAAAAGTTGTAACGACGGATTATTTTCAATTTTTACTCTAAAATAATAGTTTTCAAATTCAATGAAATTAATGACTAATAATTTTATTAATTTTCTTCAATTGTATTAAACGTCGACATTTATTTGTACCACTGTACAGTTAAATATTTTTTTGTTGATGATTTAAATAATTTCAATTAAAAATACAAGTTTTGCATAGATGATTATTTTCATTTGAAAAAAAAAACAGGGGAACTGCTTTTGGGAAAGGGAAACGGAAGATCGATGATATGATATAAAAACGATCTAAATTTTTTTATTAATTAGTATATAATTTTTTTTTAAATCAATCAGTATATAAATTTAAATCAAAAAGATTAGTGATTAATAAAATATTTATTTATTTTCATTTATAAATTGTTTAAAAATATATCAATTTTATACCAGAATGTTGAGTTTGTATTTTGTGACATTTCAAAATCATAATTTTAGTGTTAATTTGAATTGAGATTTTAAGCCAAAAAAAAGGTATTTATATATATCCAGTACTTCAGTCCCTATTGGCATATGAGTTAACGTAAGATATCACATACCACTGGCAATAGCAGTGAGATATTACTAGCCAAGGTGATATCTTAGGGGTGCTGGGAGATGAACTGTATTCAGTCAACGGTAGTACTCTCAATCTTAGCTAATGAATATTCCTTGATGATGGCACGCTGTAGCTTGCTCGAAGAAACGAACCCTTATATAACTATATATCTGAGGTTTAATCATTGAGAAAGTCACATAATTAAAGATTATGCCATTAGCTGAACTATTAGAAAACCCATTTTAGTTTTGTTCCTGCAAATTTTTAAAACAAATTTGCTTTTTATCTATTATTTTATTTTTATTTTCCCTATCCTATCACGAAATATTGGCCTATGTCATATTTTATATGTGATAAGATTTATTGTTTTGTCATCCATTATTTAACAAAAAAATATAAAAAAAAAACAAAAATATAAGATTTGCGTTTATTAACATCCTTAGAACTTATGTTGTTGTGGGATCTTGGTATTAAAAGGTTTTTATGTGTTGTTGTGACACATATTGTAATGAACCAAAAAAAATCGAAAGCTTAAGTTTTTTAATAAAAAATAATGTTATCTGGACAGCTTTTTATTGAATTTTAATTTATATAATTTTTTTGATTTGTTTTTAACTAAATTATTTTATATGTTAGCCAATTAATAAGTTTCTTTACAATTTTAAAGTAATTCATGATAAGAGATTTGCAAGTGTTAATTAGTTTGTCGTATAAATTCAGTGTACCGGTGTAATATTACAGTATTCATATATTTTTTGAGCTTTCTGGTATAAAATAATATTATTAATTATTTGTGGTAAAAGTTCCAATCAGTTTAAAGTTTAAATGTTTGATTTTATTATAATTTTTGGAATATTTGGAATAATTATGAATTTCGGAATTTTGAAAGAAATATGAATTTTTGATTTTGTAATATTTTCTTGAAACGTTAAATGGAGAGGTTTTGAGTAGTTTGCTGGGTGTATCATCTTTTCACTAAGTTATATTAATTTATGATCTGTTAAAATTTTCCGGCAACGTATTGATATGTCGTTTTTGTTTTGTAATAAATTTCTAAACAGAGATAAAAAAATAGTTATACTTTACCAAAGAGGTTTATGTTTGATACACATCGCTGCCTAAACCAAAACTTAAAACAATGTCCTCATAAAAGTTTTTTGCTGAAAACTATATAAAAATCCTTAACTCAGACCGAAGTCTTGATATTTCAGAGTTGTGAGATTTCAGCCCCTGCATATTTTCTTATTGTGTTAATATCTAAATCGGTTGTTGTTTTTTCATATTTTATTTTTAAGGGCAAGCCAAGCGAATGACTGCCGGGTTGTCACTGTGGTCGGGAACTTTCGGTTGGCACAACAAAAGTTTTGGTGATCGTGTTTTTTCAAGTAACTTTCAAAAGTACTCTTAATACTTTGTTATGCTTCCATTCCATTTTTCCTTTGTATTGTTTTAATTGATTGTTTTTGTTATTTAAATTTTCTTTTTATTATTCGTTTTTTTTATTATTTTCTTTGTTGTTTACTTACATTATTTAATGTTTTCACCCTGGTTGATTTAATAAATCATCCAACATGCTTAACATATTAACGTATTCCGGTTAGATTAGTGCCACTTAAGAATGATTTTTTGCTTGAGACTGTGGTTTGTTTTAGTTTACCATCCATTTATTTCCAATTTGCCTACTAAAATTTTTCTATTTACTGAATAATCTTTATCGTCTTCAATAACAAATATTGATTCTTTATGTACATGAAATTGAATTTTGTTACTTGAGAGCACTGTCCAGTAAGAGTTTCGTGATCGTGATAGTCAATATTTGTATCGTTCACTACAATAGAACTTATGTAATTTGTCAATCGCCACTTATACCTATCATTTGACTCAATTGTATATACTTACCAACTTTGTAATGCGACTTTGGGTGGAGCTGTCGTGCTAAGATCCTGTGTGTCTCAACTGGGAGATTTTCTTCGAGACATGAAAGATAAAACGATAGTTTAATACTGCTGTTCAATAAGCCCTTCGCTTCTAAGGTAAAGGATATGGGTGCAAGTGATATTCGTTAAAATCAATATCCACGTTATTTTCTTTAACAATCTTCGTTTTTTTATTTCTTTTTACATAATTTTTATGTATATGTAGCTTGCTGTTAAGGTGCTTATCTTGTTGTGAGCATTCATCAATTCTTTGTTTCTCTTGATATTTACGATTTTGGTCTTCTCAAGTAACTAACTAAAATAATGTATTTTTCATCACTATTTTCATTCAACCGAGCTTTGTAACGACCAACAAAAATCTGTTCAGATTCGTTTAATAAATAACATCTGTCTGTTTATGACGTTCTACTGTAATATATATCTTGCTTTCCAAACCAATTAACGAATTTTATGTTTTGGTATATAATCAATTGTTGTTTTATTTTAGTTTTTTTCTATGTGAATTTTTTTTGTTAAACAGATAAAAAACAACATGAATGAAGTTTATATAGTAAATTATTACTTCTCCTGTGAAAAATTTCAAGCAATCCAAAAATGTTTGGCCAATCGATGTAACGATTGGCTGGTTTTGAGCTGTATAGAACTATTCTTCCAGATATTGTGTTTATTTTGTCCCCTGTGCAGATAAAATAACGAACCGCAATTGTATCTGCATGATTATAGATTTCATGTTGAGCTTTCTTTTCTTAGTGAACGGGACAACGTATAATTTTACTAAGATTGGGCTTTAGTCTCACATACAGGCACCATATGTCTTTTACAATTTACTACTTGCAATAAATAATGACTTCGTCAGTGGTGTACGCAAGGCATTTGATATCCTGTCCGTAAACAATTTTGAAAAAGTGCATGAAATGTGCATTAATTGTGCATGTTACAAAATCCTTAGCGCATATGTGCATACATACGTTAGCCACATGTTACGAATAATAAACACGAAACGAAACGAAATTTATTAAATGATAAGAATAATAAACAAAGAATAAAAAATGGAGAGTGAAAATGTAGTTTAACCTTTTTTAAAATGACTGATGACTTTCATAATAATAAACTGATGAATTTTATTTTTTTTTCATCTAAAATTATGTGCGAAAGAATTTTTTTTGTGAAGGTTAATGAAAACATTCACAAATAACAAACGGGCACTTGTAAATTATATAATATAAAAAATTATTATATTTATTTAATATTTTTTGTTTCTCATTTTCTACGTCAGTTTACTAATATTTTTATTTAGTTTTTTATAATATTTTTTATATGTAAGCCAAATATTTAAATTTTTTGAATTCTGATTTTTTTTCATTTAAATTGTGTCGTTAAAAAAAAGGCGGAAAAATGGACGCCTCATTTACAAATGCAATCACACACATACAAATGAAAATCATTTTATAACTTAAAAATACGACCGCAATCTTCATTTGTCGTAATGACGTTACCAAAAATATTCGTTTAGAAAAGATTCAAAACGTATCAGAAGGTCCTCTTCATAAAAGTCATACATCAAATATTTTGTGTTAATAAATAACATTAAAATGATGGGGATCTTTCTTCCCTGCTTTTGAAAATCACTCTTGTTCTCCATGGTTCTTTAATTTACCCAAGTGGTCTCTAAAGATACTAGAGAGGTTCTAAGATTTCTAACTTCTGCTTTTATTGCAGGAGAGATGGGACTACTCTGAAGTCTAATGAATTGTATACTACTTTTATTACTTACATTTCCTGCGTAAGCACTTATGCAGTCGAAAGTTTCTCTGCTGATCGTTTTCTGTAATCATTCCATTAGGTTTTCTAAGCGAAATTATAATCTCAGCACTATTTTGCCAGATCCTTATCTAGTCTGGCCGCTGCTTTTGTAGCCGTACTGTACTTTTGTTTCGTATAGTCTCCGTAATTCTGTTTGCAATTTTTAAAACTTCTTTCTCCACCAAAATGCGTTCGTTTATCTTTGAAATTAGTAAATCAACATCTGCTTTTATATAATTTGGTGATTATCAGGTTTAGTGTTAAACTGTGTTTGAAATTGTAAGAAGCTGAAATCTGTCTCTAAACTTGCAAATCGGTGATCTCTAGCTTATGCTACTATGGCGTGATAAACATTCACTTCAGTCACGTGCAATTTGCCACTACTTTAATTTATGAATTACTAACTAAAGGTATATGCACCCGTTATTCCAGTGTGATATAATATACGACCCAACAGATCATTATTATAATATACAACCCTGGCCGTTATCAAATTAAATACAATCAATTCAAGACCCAACATTGTCGTTACAACTTATATAATAAAAAGAAAAGACTTTTCTCATTAACTCATTACGTAAGTTTTTCTCACACAAGTCAGTCCTTTCTTCCAATGTTTTAAAAAAAGGAAGTACAATTATATTAATTAAGTGACGTGCAAAAAACTATAAAATAATATAAATATTTTTACTTATGTGAAGATTAATTCAATCTAATTACAACGAACTATAGTAAAAACTTGCAAAAACCAAATTGTCCAGTTTTAATAGTTTTTCAACTTTTATATTATAGTTACGACCCTCGTAACTAATACGTTACATATGGTGACAACGATGGGAAACCACAATTTCTAGTAGTTTCCGATAATTTTCAATGCTATGGTCTGGAATCATAGGATAAGATAAGACTTTCTAGAAAAATTTAAATGTGTTATCGATTATAACAAACATACATCTTAAATTAATAATGAAAATAACTTTCATGAATAACCAATTGTCTCTTGTCCTAATTATAAAATAGAAAAACCATCTAGATCTGAAAAATTAGTATTACTTAATGTAGAACAAAGAATATTTTTGTGTATCACAAGAAGTTCAACGAAAAGTGTATCTTGCTAGTTGCACATTTAAACTAACATGCAACACATATTATACATCGTATTTAGCATTTTAAGTAATAACAATAAATAAATAATAATAATAAATAATAATAATAAATAAATAATTCATAATAATAATAATTAATAATAATAATAAATAAATAATTAATAATAATAATAAATAAATAAAGATATCATGGCAAACTTTAACATTCTACAGATGGAGACATGGTCTGATAATTTTACAAACCGTCTCAAACTATTAGAAAGTGAAATAAGTTTCAACGATTTAAATTCCGAAGAAGCAAATTTAATATTCAAAATATGCCATGAATTTAACGATGTACATATTTTATTTACCCGGAGATAAACTACCTATGACTAGTGATTTATCGCATTCAATTACCATATAAAAACCACACGCAACAAAAAGCAAAATAAACAATCAAATACAATATTTGGTTAAAAACAAATTTATAGAGCCCAGTATATCACCATTTAGCTCACCTATGTTTATAGTTCCAAAAATGTCATGTAACAAAGAAAGAAAATGGCGAGTAGTAGTTGATTTCTGACGGCTATAACAGCTAATAATATGTTCTCTTTGCCTAGTATCAGCAATATACTGGAACAACTGGGTAAGGTTAGTTATTTAAGCACATTAGACATCGATAACGGCTATCACTAAGTACACTGAAAAAAAAGATTGCTCAATTCAATTAAAATAGGTATAAAATTATGCATAAAAGTTGCTTAAATGTGCGCCAAGAATAACTTTTCTCAAATTATTCTTATTTGTAGAATACAGCTATGACAATTTGTTAATATTTTACATTCTGATATTGAGAATTTATAGTATGATTTATTCAAATACAGTTTCTTATTTAGAGAATTATATTCTTAATATGATAAATCTTTAATTTATGAAATTGTAAACCATTTTTAAAATTAAACTTCATTTGTGACTAAATTTTCTGTTATTGAGAATATTTTATTTCAAAATCGAGAATAATATGAGTTAAAAAGTGTTAAATCTTTTCAAAATTAAACTCATTTTGAGTATATTTGGTTATTTTAAAGATTAAAATATACTTTATATAAGAATAAGTAAGAATTTTTTATTGTTATTTCAGATCAACTGAAGTATAATTCTTCTATAGTTAAGAATTAATAGTTCAAATTAACACAAGTTTTCTCGATTACATTTTTTAATAACGTTGAATTGAGTATAATTATTCTCTAATATTATATATATATATATATATATATATATATATATATATATATATATATATATATATATATATATATATATATATATATATATATATATATATATATATATAATATATATATATATATATATATATATATATATATATATATATATATATATATATATATATATATATATATATATATATATATATATACATATATATATATATATATATATATATATATATATATATATATATATATATATATATATATATATATATATATATATATATATATATATATTTTTATTATATAGATTTTATATGTCTTAAACCCGACAAGGTAGGAATTTTTATTGAAAGAGATAATTAATTTCCTTAACCTCACTATTTGTGATTTTCGAAAGTTAGTAGGTATATTCCATACTATCCTAAGTCACGTGTGCAGTTATTATTGAATGTTGCCAATCAATATGAAATCAATTTTACGACATAAATGTCAAGTAAATTAGTGAATCGTATGAATTTTTCAATTCGAAATCAGTTTTTGGGTTTATCTAAATAAACCTTATAGTTATTTGTTAATAAAAACAACTTTTATCTCTGAACGTGTTTCGGTTCGGATTCGAACTTAGAACCTCATCAGTACCAACTAAGTTTGAATCTTTTGGTAGACACGCTGTCAACTGCCCCTCGGCGTCGACATTTAGAAACATTTTTAATTACGATGTTGTAATTTCTTTTTTCTTAGTGAAAAACTTTTTTGTCATACTTCACTGGCTACAGAGTTAGTATTTTTATTATATAGATTTTATATGTCTTAAACCCGACAAGGTAGGAATTTTTATTGAAAGAGATAATTAATTTCCTTAACCTCACTATTTGTGATTTTCGAAAGTTAGTAGGTATATTCCATACTATCCTAAGTCACGTGTGCAGTTATTATTGAATGTTGCCAATCAATATGAAATCAATTTTACGACATAAATGTCAAGTAAATTAGTGAATCGTATGAATTTTTCAATTCGAAATCAGTTTTTGGGTTTATCTAAATAAACCTTATAGTTATTTGTTAATAAAAACAACTTTTATCTCTGAACGTGTTTCGGTTCGGATTCGAACTTAGAACCTCATCAGTACCAACTAAGTTTGAATCTTTTGGTAGACACGCTGTCAACTGCCCCTCGGCGTCGACATTTAGAAACATTTTTAATTACGATGTTGTAATTTCTTTTTTCTTAGTGAAAAACTTTTTTGTCATACTTCACTGGCTACAGAGTTAGTATTTTTATTATATAGATTTTATATGTCTTAAACCCGACAAGGTAGGAATTTTTATTGAAAGAGATAATTAATTTCCTTAACCTCACTATTTGTGATTTTCGAAAGTTAGTAGGTATATTCCATACTATCCTAAGTCACGTGTGCAGTTATTATTGAATGTTGCCAATCAATATGAAATCAATTTTACGACATAAATGTCAAGTAAATTAGTGAATCGTATGAATTTTTCAATTCGAAATCAGTTTTTGGGTTTATCTAAATAAACCTTATAGTTATTTGTTAATAAAAACAACTTTTATCTCTGAACGTGTTTCGGTTCGGATTCGAACTTAGAACCTCATCAGTACCAACTAAGTTTGAATCTTTTGGTAGACACGCTGTCAACTGCCCCTCGGCGTCGACATTTAGAAACATTTTTAATTACGATGTTGTAATTTCTTTTTTCTTAGTGAAAAACTTTTTTGTCATACTTCACTGGCTACAGAGTTAGTATTTTTATTATATAGATTTTATATGTCTTAAACCCGACAAGGTAGGAATTTTTATTGAAAGAGATAATTAATTTCCTTAACCTCACTATTTGTGATTTTCGAAAGTTAGTAGGTATATTCCATACTATCCTAAGTCACGTGTGCAGTTATTATTGAATGTTGCCAATCAATATGAAATCAATTTTACGACATAAATGTCAAGTAAATTAGTGAATCGTATGAATTTTTCAATTCGAAATCAGTTTTTGGGTTTATCTAAATAAACCTTATAGTTATTTGTTAATAAAAACAACTTTTATCTCTGAACGTGTTTCGGTTCGGATTCGAACTTAGAACCTCATCAGTACCAACTAAGTTTGAATCTTTTGGTAGACACGCTGTCAACTGCCCCATGTCGACGCCGAGGGGCAGTTGACAGCGTGTCTACCAAAAGATTCAAACTTAGTTGGTACTGATGAGGTTCTAAGTTCGAATCCGAACCGAAACACGTTCAGAGATAAAAGTTGTTTTTATTAACAAATAACTATAAGGTTTATTTAGATAAACCCAAAAACTGATTTCGAATTGAAAAATTCATACGATTCACTAATTTACTTGACATTTATGTCGTAAAATTGATTTCATATTGATTGGCAACATTCAATAATAACTGCACACGTGACTTAGGATAGTATGGAATATACCTACTAACTTTCGAAAATCACAAATAGTGAGGTTAAGGAAATTAATTATCTCTTTCAATATATATATATATATATATTTATATATATATATATATCTCGGTTGTAATATTTTGTAGGAGGATACACTTGAGGGGGGGATTCACTTTTATTGCCAAATTCAATCATTTCAAATAAGAAGTTAAAACACATAATATCAATTAATATTTAAAAATTAATTTATTTTTAAAATATATAAAGTCATTATAAATACATATGCAATTGTTTAAGTTTACTTACAAATTAGTTTATTAGTTTATTTACATGCCAGTAAATTTTGTTGAAATTAAAAACATGTAGTATTTAAAGCATGTAAAACTATTTATAATTAATTAAATTATTTAATCAACTATATTGATATTTTTAATTTTTGTTTAATTTTGCGTATAACCTAACTGTTACGTTTGCGCAAGTGTTTTAGATCTCTTTTTTTAGGGTTTAAGATCACTTAAAAATTATTTTTAACTTTTTTTAATTAAACTTTTTGAAAGAATATTAGTTAAAACTATGTTGATACAACAAAATAATTATAAAAATATTAAATTTATAACATATTTGAAATATTTTGATCTTGTATTTTCAATTTTGATGCCAACAAAAGGTCACTACTAATCTGTATAATGCAGGATGAAATTTAACTTTGACATAATGCGTCGGAATATGTTGTTTTTTTTTCTGATGGTAGGTAGCTCTAGTATTCGAGGCAAATATTAGGGAAAAGTTGATACCCATCGGATTCTGGAAATACAATTTTTTTTGGAATTAATATAATGTTGTGTATGCAATGTTTTAAAAATCATTTTTAGCATCTCAATTTAATATAATTTAGTATGATCAGCCATCAGTCAGCCATTTTGTCCAATAGAGTAATGATTATTTTTTGTACAATTGCTTGAAACTGCTCTAAATTTAATATTAATTTGCAAAAAAATTTAGATCAAATATTTAAATGTTATTTATTTACGAAACTCACTTATAATGGTGTTTCAATGGAGCAAAATTCATCTACACTTTACTTCAAACGTTGCACGGTGTTTTTTTTATAATTTGCCACGGCTTACATTGTCTTTAATTTTGTTTTCTGGATAATTTCATTGATTATAATAATTTAATTTTTCATGCTCTATTCTGATGAAAATTACTATAACTAAAAATAATAAGAAATAAACGCACTATGCATATAGTTAAAATGTATTAAACAATGTTAAAAAATTATTTCTTAAAATTATTTCCAATTTATTTAATACTTTATTTACCATTGTGATTAGATATTGCATTTTTGAATTTTAAAATATAATTATTTATCATCATTATTAAGAATATATATAATAACTATATAGAAGTAAATCGATTTTAAAATTATCAACAAGAAACAAGTTATAACATATACTGTTAAGATTAAGGCAAATTATAAATTCGAAATCTTTTCACAACAATAATTTTAAATATATTAATTAATACACTCAAAAGCTTTTTTACAAAATTTTGCAAATATAAACAATACACAAAATTTTTTGTAAACTCAGCAATTTTTATAATAAATCAAAGAAGCATTTTTTCTTACAACCAGTTTGTGGGTTTTCACATAATTTTTTTTAAAGTTTACAATATTTAAACAGATTTTACAAAAAAATTGTAAATTTAATTGTCTTTTTTGAGTGTATAATCACATAATGATAATGCTCGAATCGAATACTTTCCCTGTCAAGCACGTACCTAAGAAGAAAATCTAACTCGGCTATTCTGAACCAAAATTTTGTATGAAATGGAAAATGAAATTTTTCTTAGTTTTTTTTATAAAAACGCAACACATTTTTCAAGTTTATTTTGAAAAAAATCACAGTGTTTAAAATGATACTCATACATAAAACAAAAAACTGCATATTTAGGCATGTATGTGCACCGTTTTCACTTTTTATAAAACTTAATTTCATATAATTCCTTCCACTAAAATAACACTTTTAATCACAAATTAGAACAAAGTAAACCGTCTTCAACATGTAAATATAAACTGATAGGAATATTGTTAAAACCATGTGCTAAATACAAAAATTTATGGGCCCTATAATCAAGTTATTCTCAAAATTAGCAAAGAAAACTTGTATAAATCATTTTTGTTCTCGATTGTTAAATTAATTTTATCTAATAATGTCTCAAAATAAACGAAATTGCAAATAATGATTCAAGAAATCAATTTTCTACATTTAATTCTAAATTTTTGACTCTAATTGAGAACAAATATATCACAATTTCATCAATGTTTTGTATGTTAACTTAGAGAATAGAATTCTTTAAACAATAAGAATAATCCATAAACGTAGAATCAATGAATTGAATTGTGCAACTAATAAATTAATGAGGTTAACACTATAAATCTTAATTCATAAAATTGTTCGATTGCTAAAATTGATCAATTTTATCTTTATTGATGCCACAAATTCTCATTTCAAGTTATTTAGTCTAAAATTTTCATCGATATTGACTTTCTGTATTTGAGAACATGTTCTGCTTAATATTAGAATACCATTTCTCTCAGTGTACCAATGATAAATAAAAGACTGCCGTCAGCAGCGACATGGATCATTATAATTTTTACGTTTGCCTTTTGGCCTTAAAGGAGCATCAGCCACATTTCAGTGACTGATGAATCACGTCTTAGGTGGTCTTTATTTATATTCATGTCCTAATCCCACATCAATTCTCTTACGATAGAGATTAGAGTTGGAAGAATACAACTTTCAAATAAAATATCGCTCAGGATAATTTCACACTTATGCGAATGCCTTATCGCAAATCTCATTACCAGAAGGGGGAAAAATATCATCAAAATATCATGTGGTTACACATGGAAGCAGACAATCGGGATTATTCTGACAGTTCTATGAATAAAGTCAATGTTTGTTCGAAAATTACCATTTCTCCAATCACCAATCGTTAAACAGTATACTGATCACAATAAAAATAATAAACCAGATATCGATACAGGCACCAAACAGAAATTGAAATAATATCTGACGGAAATCTGGTTAACGAAACAATCAAGGAATTTTATGTGACACCAATCGGTCGACATCAAGGTGTCGTACGTACCTATAAACGCATGAGAAATATTTCTATTTCAAAAATATGTTGAGTAAAATTAAAGCCGCAATGAAGGCAATAAATATATGCTTACGATGGAAAACGATTTAACATAGTTTTTGGTAGTAGTACCACGCCCAAATCAAAAAAGCACTTCGGTTGCAAAAGTCTTTGTAGAAAAATTTATATTATGTCATTATGGCTATGACCCATCTTCAGTTTTAACCGATAAGGGCACAAAATTCAAGTCCAAATTATTAAAAGTAAAATGCAAGCTTCTAAACTAAATAAATAAATTGCACAGCTTATCACCCACAGAGTAATGGTACCTTAGAAAGGACTCATACGACACTAGGGGAATATATAAGATCATTTACAGAATCAGACAAAATCAATTGGGATCTATGGATCTATTATGCTTCATTTAGCTACAACTCAACCCCTCATTCAACAACACAGTATTTATGGGGCCCCTTTCTATATTGGGGAGTACTGTTACAACCTTCAACTGCATGCTTGTTGTCACACTTCACTACACTACAACAAACCCTGGCTTAATGAATAAATATAAACCTGTCTATTTGGACCCACTCTTTTGCCACTCTGCCCACTTATGTTTCCTCAACTATTCTTAGCCACTTTGCACTCAACGGGAGCGAGGTAACTGCGAAATCTCTCGTCAAGAAATCTTAGATGCCGGTCCACCACAAGATGTTATCTTTAGTAGGTTGTTGTACCGCCTGGCTGTTCTTTATGCTGGAACGGTGAGCCTCCGTGCCCTATATTTTTAACTCCGTGCCTTCACTTTTTAACTATGATATTTAGGGCTTAAAATGACATCCTCCCCGACCTCTTTACGCCCAGCGGTGATGTACCGCTTCCACCATTCATATTCGTTTTTATTTGGTGTTTTGTGTTTGATATTTATATTATTGTTTTGTATTTGTTCATTATTTGTTGCCATACGTAATAAGAGAAATAGAATATTGACCAAGTCAGAACCCAGGGTAGACGGTGCTCTGTATTGAAGCTATTTCGTTTGGGACGGGCATATTTGAATGGGATCCAGTCAGACATATCTTTTGTAATGAACACTGATCCTGATAGTGCAATCACTTTCAGAAACATTAGGGGAACTGCGTGTCTTGTGAGGTTTAATGCCCACTAGCTTCAATCTTGCTAATTTGAGAATGTATTTCTTCATCACAGTAGAAATGCAGAATTGGCCACAAACAACAGTTATTTAAATACAGCTAGTTATTTAAGTACAGCTAGATATTTAAATAAGTAAGAATTATGGACTCTGGTAATTAATATTAATATTAAAAATTAGCAACTTAAAGTGTTTGAGATTAATCACGGAACTATCTGACTTATATATTTTTGACCAGCATTGAGCATATATGTCAAAAATAAATCTACGAAAAAAGCGCCAGAAAAGAAATAAAAAAAAACAACCATTGAATTGATTGTGTATCATGGAGAGACAAATCGTTAAGAAATTATATCGACAGACGACAATATCGAATCGGTAAATGCGGGTGGATTTATTTCAGACACAACTGCTTCAAAACACCTTGCCACCGCTGGTCACTTTTAGCGAGATATTAATTTTGAGTTCTAACATCTGTTTTGGATTCTGCGGAACTAACTTTTTAGAACCACAAATTATTGTCCAGGCAGACCTAAGCCTAGTTATCAGGTTATATGTGCAAATGAAACAAAGAGCTAATGTCGAATACTAACACCTTTCACAACTGTTTTAATTCATTAATGAGCGAGTGGTATTTTTATATGGCAATAAAAATGGCAATAACTATTAAAATTAGTGTAATAAAAATTATTTGTTGAAGCATAAGTAATTTATGGAATATTGGCTATCATTTTTTTTCTAAATTGACCTTGGACCATTATCACCCAAGTGCAACTCATTTTGTTGGTTGTGTTGTGGTTTATTGCTCCTCTACTAAGCCATATTCTTTGAGTTTTATTATTTTTAAAACATAAGACGACAAAAGCGTGCAGAATGATCAGATTTATGGCGACTTTAGAGATGCTGTCTGTTGAGGAGAATGAGACATTTCAAATGTTGACCGAAGTTGATGTGGTGAATATGTCACTGAAGATGAGTGAGGTAAAGAACTATAGGTTTATTGATTACGACGGTGTTGTTTTTTATTTCTATTTTGAATTCCATCCTGAGGAAGCATACACAAAAGAATGATCTCCGACCAATCCAATAAAGTGTAATAGTTTGACCTACGCTTTGTTTTTTCTTATGTGATGGGATGAAAGAACTGGTCCTTCGCTTTTGCAACAAATTTACTCGGCAGATTAATCCATTCCCTGTTCTCTCATTTTTTTCTTTTTTAAGTCTTAGGGGTTTTCATGTGATCTCACAATCATAACCCTATATTTTGTTTGGCCAAAGGATCGTCATGCTCGGTTAAGATTCAAAAGAATAAACAAGTTCATCTATTTTACGAACAACAACGGAAAGATAAACATGCAAAAATGCGGCTGTTAATCGATACCGGCAACAAACGTTTGATCCAGTTTAAAGTTGTGGTCACATTTGTCATAAATTGATGATCGCATGTTTTAAGCCCCATTTGCCCCATTTGCACACATTGCAAAAGAAAACTTCAACAGCCTTTTCTTCGACCACTTCTTTTGTTTGTTTAGCTTAATGTGCGCGCTGAGGGATGCTCGATTCTTTGCAACAGGTTAATTATAAGTATTAAAAGCAAAAATATTTCGATTTTCATTTATCATAGTCGATTACAATTTTTTTTAATATCGGTATGGCAGGATTGCTAATGCCTTTGATCTGCAGTGCTTGGTGAATAGTATGAAAACATGAAAAGCAATGCCACAGTTGGAATTCAGGCACTAAATCGCTAGCTCTTTGTTGTTGGTCAATTAACCTTCAGACGATCTGAAGAAAAATGAGAATCTACTAGAAAAAGACAATTAAAATTTTTCCAGTTGGTCGATGCAAGACCTGCAAATCTCAAACGTTGTTCATTTCCAGAAGTGTGATGTTAACTTGTACCCAAAATATATTATAACATATCCCGAGAATAAACAATAAATAACCATAAATACGTCAAAAATCAGCATACCTTACTTTAATCGTTACGCAAAGTAGGCTATGTTTCAAGATTCATCATACAATTTTTAAGGCATATGGTACCGGCTCTTTTTGAGTTAGTAATATAATGTAATGCAATTAAACCTATGTCCTACATTTTTATCCCGCCATATTTTGTTGAAAAGCAAATCCTATCCTAATCGTATCCCCAAGCTGAGTAAAAACATTAATCAAATATTAATCAAAATCGTATTACAACTGTAAACTGTAGTGTGAATATAAACCTTAAAAGCCTATAAACTTTTTAATCATAAGTGACAAACTGACTTACATTAAAATCAAATAACAGAACCTTAAATCATTGAATTTTTAACAGTTGCTCAAAAGAGCCTCCTCTTCCTAATTTTGTCTAGATATACCTTAAATCTTTATCGATCAACCATTAGACCTTAACCATTATACGTAAAAACTTGTGGTAAGATTTCGAACAATTTCTAAGATTTCGATATGATGTGATTATTTTTACCGCTTTGAAATCATATTGAATGAAAACCAAAAGTTTTTGTAGAAAATAAAAGCACAAAATTTTAAATCCAAAAATCAATTATAAAACCTCTACCACAATATCTTTTAGAACCAGAATCTATAATTATCATGTTATATGGATCTAAATTTAAATTCGTAGCATCTTTCTCAGTACGAATATTATTAACCGCTGAAACCTTTTCTTTTCTTTTTCTGTTTTATTTTATCTTTATATTCATAACATTTCGTTTTATCGTTATTCTCACATCATCGAATATCAAAATGAATGTGATTCTCGTGCTGGCATAAATTTTCACCTGACATACTTGAAAAACCAAAAATTGAGAGAAATCAATAAATTCGTGCTTTTTTTTATCGTTTACTTAAACTTTTTTTTCTTCATTCTTTCGATTATATTGTTGTATATTTATGTATAGATACAATGAAAAATTTAAAGAAAACATAGAAAATGATAAATATACAAAAGCTATGATATACTTGTGCCAATGATAAATTAGTTTGTTTGCCTTTTATGTAATACAACTCTGGTTGATAAATATATGAAGCTTTTGAAAAAAAACAGATTCCGGAAAAAGGAAACAAAGAGAAATACTTGACTTACTTAATTAAGAAAACTGTTTGACAATATTTGATCGTTGGATGGAACGTTTGTTATATGTAGGGCTAACCGATTTTCAACTACACCTTTCTGTGATTTTAAGTTTATATAAAAAACAAGCTATATATTTCACCTTATATACATATATATTTATTATAATATAAATGGATTTGTTTATTTGTAAGCTTTTTATACATAAATTTTCCTTTGTACCCTTTTGTATTCATCAATAAGAATTATTGGAAATTATTTTTGTTGTTGTTTTTGTAACTTTGTCTTCTTGAATTTTTTTGTGTCTTCAATTTTATTATATGTAGACAAATGGATTAACAAAAAGTAAAAAGTTTTGGGTATAAGAAAAATGTGTTCACAAACTGTGTAATAATTTTATTTTCACATAATTACGATAAGATATAAAAAAATGGATTAGCAAGTTATTAGTTTTGTATTGTTTATATAAGTTGAATTTTTTATTTGTCCATTTGAAGAGATTACGTTTCAATTAAACAAATGGATCTTCATTTTTTCTTTGATTAATCGTATATAATATAAGATCTTAAACTATTTACCTTAATGTATACAAAATGTGCCTAATGCAACGCCAATACTATGAAAAAAATGTAATTTTACTGCAATAAAAAATATTTTTTTCTCTGATTGACAGCAAATATAAATTTTGCAGACTTATTTCAGTCAGCAAAGTGGCACTTTTCCTGCCTAGGCAGCAAAGTAAGTACTTTGCTGCCTAGGCAGCAAAATAATTAGACTTCATAAAAATAAACAGATATTTTTCCATGAATCTGGCAGAAATTTTTTAATTTGTCAAACTATAATTATTATGACATTTCCATAACAACTAATCCTTCCAACAATTGCGATTTTTTTTTCATTTTTAAAATTTTGCTTTATTTTTAAAGTAATAATTATTAAATTACATATCATTGTAATTAATCGGAGAAAAAATTATATGTTCAACTCGGCAGCAAGGTAGATTGACTGCCTTGGCTGAATTCCTAGCCTCGCTTCGCTCGGCTATGAACTATCAGCCACGGCAGTCAATCTACTACTTTGCTGCCTAGTTTAACAAATAACTATTCTCGGTCGGTACTAAAAGTGATTTTTATTTTATTTTAAAAAAATCACATTAATTTCTGCAATATTCTGATAATATGTTTATAAGCACTTTTTAAATATTTTCTAATTTGTCTTCGGTTTGGGATGACCGTGGAACTTTGTAGCCAACGAATATAAACACCAAATTTCAAAAATTTAAAATAAATTGTTTTAAATATTAATGACGATTCATTTGAAATATTGTGACGACGACCTATTTTAAATTTTACTCAAAAAAAATCTCAATGATTTGCTAATTAATTTCGGTGTCGGCCTTTAAATTACAATAATTCTTTTCAGCAAAACATAAAATATTTATGTGTGCTACAGGTTAATCAACCAATATTTAACATTTTATCAGTTAATTGCTTTGCTGCGTCACTTAATGTTAATTAATAATGTAGTAAAACCAATTACGTATTTTACCACAGCAACTTCCCAAAACACCAAAACTCCCAAACTAACATTTTCCTATATTCAAATAAATTGAAAATGATAATATTTTTGATGATAGGATTACTAAGCAATTTTTGTAGTTTTATGTTTTTATTAGGGTTCCGTACTTTAAAAAAGTAAAAACGGTACCCTATTGGTGAGACTTCGGTGTCCGTCCGAATTTCTACATAATCTCTTTACTCAAAAAACTATAAGTGCTTTACTCAAAAAACTATAATTTTTCCCACGCCTACTGATAACAAAAAAAATTCAAATATTTGTTTTTATCTATATTTTATGAACATAGATAAGGAGATAGTAAAACAAAAGTTTTTTGTAAGGAATCGAGTTTGGTCTAGAAAAATCGAAAAAGTTCAAAATATTTAAAAAAAACATTTCAATGATTTTTCGACTGCTTAGTTTTTTTGATATTGCCAAAAACGGGTGTTGGTTTTCCTGTCCCCCCCTCTTTGACTTCGAACATTTGAAAAGAAAAAATTTGAAAAAATTCATGGTTATGGAAAATGTTGTAAAGGTTGAATAAAAACTATAGCGGTCGGCTCATCATTTCAAATGTGATTCTGAGGGGGTTGAGAGTGGAAATTTTGAAAAAAAATTATTTTTGACCTTGCTGAGTGGGGTGTCATATGAAGGTTGATTTTTTTCTAGTCTAAAACAATTTTTTTTGCAATTTTCAAAAGCGCAGTTTTTGAGTTATGTTAAAAAATGTGAAAACAATTTCCTGTCCCCTCCCCTTAACTTCGAACATTACAAAAGAAAAATATTTGAAAGTATTCATGGTTATGGGCAATATTGTAAATATTGAATGAAAACTATAGCGGTCGGCTCATCATTTCAAATGTTATTTTGAGGGGGTTGAGAGTGGAAATTTTGACAAAAAATTATTTTTGACTATGCCGAGTGGGGTGTCATATGAAAGGTGAATTTTTTTCTAGTCCAAAACAATTTTTTTGTAGTTTTCGAAAACACCGTTTTTGATTCATTTGATTAAAATTCTAAAATTGTGTTTTGTGAAGGACTATTCACGTAAAATAATCGTAGAAGAGGATAAATTTTACTACGTTGTAGGAAATGTATATTATAGTAAATATTGAGTGAAATAAAGTAAAGAAATGAACAAACAAGATCAGATTATATCAACACAGTTTAACAAGTCAGATGAACTAAACTTCAGGCGAAAGGCGTTAGGTTGAAAAATTATGCGATAACATAACAGATACCTGTTTGCTATTCGATAGATTATCATTTAATATAGTTGCATTGCAAATGTTCTCTGTGAATTTGATCACTAATTACAAACATTTTTGAAATTTTTGAATTATTGAACTACTGTTGTACTAGAAAATTGTTACAGTCAAGTTAATCGAGTTTGGGTATCTGTTCTTTTCATTAAGTCTGATACAGTACCACCAGTGCAGAAAAATAGTAGCTACCATCACTTTGAGTTTAGCTCTGATGGCAGTCATTATGAATGTTCAACTAGCTGAAGTACAAATCCTGTTGGTATACTATACCGATCTCCCCAATATTCAGTAGACAAATCACTTGACTGTGTTGACAATGCACTCGTTGGCAATTATTTGATGACACTTTTTCTCCGTTTTTTCCGTTGGTTTCAATAAAAATCCTCAAAACTGGCTATCAAACTATTTACTACAAAAAAATTCATAAAGAAAAATTCATTAACCAACAACAGTTGAAGCTACAATACATTTTCCATTATAAATAGTTTATTAGCTGGCGTTATTGAAGCTTTCTTTAGCCACCATAAACAGCTTTGGGTTAAATGCAACCCAACGTGAAATAAGGCAAACAAAAACTGTTGTTTTCTCAAATATTATATACACGGAACCGTCAGCGAGCGAATTATATTCGCACTTGCCTGACTTTTTTTTTAATATTATTTTATTTTATTTTATTTTTTCCATTATTTTCATTATCAATTTAGTTTATATGGTTATCATTATAATTATCTAATAAATTTTATCTTTTTACATTTATACTAATTATTTAAAAAACCAGTAAACGAAAAAGGGGGGATGAAGAAGTAGAAGCCAACGTTTCGGAAGCTGTGTGTGCTCCCTTTGTCAAGGCAAAACAACTGTAAAACGGAAAAAACGATATTATGTTTAGTTAGGAAATTCACGAAAGGTTACGTATTATGACACAATAATTGTAAAGAACATAAGATTACAGAAAAAATTCAGGATTAATTTCTAAAAACGTGTAACATGTTTGAATTGTTACCAAACAAACATACATGACACTAAACTACAAAAATAAAACCACGAGATACACAGAAATTAATTATTAAAAAATATTAAATATTATTTACCATAGATGATGTTATTAGTCGGGTGATCATGAAATAACGAAGAAAGAAATGGAGGAAAGGAGGGGAGTTAATTGAAAGGTTTTTTTCGAACATCGAAAAATACGAAATATGAATTTTTTTAAATTATTTAAAAGATACCTAAAAAAGTGGGGAAATATATATAAAAGAAACAACAAGGGCGGCGAATGAATCAGATGTAATGGGATACGTGTGTTAAGAGTTGGTGGTTAGGGTTTGGATGATGGGCAGGTATTTTGTGTTGAGGTAGGACAGGTCTGAGGTCAGGTTTATGGATTTGGGTTTTAGTAAGGAAATGTCACAGGATTCTAGCAACAAACGGTGATAGTAGTTGGGTTGTGAAGATAGGACCTTAGGCTGTTGGAAGTTGAAGTGATGACCAGAAGATCTAAAATGGTCAATGATGGCGTTGTTGGAGTCGTGCTGGTGTTTGAAAACAGATTTGTGTTTCTGAACCCGTTTTTTAAGAAGTTGTTTGGTTTGACCAACATGGACAGCATCGCAGTCGCAGCAATTCAATTGATAGATGGCGTTGCACCGTCCCAAAGGGAGGGGTTATATCTTTGATGTGGGAGAAAAGGAGGTGGTTAAGGGAAGACGGATAGGACCCTTCGCTCATCTCTCAATAACACCAGACTCAAACTTCACCAGCACATCCCCTCCGGAATCCTTGTAAACTTCCTCTTTTCACAACACCAGAAATTTAAGTACATTATCATGAAAGACAAACCTTCTCTCCTAAACAAGTATGCCCGTCTTAAGGAAGCACAGTCCCCTCCGGACATCCACTACGACCCTGACCATATCTTAAATCTCACAAACATCGACATTCCAACAGAAACCCAAATGCTTATTAGCTTTGGTCCTAAATTTGTACCTCCCTCCATCCTTGATCTCAACACCAAACTCAACATCCTATCATCCATCAAGAGTTTTTCTTCCAAACTCCCTAACCCTGATCTAAAATCCTCAACTATTGATGGTCTCCTTAGTTCCTTCAAAAACATATCACACTCCTCCAAAAAACGACGTTTCAACCATACCATACCGAGGACACCATCAAAACCATCACTCCCATCCCCTATCTCCTTTTTCAACAAATGATCATGTTCTGCACGGTCAACACCTCTTTCTTTACCTTCCGTTCCAACACATATGCACAAATTCGTGGCCTCGCCATTAGAAACCCTCTTTCCCCCACCTTTTCTGACCTGGTCTTGGAAGATGTTCTAAACAAATCCTTGGACCAACTTCTATACTTCCCTTTATTTTTTCAAAAATATGTCGATGACATCATATGATGCGTTTCTACCGCTCACATCAACAATACTCTGACCTCCCTAAACTCAATCTCTCCATCAATTCAATTCACTCACGAAGTTGAAAACAATAACCAAATCAGTTTTCTGGACATTCTCATTCTTCACAACCAAGATAGCCCTATTTCCATTGATTGGTATCATAAGCCCATTCCTTCCAACCGCCTGTTAAATTTTCTCTCTGGACACTCTTTCAACACTAAATTCAACATCGGGTATTCTTTTGCCAAGCGGGTCTTGTCCCTCTGTGACGACCAATTCTATTCCAAAAACATTGAAAAGATCTCCAGCATCCTAAGAAACAACAACTTCCCCTCATACCTTTCCCCTCGACATCTCACCCCTCCGCTCCCAGGTCCTCCCCTTCACCCGATCCTGTCTACATATGGTTTCCTCACATCGACGGTTTTAACTACATAATTAAATCCTTTTTTAAACATAAATTTCCCGAAGTTCGGCTAGCTATTTCCTATCCCACTTCCCTTAACCATCTGCTTTTCCCCCACATCAAAGATATAACCCCCCCCCTACTTTGGGACTGTGCAACGTCATCTATTAATTGGACTGCTGCGACTGCGATGCTGTCTATGTTGGTCAAACCAAACAACTTCTTAAAACACAGGGGTGAGAAGCACAAATCTGTTTTCAAACACCAGCAGGACTCCAAAACGCAACGCCATCATTGACCATTTTAGATCTTCTGGTCATCACTTCAACTTCCAACAGCCTAAGGTCCTATCCTCACAACCCAACTACTATCACCGTTTGTTGCTAGAATCCTGTTACATTTCCTTACTAAAACCCAAATCCATAAACCTGACCTCAGACCTGTCCTACCTCAACACAAAATACCTGCCCATCATCCAAACCCTAACCACCAATTCTTAACACACGTATCCCATTACATCTGATTCATTCGCCGCCCTTGTGGTTTCTTTTATATATATTTCCTCACTTTTTTAGGTCTCTTTTAAATAATTTAAAAAAATTCATATTTCGTATTTTTCGATGTTCGAAAAAAACCTTTTAATTAACTCCCCTCCTTTCTTCCATTTCTTTCTTCATTATTTCATAATCACCGGACTAATAACATCATCTATGGTAAATAATTTTTAATATTTTTTAATAATTAATTTCTGTGTATCTCGTGGTTTTATTTTTGTAGTTTAGTGTCATGTATGTTTGTTTGGTAACAACTCAAACATGTTACACGTTTTTAAAAATTAATCCTTAACTTTTCCTGTAATCTTATGTTCTTTACAATTATTGTGTCATAATACGTAACCTTTCGTGAATTTCCTAACTAAACATAATATCGTTTTTTCCGTTTTACAGTTGTTTTGCCTTGACAAAGGGAGCACACACAGCTTCCGAAACGTTGGCTTCTACTTCTTCATCCCCCCTTTTTCGTTTACTGGTTTTTTAAATAATTAGTATAAATGTAAAAAGATAAAATTTATTAGATAATTATAATGATAACCATATAAATTAAATTGATAATGAAAATAATGGAAAAAATAAAATAAAATAAAATAATATTAAAATAAAAACATAAAAATACAAAAATTGCTTAGTGATCCTATCATCAAAAATATTATCATTTTCAATATATTACATGGATCAATAAATTTCTTCTATTTTTCTGACATATTCAAATAAATTCAAAACTAACATTTCCTAATATCCCAAATATAAATAAATAGATCAACAAAAACAAACGCTGAGTAAAACTTTAGTTTTTATAAATAATTTTCCACTATTTGGGTTTTTCTAAATTACAAAATCGTTTTGTTTAATTAAAATTAAAATAAATGTTAATATTACACAAATCAATTAAGCAGTCATTTTTACAAAAATCAATAAGGTCCATCGGTTAAAACAAATTAGTAAAAAGTGCAGCAGCAATATTAGCAGTAAGTTGAGACAAAGAGTTTTCAATTAATCAGTCAACAAGCGAAGTAGTCAATAAAAAAGTAGAAATTAAACAGTGAATAATTTAAGTCGGTTCTACAATAAACATAGATCCAATACTAAGGAATAAAGTTCTACTATGCTATATAACTGAAATAAGGTTCCGCGTATACCTAAATTTGGTATTATCAAAGAAAGTTCTGCATTCTTTATAATTAAGTAAAGTTCTAAATATAAATAAAATTAATGTTAATCAAAATAAAGTTCTCTACAATATACGAACCTTACGAGTGACTGTAATCTAAGTGCCTACATATAAATAAATTTAATAAATTTAATATTAATTTAATAAATTTAATATTAATTTAATAAATTCAATATTAATTTAATAAATTTAATAATAAAAATTACTAACTCCTGAGTGTATTAATGTGTTCGAAAACAATTGAAGTGAAGTGACAAATGGCAACAGTACATAGTTGGTCTAAGCAAATTCCACTATACTATATTATCACTATTAATCTAAGGGTGTGTCAATTAAGTTACACCACAAACTCCAATATAAGTAGTGAATCAAAAACCAATTCCATTATATCGTCATAAAGTAGTGTAAAATAAATAATTGCGATAATTCTTTTACTAAGTTAAGAGAAACCCTATTTGCACTACAATAATACATGTCTGTACCTACATGTATAATCAGAATTTTTGAAATGTAAAGCTTGATCACTGGTCACAATATTATACGTACATATTGTACGGTTGTGCAATTTATAAAAAATAGAATGGTTGACTGTAGTTGTAGAGGATAGTGCTTTCTCGTTTGAGTAGAATTGTTTGTAGAAAAGTAGTGGGGAAATTTTTAATTTGTGTACGGTGAGAAGGATAATAAAAAATGTTACAGGGAATGGAGAATCTTACTATGGTAATGGATATGTAAAAAATTAACGAAAAAAGGGGTAGCGAAATCCGAAATTCGACTTCCACGCCGTGCTGCCTGGATAATGCTGACAGAATTAGTTTGGTGTATTGGAGACAAGCAGAGTAAAAATTGCTTAGTCAATGACGCTACATCACGGCGAATTGGCGCTCTACAACCAATGCGACTCAAGCGTCTGTTCTCCATGTCAGGGGCGGCTTGGAGCGGGCGTCTGTATTGAATCAAGCGGCTCGCTAAATAAACGTGTAAAAAGGTTGTTTCTGGTGACCTTAATATGCAGAACGGACCCATTCACGACAATTTGGGTTGGGCCTAAGGTTAACACCCTAACCCCGGAAAAAAACTAATATGTTAAATTTGGTTATCAGAAACAGAAAAACAGACCCGGAAACAACAACAGAATTTTACCTGGACGTGAAAAATGACCAGACTACCGAATCGGAACGTGGAACGTGCGCAGCCTGAGCGCTCCTGATGCTCTTATAAGTCTAGAAACAGAGGCTGAGAGGTATAGGATGGATATTATTGCTCTACAAGAAATTAGACAGCCGATAATCGGAAAACAAGATTTGGATAGTCACTCTCTATACTGTAGTGGTCATCCTTCTCGAAGAGAATTTGGAACTGGCTTTCTTGTTGGTGCACGCATACAAGAAGCCGTGATGAAATTCATCCCGGTCAGTGAGAGGATCTGCTACCTACGTGTACGCGGTACATATAACAATATTTCTCTTATTGCCGTGCATGCACCAACTGAAGCTAAGACCGTCGACGAGAAGGATAATTTCTACATAGCACTGGAAGAGGTTATGAAACAAACACCAACACGCGACTTCATTATGGTTCTTGGTGACTTTAATGGACAGGTTGGAAGAGATATCTCTTATGGAAATGTGGTGGGTCCCAACAGCCTGCATTTGAATTCGAATGATAATGGTGAGAGAATGACTGAGTTTGCATTATCAAATAATTTGAGAATTGCCAGTACGTTCTTTCCGCATCGATCGATTCATAAGCAGACTTGGGTCTCACCGAATGGAAATACTCGAAATCAAATTGATCACGTTCTAGTAACAACACGTTTCTTTTCGAGCGTTCTGGATGTGCGATCCTTTAGAGGTGCATACATTGGAAGTGACTACTTCCTTATATGTGCAACGATAAGGTTCCACTTCCCAAATCCAGGCATTCCAAAGTTCAATCAACGGAAACGTTTTAACATCTCATCATTAAAGAATGCTGAAACAGAAGAGAGATATCAAATCCATATTGCCGAAACATTGGAGAAATCAGAAACAATTAATGGAGACGTCGATAAGTCATGGTATTTGCTCAAAGATGCTGTTTTAAGCGCTGCTGAGGGAATACTTGGACGACCACAGAACCACTCCCAGAAGCCATGGATGGATCAAGCATGCCTTGATGCTATTCAATACAAAAGAGATTGCTATCTGAACTGTCTACAAGAACGCAACACCAGGTCCACGAAGGAGAATTATAAACTGGCAAGACAAGCCGTTACAAAGCTATGTAGACGAACGAAGAGAGAATGGTGGAAGAGACAGTGTGAGGAGATTGAAAGCTTCAATAAGGAACATCAATCGCGTAACTTCTTTCAACAGGTTAAAACCTTAAAGAAGGGCCCTCAAACTAGATCGACTGCTATTCAAAACGAAGATGGGGAGCTACAAGTAGACCTTAAAAATATTTTAGATACTTGGGCCGCTTATTTTGAGAATCTTCTCAACTTAAGTGACCAGCAACAAGTCGGGCGACGAGCAAAGCTTATTCGTGCGTCAAAGGTACATGTAGAAGAACACACCAGAGAGGAATTCGATGCGGCGCTGTCAAAATTAAAATGCAATAAAGCACCTGGTATCGACGATATAACATCCGAAATGATTGTACATGGTGGCGAAACTCTATCCTTAAGATTGTTTGAACTTGTTCAAATGATCTGGAGGACTGAAACCATGCCACAGGACTGGAACACAGCTATGCTGATACCAATCCATAAAAAAGGTAATCGCCTACAATGTGCAAACTACAGAGGAATCGCCCTCCTCTGCACAGCATATAAGATCTTTTCCTACATTTTGCTATCCAAAATCAATCCTTTTGCTAAACAACTGTTTGGAGAATATCAGTGTGGTTTCCGGCGGGGCCGACGTACCACCGATGCACTTTTCTCGATTAGGATGATTTTGGAAAAGTGTCGAGAGTTCAACATACCTGTGCACCAACTTTTCCTTGATTTCAGGCAGGCCTACGACTCTCTCAAACGAGAGACTCTATGGTCTGCTCTGGTGTCAATGGGAATTCCTGGTAAACTGGTATCACTATGCAAAATGACAGTACAGAACTCTCAATGCTGTGTACGAGTAGAGAACGAAATATCAAAGCTTTTTAAAGTCGACTCCGGATTAAGACAAGGTGATACTACCTCTCCTATACTTTTTAATCTAGCCTTGGAATATGTGTGCCGTCAAAAGAAACTACCGACTAATAACAATATCTTGTCAATAAACTCAGTACAGATGATTGCTTACGCTGATGATGTTGTCATCCTCGGCCGAAGTGAAGCTGTTATGAGTGAGACTTTCAAGTCGCTTGAGAGTGGTGCTAGGAAAATTGGTCTGCAAATTAACTACAATAAAACCAAACATATGAATGTTTCAAGAGAGGCTGAGAAGAAAGATTTGATGTGCGGCGATGAACGAATTGAGGGAGTTGAATCTTTTAAATATTTGGGATCAATGCTTGACTCAAACAACAGCATACTTACAGATATTAAGGCTCGAATCGCTGCAGGTAATCGAACTTTCTACTCAATTAAACCCCTCCTTGGATCATCGTATGTATCAACTAACACCAAGCTCAAGTTATACAAGACATTGATTAGACCGGTTGTGATGTATGGGTCACAACCGTGGACCCTTACACAAAATGACGAATCGCATTTATCTGTATTTGAGCGTAAGATCCTACGCTACATTTTTGGTCCACTTAAGACAGACGATGGAGAGTATAGAACCCGGTATAACTTTGAGATCAGAGACCTTCTTGAGGGTCCTGATATAATAGGTTGTATCCGTTCTAATAGGATTGCTTGGTTTGGGCATGTTCTACGAGCCGATTCACAGTCTGGAATGATTAGAAAAATGTACGTTAGTACCCCAGGGAGTGGTAGACCGCGAGGTAGACCACGACTACAATGGGAGACTGACGTAATAAACGACCTTAAAAAATCGGCTGCCATGGTAATTATGTCGCTGTTGCGAATGACCGTGGTGAATATTCAAAGCTGATTAACCTGGCAACGCTCCTACACGGAGCATGAACGCCTTAAAAAAAAAAAAAAAAAAAAAAATTTGTAAAAAAATCAAAATATAATAGTGATATTTTAAGATATGAGTTTTTCAGTAAAAGGGTTCCAACATTCAAAATTTGCACCAAGAAAAAGAAATAAAAAACTTGAGATGAAAATGAGAAAATCATTTGGACAGGTGACCGCAGAATAAGCAAGCAGAATCTTAATTACAAAATCGAGTTTTGGAAGAGTGTTTCGGTGGAATTGATGGATGATCAGAGAACAGAAGAGGTCTAATTATGGCTCAGAAAGCCAAGGGCTAGCATTTCCCTTCCCATCGTTCCCTGGAAAACCAATGACACCACCGGAACACCGTACGTTGAGAATAAAGATGTTGGTTTTGGGATAAATAACGTTAGTTCTAACGGCCCGATAGACCGGTGATTCATTTCTCTGTTATCGTCCACTGGTCTGCGCTTTTCCTACCCTCCAACTGGTTACGCTCTAACGCATATAATTTTCAAAGACTATGGGTGTTAGATTAAATGAGCGTAACAGTTGGTGGTCATGACTATATTGAGAACCCGTGAACGTGGTGAAATAATCATGGTGGAATGACCTAAATTATAAATCACACAGGAGTCAACAACATCCGGCCATGTCACTTCATCGCTCAAGAACCTTCTCGAAACAGTCATGAATTTCCACCCAACTACGGTATGTGGGATCGTAAACCCCATTAGGAATACATCTGAAGGACCTTTCCCACATTTGGGGTTATAAATTAACAACACAAAAAACCCAAACATACATGTTGTCGGTGTTTCAATGACTTACGAATTCTGCCTTCAACCCAGAGAACAAAAACTAAATAACAAACATACAAAAAATCTAAATAAAACACAATAATTGTTTGCGCGTCAGGACTTACAAGGAACTTGTCTTTCGCCCACAGAACAAAGCTAAACCACCAAATCAGAATTGACAAGTCGTCAGGGCTTACGTGGACCCTGCCTTTCTCCCACAAAACAAAACTAAACAAACAAATACATCAAAACGAAACTAACAAAATCATCTGCGCGTCAGGACTTGATCTTGCCTTTCGTTCACAGAACAAAACTGAACAAAAACACCTCAGAACACAAAGCAGCGCCTCAAACTTGACAACAATATTCTATACAAGGCCGACTATAAATGTATACTTATAAATGTAGAGTTATTGATACGGAGTGAAATATTGTTCACATCTATTGAGGAGGCCGAAGTTTTTTGACGTGCTTTGTGCCATCGCCATTATGTGATCTTTTCAAGGTAGGTCATTGGAAATTGCGATACCCAATAAACGAATGCTTTTACATTCATCTACACACATATTCGTTCACATTCGTTCTTCACACATAATAATTGAAATATCATTGGGGAACTTAATCTTTGATCTGAAAGCAATCAATAGCGGTGTTTTGGTAGAATTAAAATTGACCTGTCACCCCAATCGGCGACTTAATAAATAAATGTTAAATCTTCTTTCACAGTTCATTCTTGGTTTTCCATCATCAATGAATATTCACGTTATAGATTATCAGATTTTAGATTATGATCAAAAGTGGTGGGTGGGGTGGGATGGGTGAATTATTCTAGTTACGTTCCATTAAAAACTTTCCGAAATTAAATTACTTTGATTTGAAATCAAAAATTATTCGAAGGTAATTGTTATGCTTGTTTTTCACCCCATCAACAAATAATGTATCAAACAATAAATCTATTGGTTTGTAGAAAACTAAATTATAGGAAAAATAAAATAAACATACGTAAGTATAAAATTTTATAGATAGACAGACAGACCTTCACGTTAATGAGATGTAGAACGAAAACAAAACATTAAACTTGACCATATCTTCAATCCAAACTAATTTCATTTCGAATAAGATATTAATCATAAAATCCATTTATCATCAAATCCATTTAAATTTTAATGGTTTTTATATGTGAAGCCCCATTGTGGTTGAACATTTTCACCAGCTTATTATAAGAACAATGTATGTACATAAACCATTTATTTGAAAAATTGACATTCATTTATATTTATTTTGTGAGGTTAATTAGTTAAGCGATTTAACGATACACGTTCCGACTATTTGAATTACATCAATCACTTTAGATATATTGTGTTGGGATTTAATGAATCCATGTGATTATTACGTGACTGATGTTCATTGTTTCGGAAAAGTTTTAGTGAAATGTTTTTGTTTACATCAAGGGGTAGAGAAAAACGCCGGCTCTTGCATTCGAAAACAATGGGAGTGTTTTGTTAACGAAATAAAATTATCAATTTCCATTTCACACGAAAATGAAATACCTAGTTTCTTTCAAAATTGGACAAAGTCTGGCGGAAAGAGAGGCTGAAATTATACGAAGAATTGTTTATTAGAAACTTCAATTATTTAGGTTAGGTTGGAATGGCTGTTATAAGGAAGAGGAATAGACACAAGCAGTCGGTTGCCATACCATGAAAGAACTATTGCTGTTTAAGCACTACCTTTTTGGAAACCAGCCAGACGTCCATCTCGCATACATCCGTCAGATTATGGAGGGCTCGTACACCCAGAAACCTGAATCTAGTCTGAGCTAGACAAGTGAATGCGCAGATAGGGTCGAGAATCGTTTACTCTTCTTTATCATTGTAGCTACGACAGTTGTTACGAGAAAAATGGCTTCCATGTTTTCCGATAAAACAGTGTCTAATAATGACTCCGAGAACCATGCTGACGTCCGTCTGATTATTTGATATTAATTGATCAGACCTGAAGCAGGCCAGTACGGGCCAGGTATGCCTACCAATCACACATGTGATGTCCTCTGACCATCTTATATTTTTATATTTATGCGCTCATATAGGATTTCTTTTGGAGTATCAGTTCGCTTGACGCAAGTGGTATTACCAAATTGATATTGGGAAAATTGGTGACAGGCCTGCGGAGCACTTAAAACCTAAAGGTAAAAAAAAAATCTATAAACATTTAAAGTTTCCTTTAGAATATGTTTTTCTGTAAAGTTGTTGTCCTTAAAATAATGGTTGAGATTTCTGAAATGAAAGTCATTATTTCAAAAATATTCATCTCAACTAAATTGCCATGTATCATGGTTACATAACAACATAAAGTTATTTTAAAATAAAACTATTTTATATCTGGTAAATCACAATATTTTTGATATTCATAAGTCATCAGAAAATCCATAGATGTTACTCTAATAGTTAGTCTTATTTACTTCAAAAGCTCTTAAACCCTACCAACTTGCTTTTGTTTGAATTTGGTTTATATTATTTTCAAATTTATTTTTCATTTCCTTATGCAACGCTATTACTCTAATTCATTGTTTGTGAAACAATATCTTTCCCAAAAAAATATGAATAATCCTCTATTATGTAGTACAGCATATTACTTCAGTTGCAACAAAAACTAAAGTTATTCAATTTGTAAGATGATAGAGAAAAAACAATTGTATTATAATAAAAGCTCATGTACTTGTATGACTGAGTTTTTTTAGATTCATATGAAAAAATGTCAAACTCCTTTTATGAAATTATACAAAGCAAATTTTATTTGTATGTTTTCAGAAGCTTTATTAAGAGACGGAGTAGTGTCTCCATGTTTAATTTGACTAGATACTCCTAGTTTGTTTGCAGGTCCCTGGTTCGTTTTAAATAGTATGAATAAAAGTATAATAGTTATTTATGTACGAAGAGTATAAAGTTATATGTTACAGCCCGAGTGAGAAACGTTAGTTCCCACCTTACTGCTTTGTTGAATATCGTTAAAAAAAGTTATTTTAAATATAGCAAATACAATAACAACAGTAATGTCTCAAAATAACTCAAAATCTAATCGATGCTCGAATATTTTGTATATACACACTAATTTTTACCATTAAATTTAGATTTTAAATTTATTTAGATCATCCTTTTTTGATCTCATTTTAATGAAGGTGCATCGTTAATGTATTTCAGGATTAATCACAAAAAATTTAAACAGTTCTTAGAACCGTAGGCTGTGATTAGAAAAGTCGAAAATATTTTTGCTCCGCAATAATAATTTCCAAAAATTGAATATTTTTAAAATTGTATGTAAGACTGGTTCCATATTTCTCAAAGAAATATGGTGCATCAAAAATGCCAGTTAATTGCTAATCAAAATTCAAAATTTAACGTAATTTATTGGAATGCAGATGGAATGAATGTCCCGAAACTTTTACAATTCGAACATAGAATAGGCGGTGAAGATCCAGACATGTTCATTATAATCGATGCGGGAAGCCTGAGTGAAAAAGAAGAAGAACTAGCAAAACATTTCCATGCGTATCAGTTAAAAACTAAGAACCGTGACCGAAAAATATCCACTGGAATGATTGTAGGTATAAGGAAGAACCTAACTTGTAGTTTTCGAATAGTAAAACGAATGAGCAATGCAGACCGATTAGAAGCAATTTGTGTAGAAGTGTGGAAAGACAAAATCAAATATCCATTCTGTGCGTTGTATAATCCTCCAAATAACAAAGCGAATTACGACATTCTGCCAATCGAAATAGACTGCGTCATTATTGGAGATTTCAATAGCCCATCATTACGATGGAATTATAAAAAGACGAGCAGTGTTGGACAACACTTGGAAGATTTCATTGACACATCGCCACTCGATCAAATTGTAAGCAAGAACCAAAATGATTACACATTTCTATCTCCAACTGGTTCAAAAACAAATCTTGATTTAGTACTTGCACACGTTAATAAGAGTAAATTCGTGGAACAACAGTCTATTGCACTTCAGTCGACTCATGGTCACAAACTTATGAAAATTGAGATTAAGAAGAAACAGACAGCATTGCCAAAGAATGTAGCATTTACATCATGGAACTTGAAAAAAGGAGATTGGGATAAATATAAAATACTGTCAAATCAAAGATTCCATATGGGCTTAATCGAGAATAACAGTGATGCAACTGAGAGAAAAATCAACTCAACAATGTTGTCATGTGCTAGAGATTCAATTCCTCGTGGAAAAGAGACGAACTATAAACCTTACTGGAACGAAAATTTGAAGAAATTATCGAAAGAAAGAGACGATGCAGTCAACAAATTGGAATCGAAATGGTCCGTCGAAAGTTATTATGAGCTTGAAACATGCCAGAAGAAATTAGAAGAAGAATTAGTATCAAGCAAAAAGACTAGGTTCGATGAATTTGTCAACTCTCTTGACTATCGGAAAGACGGAATCACAACCCATAGAAAAGTATCAACGTTCAACGACGACATAAAAAAAAATTCTAATGAAGCAATCATACACAATAACAAATTATTGTCATCCAATTCAATGAAAGCCAAAGCATTTGTGAATCATTATACCAAAGTATCATCAGGCTCAAAAAAGATAAATCGAATCAAAAGAAAGCAGAATGTTGAACCATTTATGTTTGATGAATTTATAGATGCAACAAAATCTATGGAAAAAGATAAATCACCTGGATACGATAATATATTACTAGAATTTATCATAAACCTAGACCTGAATGCCGCAATGGTACTTCTTGCTTTCATGAATTTTGTCTTACTTAGAGGCATACCGGCAATTTGGAGGAAGGCGATTGTAGTACCGATCCTAAAGACCAACATACAAATCTTATATCTTGCCAATTTTGACTTATGGCCAGGAACTGTTAACATGCGCAAGCCCACCAGTGGTTAAGAAATTAGTAGTAGTCCAGAACAAGGCATTAAGGATAATAACCGGAGGAGTGAAGTCAACACCGATTAATGCTATGGAGATGTTTAGTGGCATCAAACTAATTCAATTTGCTTGTGAAGAAGCTGCTTTAAAAATGTTTGAAAGTTTAATAAGAACGCCAAACAGCCTCTGGAACACTTTCCAAATGGTTGAAAATCGTCTTCCTTCTAAACTTTCATTCGTACATAGACTCCAACGTATTTACGACAAGTTCAGATTGAAATATCCGACAAAAATAAGGAGATTCACATCAGGAAAAAATCAACGAAAAAACTTTAAGAAATTCATTAAAGCAAAAGAATCAATCAGAGGGAAAGTCGACGAAGAAATAAACAAGCATCACCATTTAATGTCAGAAAACAAAAAATGGACGAACATCAACCACAAATCTGTCTTTTCGACGAATCGGAAGGTATACGTGGCCAATTTCAGAAAAATTACCGGGCATGATCTGTTGTACAAACATTTAGCTCGAATTGGTGTAGCTCAGTCTCCCATTTGCATCTTCTGTCAATGAGGAACAAACGTCCGATCATATAATGAACTGTTCACATATTGAAGAAGCAAAAAAAAAAAAATTCGAAGAAACATCACCAAACGAAGAAGATTTATTTTCGGAATTGTATTGGTATGTCAGGGATAGACAGTGAAAAAAATGAAACTATTATAATTTTGAATTATTTGAAATAAATAGCATTAGAAATAAAAAAATTAGAAATAAAAAGAATCGTTACATAATCCTCATTCTAATTCTGCTGGTCCTGAACATAATTTATTAATGCTTTCTCACAGAACTGTTCCATTGATCAAATCAAGCGTGAGGTGGGATGAGCCAGATCATGTCAAAAAACTTCACAAAAGAATCTCTGTAAAGCCATTGGGCTCTATTATAGAAATAATATAGATACATACAGTGTCTATTTATCCAAGGTAATTTATTTATAAATGACATTCGAATGAAACGGACTTTGTGTGGCTTCAAACACGGAAAAATCTCTAATATAACACTTAGATAATTTACAAGAACCTTATGGTCTAAAACAATTCAAAACAATATTAAAGAATTTAAAAAAATAGAAATATAAATTTAACTTAATTTGTTGAGCGTTGACTTCATGTTTTATTTTGATTGTCGTGACGAATTTCGTCCTTGTATGTCGTCTTTCGTTTTTTTTTTCTTATCTTCGACCATTTCCCTCCTTGACCTCGCCTTTTAGATTTCACACAACCAATATCAACGTTACATTCTTGCAGTGCTTTATCTTTTTTATAAAGGCACTAGTACACGTTACGTTACACGATCGTCTCGAATCTCGATGATTTCTTTCATCAAAATTTGATTTTTCTTATTATTCATCAACGAGCAACTTTGACAAAAACAAATCAATTATGCAATGCCGTAATTAAGAAACACAAAACTCCGAATTTATTAAGGAAATCAGCGCCAACAATCGCACGGTTCACGATAGCTATTATGAAAGCGTGTGTGGAACATTTGTTTAAGACCGATGTCTACCAGTGGGAGCTTTGATCCGTTGGTAGTTATTATTATGCAATTGGCGGCTGACAAGACTAAGTCGTTTGATTTTTGGCTATTTCGTGTAGATGAACTGTTTGTGACTGGGAGCACCGAAAAATTTGCTCCCGTGTCAACTAGAAAGATCTGTCGAGATCTGGACGGTGATCGGTAAGGAGATAGAGATCTTTGAGTTCGAAAATTTGTTCGAATATTTGATTCTTCATTATATGAATATATGTGAATATGAATATTGGATATATGATAAGAATATGTGAATTTTGTAAAGTATATTACCACCTGTTCGAATTCTAATAAAATTTATTAAAATTTGGATTATAGTAGGCCCCAGACCAAAATTTGGGTTAATATCGGTTTTCGGATTTTCGGTTCGGTTCCGGTTCGAAACTCGAATTTGACCATTTCCGATTTTTTTTAAACTTTGGTTATCGGTTGGTTACAACCAACCGATGTATTTGGTTGCAATAATAAAAAAAAATAGTATAGTAGATTTTTATATTGGAAGTTAGGCATGTTTAGTGTTAATAATAACGAGTTATAAATTAACGACTCTGAATATCCGAAGATACCATGCCAACCATTGGAATTCTAAATTATGTTTCCTTTATTAATTTATGAACGTTGATTTTAAAATTTTGAGGATTAAAATTATCAAGAAAAACCCATGCCGGCAAGGAATTCCAAGAGTGTGAGACTCATTAAAAACTCACGCTTAAAGGCTACAATTCTACACTTTGTTATTTGAACTGCAAAAGGATGGGCCGGTGTCGCAGCTCTGCTATGGTGCAAGAATAATGCAGGCTTTGGTAAAATCGTTTTGATCTCTTCAGAAACCCTTTAATCCATAACGTATTTATAAAAAATCGTTAAATCAGCAACATTTCTCTGGTGCTGCAATGAATCAATTTTCTTAGTAAGATGAGAGCTACCAATCAATTTAGTAGCTCTTCGCTGTACAGCATCATGGCATTTTAAACTAGTTACATACCCTCTACCCCAAATATGAGAACAGTACTCCATGCAAGGACGGATGAAAGACTTGTAGAACAAAAGAAGCTGTTCGCTATTGAAAAACTTTTTGCAACGTCCTAAAAACCCTAAATTTTTAAACAGCGTTCTTAGCTAAGCTAAAGATAAGTGTAGTAGTATTTGAATAGTATTTTTTAACCAGCGAATAGCAAATTAAAATATTAAAAATACTGTTGGGGTTGCATTGAAATGGACAAAAAAGGCATAAAATGAATAAGTATTGTAATTCAATCAGTTATAATCGAAAAACAATAAATATTAAAAATATTAATGATTTTGTAGTTAGTATATCCAAATTTTGATAAATATAAAAAAATTATAATAAAAATAACGACGCCTATGCAAAACAAATATCACATCCAACTAATGGTATAGAGTATAGACAAAGTAGTAAAAATTCAACTAATTTCATTATTTTTAAAACAAATTCATAATAATCACAACTGATTATATTTATAATCTATTATATTTAAAATCAATTAAAACAACCAGAAATGTAAATAAATTAACCGAAAAACACATTATCCATTTTTGTTTTATTTTTTGTCTCATCTTTCATCTCTCATCTCTCTCATCTTTCATCTCAAATTCATTGGTAAAAAATTACTTTTTTCTATGATAGCAAATGAAAACTCTATTTTCATCACGCTTAATGCCCTGTGAAAATGGGTTCTTTTACCACTATATTGTAAAAGAATAACAAATTTTAGTTGCAATGGTTTCTCATATAATTTTACAAAGTTTTTTAAACATCGCAACATGAAAAAATAGAATATGGCTTTTTAATGTTATGTTGTCGATTTTTAATTTTATAATTTATAGTAAATATTGATTATATATTTGCTATCATAGAAAAAATTCTCAAAAATTCTACTCTCGCGTAGGAAGATAAAAACGTTTTTTATTTTGACATGTTTTCATCTCTCGTAGGAAAATATACTATTTTTTATTTTTCTCTTGTTTTGACACAGAGTTCCTCGAAATTTGTTAAGACATTTAGAGATATGAAAACTTTAAAATTAAATTGTTTTCGAACTGGTTAACGGATTTTAATGAATTTGTTTTTGTTTAGAAAGCAATAAATAAAGATTTATAAAAAATAGTACATTGATAAAAGTAATAATTTTTTTTCTATGATGTTTTAAGTTTTAATTTTTCAAACATTCCATTTAACGGTTTTCCATCAATCACGAATCGTCCTACAATTTTTACAAAAAAATGACAACCTTTTGTTTGTTTGTAGAATTTTACTAACATTGGAAAACTCAAAATTGGAATGTAGATTATTGTGAGTCTTGCAAGAACCTTATTTATCAATATTCAACAATATCAGTTATCAGTATTTAAAGTATCGTTCACTTTGTATTTTTTATATATCAAGTTTATACAAGGTGAACCATTTAACTTGGCACAAAAATAGGTCTCAATTTAAGAAAAAGTGGTGGTCCATTAGAAGATCTGGCATTTTCATCTTAATAAAAAATAAATAATAACATAATGAAGCCAATCCAAAAAAAAAATTTCAAAATTTTCAAAATTTACAAAATTGCGTTGTTTGGAAGATATTGGGTTGTGCCAAGTTAAATGGTTCACCCTGTATATCTTCATTCTCCCAAGTTGAATTATAAAGTTTCAACAAGATCCCATGCGTTTATAGTTTTTCGCTAAATTATAACTTGACACGATTTTTTTCAGCTGTTTTTGCATATTTTATACAGATAATACATCATAAAAATACCTATCAACATATTTCCTTTAAATCTTTATTAAAAAACAAAGCTTTAATTTTAAATCCAATTAATGAGATTTTTGTTTTCAAAAATATTATGCAAAATAGCTTATTATATAAATTAATAAAAATGAAAATTTCATTCATGAATAACGAATATAAATCTAATTAAATCTAAAAATATTATGTATGAAATAACCATATAAAAACTAATTAAATAGTTTAATTTTTTTTTGTTTGTTTCCTAAAAATGTTATTTTTTTGTCAAAAAGTTCTATGTATTTAGAGATTAAAGTATTAAATTTCATTTGTTATGTGAAAATTTGTTTAGAGAATTTTTCAAAATTATATTTGTTTGCATTTTACTTGGGATTATATTGTCCTGATTATACGTAGGAGCAAAAATGAACGAGGAGTGGAGATCGAGAAAAAAAATAGAAATTAAAATGATAAATCTGGTTCCAGGGTTAATTGTTGTTTGGTAAAGTATAAAATGAAACAAAAGTATACAACAAGAAATTGTCTGACTTTTTTAGACCTCGTCATCTTAGAATTTCTTCTTTATGCTTAAAATAGCCTTACACATAAAAGATTCGACTGGTGTGGGAGTCGATTTGCGTTTTTTTAAGAAACAACAACTATGAACTCGCCCTATTATAGATAACTTAACCTTACCACAATTTTCAAATAATAAAATTAATTTTTAATCAATCAGACAGACCTCTTCAATTATTCCCTATCTTTTATATTTTTTTTAACTCACATAATATCCCTAGCACATTCTTGAAATGATTTACAGAAGTCGATTAACCTTATTCCAATTTAAAATAATTAATTATAAATATTTTATTTAAGTAACGTGTAATTTAATATTATTTTCCAGCAATTATTATTAATAATGCAAACGAATAAATTATACAAAAATCATGAAATTGTTCAATGAATTCAATTAAATTGAAGTAGAAAGAGTTCAACTATATTATGAATAAACGTTATATTTTTAATCGATATAACAACATTAATATTTCAAATTGTTATTGAAAGGTAAATGAAAATTGAAAAGGATAAGTCGATAAAAATTCATAATTAAGTACAAATTCCTTTCAATTTTGAACATCTTATGAATGGTCTTGTTTTTGGTGTTATACAAATGTCGCTTTTTCATTGTCGATATACGTGTCAAAAAGGATCTGAATTTTTTTTATATTTATGAAAAATTCATATTCACGGCAAAACCATAACGAAAAGGTTTAGGTGTGTTGTCCCAGCAAAAAATTCAACTCTTGTGGTGTTGCAGCAAAGTCTTCAGAAGTAATATGAATATTTAATTTTAGGCAACTGTAAAGTTGCAGTATGCAATAATTTCTTATCTTTAATGTACGGCGGTTGTCTTTCAATGGTAAAGACGCAATCAAAATACCTATCAGGAACTTTAAAACTCTGACCTTTGTCAAAGCTTTCTATGTTAACGCTATGACGGAATATCTAGATAAGGAGATTATCACCAACATCCATGCACTTACAAATAAAAAACTACTATTACTGAATGTACGACCTTAAGAGTTTTAAGAGATAAAGAGTGGAATAAATGGATGACAACAGAAATGTTAAGAGATATAAAGAGACGAAATAGACTGTATAAAAATATGGAAAAATTGGGTAAAAAGCAAGTATTATGCTCGTTTCAAGTAAGAATATCCCCTCTTGTTAAGCACAAATAGCGTTCATATCTGTACACTAAAGAGATGGTATAATGCAACAAAAATGAAACAAGACAATGATGACTCCAAAATGCCGAGGAGGCCAGGCTTATCATATCCACACCAATACGAGTACTACACTGAAAAAAACATGTCCTATTTCCAATCGAAATGCAATTGTCTCAACCTCACCGTGCGGTCACATATGGCGAATCAAACTACGAAATTGCTTCAACAACTCTACAATTATAAATCGATGAAGTTGAGACAATCACACGAAATATTTATGTGAAAATAAAATATAGTTCAATTAATCTCAAATACTTAAACTTTAAAATGAAAAATTCATGATATAAGGCCAAAGAAATTTTTTTTCAGGGAAATTGTTATTATCTTTATTCAACTACTGTTATATTGGATATAACACTTTATATTTTAAATAAATCTCATTCTGTTGTTAGGAAAATGTTATCGTGTGGTTGTCCCAATCACGGTGAAATTGTTTGCAAATAATTTTTCTTTGCATGAATAATCAACTGCCAACTTCGAGATGAGGTTGTCATGAACTTCAATTTTTTTTTCAGTGTATATTTAAATTAAAAAAAAAATTAGTTAGAAGCCTTTAAATAAAAAAAAAAAATTGTAAATATGTGAGTCACTCACCCCATGATTGTAGAAAATCAAACTCCTCTCCACCTTCTTCATTCCTAGCCTATCATCACGAGTATCTTAACTAACGTAAATTATCTGTATTGGTTGCGTCAATTGTAAAGGCGATTGCTGAACAATAATCATGAAATATATCAAATCCGGGCAATTGTTGCACCGAATGAAAAGGCGATTGTTGAATTTATATAATTTATATTGAAGTAAAGCAAACAAAATGGATGTCGTCAATTGTTGAATTTTGGTATAGATACATCAACCGACGAACCGTTACACCTTCAAATTATAACTCGACATTTATTTTAATTTAATTTTTTTTATATTTCTTTAACAACACAAACAAATAATAATTTTTTTTCTCTAATATATTTTATTTGTTTTATTGTTATCTAGCTATACAAATTTCACTAAACTAAATAATTTTTCTAGTTAATTTAAACTTTTTTATTAACAAATAGAAACAGAAAAATATTTTTATATTTTATTAATTTATCTTGAATTACGATTTGATTTTATAAATTCCACTAATAAATTTTGACTAATATATTTGGCTATATTTTGGAATTTCCCAACACTTTGTTGACATGTTTATCGCCAAAAATTCCAACTTTTAAACATGAGTAAATTCACGGAACTAACCCAACATATCAAAAAAGTGTCGAACTATACATCTTCCCAATTTCATGAGCCAACAGACTTTTAAAACGAGACAGAATATTAAAAATATTGAAAAAATATATATCGATAAAAGTCGATCAGTTAAATTGTGCGCGTCGACTCATGCATAAAAAGTTATAAATTTTCATTGGAGAATACAACTTCGAAGAAAAATATGATTAAAATCGATAAATTGTATTGTACGCGCCGAGTCGTGCAAAAAGGATTGTTTTAAAATGCATGTTGAGAAGCCATAATAGTAAATAATTAAAAATACTATTGATTCATGAATAGAGAAATAATAGGTAGGGCACGATTGGCGAAAATTTTTCAAAGTAATCAACGAACTTATAATATATAATAAAGACTCGAGTGAAAAAATATAACGTGCTGTGCATTGCCAATTGCCTAAACAAACACTTTGCGACTGTTGGTAAAAAATTGGCCAACAATATACCACCTACAGCTAGGACTACTGTTAATAATCGTATTATAGGGAATCTATGTTACTGAACCCACCCACTGGTAAATGTCTGCTAGTTAAGTTTTGAAATCATAGGGGTGGAGAGGCTACATTTTAAAAATATGTTTTTCCAACAACACAAAAACTATGCATTGCAAAATTCTAAAAAAATTTGTAATGTTTCTTAAATTATGTGCTCCTTCATATGACACCCCACTCATCTGGGTCAAAAATGTTTTTTTTTACTCTCCCCACACCCATCTCCTAAACACACAGAAATATAATTATTTGAGTTTTCCCTATGATTTTTATTCAAAACTTACCACTCCTCCTGTCTCTGTGAATTTTTTCAAATTTTTCTGTCAATCATCGTCGAAAAGTAGGGGGCAGAACGATCTGAATTTGGCACTTTCTTGTCCATAACTCAAAAACTGTGCACCCAAAATTTCTAAAAAAAATTGCAATAATTTTTAAATTAAGTGTTCTTTCAAATGACATCCCACTCGCTTGGGTGAAAAATGTTTTTTTTTATACTCTCTCTACCCCCGTCCCCTAAACTGATAGAAATATAATTATTTGAGACTTCGTTATAATTTTCATACAAAATTTACCAAATATCCTAACTATGAATTTTTACTAATTTTTCTGTCAATGAGTGTCGAAACGTATGGGGAGAACGGTATGCATTTTACACTTTTTTGATCATAACTCAAAAACTGGGCACCTAAAGATTCTGAAACAAATTGCAATGAGTTCTAAGTTAAGTGCTGTTTCAAATGATTGGGTTTTTCAACATTTTCGATTTTCAACTCGATTGGGTCGAGTTTTTTTTTACCCTCTCTACCCCGGTCCCCTAAACACACAAAAATATAATTATTGGAGACTTCGCTATAGTTTTCATAAAAAATTTACCGAATTTCCTAAATCTGTGAAATTTTACAAATTTTTCTGTCAATCAGTGTCTAAGCGTATGGGGGTGAACGGTCTGAATTTTGCACTTTTTTGACAATAACTCAAAAATTGGGCACCGCAAAATTCTAAAAAAAATTGCAACGCAACGAGTTCTTAATTAGGCGATCTTTCAAATGACGTCCCACTCGCTTGGGCCAAAAAAAGTTTTTTTTACCCTCTCTACCCCGGTCCCCTAAACACACAAAAATATAATTATTGGAGACTTCGCTATAGTTTTCATACAAAATTTACCAAATTTCCTAACTCTGAATTTTTACAAATTTTTCTGTCAATCAGTGTCGAAACGTAGGGGGTGGGGTGTTATGAAACGGTCTGAAAGTTGCACTTTTTTAACAACAACTCAAAAACTGTACATGGCAAAATTCTAAAAAAATT
Organism: Diogma glabrata; assembly: GCA_963693315.1. Taxonomy (NCBI): domain Eukaryota; kingdom Metazoa; phylum Arthropoda; class Insecta; order Diptera; family Cylindrotomidae; genus Diogma; species Diogma glabrata. The sequence goes on along the minus strand of OY856186.1, from coordinate 70,806,853 downwards.
GCTGTGTTTTCTAAATTAGGTGCTCTTTCAAATGACACCCCACTTGACCACATTTTAAATTATAGTTTTACCCCTTCTCATTTCCATCCTCTTAATAAATCTAATTATTAGTATATGGCACTTCTATATATTTTTTATTAAAAACTTACTAATTATTCTATCAATCCAAATACATTTGAAAATTTTCGTTTAGTTAGGTTCGGAGCTAATCGAGGTAAGAAACGCGAAAAAAACGTCATTATTCAAAATTATACAAAAAATGGTGAGGTGTAAAATTCCAAAATAAACTTTTAAGAATACTGAAATGAAGCCCTTTCATATAGCCTTTCATATACTCTTTCATAGCCCTACTTGGATCTATAAAAAATTTTTTTTTCTCAGAGGTCTCACATCGTACCTCTGTAAACACAACGAAAACCACTTTAGTGTTATTTGTATCCGTCATTTTATGTGGACGGATTAGTTTTATACGCACCTCAAATTTCAAGTTCATAGCATTTATAGTTTACGAGATAATTGATATAATGTGAAAAACTCGTTTTACTGTCACTAATAGTGTTCCGTATAAAAAACGGAACCCTAAAAATGAAATATTAAATTAAAAAAATATGATGAAAATATCCTGAACATCACTCTAAAATTTATAAATTAACATTTATAACATCAATAAATTCTTAATGATTGAAAAAAAAAATAACAAAAAACTGAAAACGCTCTTACGCTGACGTTAGTCGCTCAGCGCTTTGATTAACCTATAGGTAGTGTAATTAAGAAGATGAAATGTACTTATTAGGTCTTCCAAATTTACTTTTTTTGCAAATACAGGTACTACCGATCAAAGTTTTTACAATACCTGTATTACCGGTCATACCGATATTCCAGAAAATAGAACAATTGGAGCATTTTAGTTTGAATATTGATTAAAATAAATATATAAACAAAATATTTAAATTTTGTCAATCCTTAAAAAATATTCATTTTATTTTAATGTGATTTCTTTAACAGATTTTCACATCTCTGGAATGCCTTACCGTCTTTCTGATAATTTTAATCCTCAAAATTTTAAAATCAACGTAGATAAATTCCTCAAAGAAAATTGATAAATACTCTCGAGCCCTGGTTCCCTAGTTAGCATGGTATCTTCGGATATCCAAAGACGTTAATCTATAATTTATTTTGGTTAACACTTAACATGCCTAACTTTGAATAAATAAAAAAAAAGGGCAGTGTTCAGGACTGCCGACAGAAGTGAAAACTTAAATCTGTGAAATAGCTGTGTTTTTTGTTTGTCTCCCTATTATTGTAGCATTGCAAATTAAAATTTCAGAATGTTTAAATTAAAATCCTTAAAATTATTCTCGGTTTCACATCTATCAGCATTCCAAGCAACAAATATATACATTTTTATATTTAAAATAATCAAGACATATCATATAAAAATTTGCGTCTATCAACACCTTAAAAAGCATGTTGTTGTGGGACCTGATTCTTAAAAGTTTTTCATGTGTTGTTGTGACACACTTGTATTTATGTGTAGTTGTGACACACCTTGTAATTTCTACTACCAAACACATTTTATTTTAAGAAAAATAGCGTATCATCAAAGAATATTCCATAACTTAGATTAAGGGATGGTATAGTTGATTGAAAATACTTCATTCGACAGCACGCCTAAGACATCACATTGACTAATGAGATTGCACTGCTATTGCTAGTGGTATACGATATCACAAGATAACACATATGCCAATAGCAGGGACTAAAGTACGCGTGGTTGTCACACCCATAGATCAACAATTTTAAATTTTACAAATCTTTCTGCGGAAAGCTAAGTAAATTAATTGGTATTAATGCGCATTGTTGCCGTTTGCAAATCACTATCGCCTAAGTGTCACCATTTTTAATTAGTTTATTTATCATGATTGCCATCCATGTTTAATCATACATAAGCTATGCTTCTTTATATAGAATTTAAGCGATTTCCGTCTCGTAATTGTGAGATTTAAATCGATATAATCGATGTTATTAAGTATCAAGTTACAAGTATTAAGTCTTCACTTAATTTTAGAAAAATGTATTACATACAATTTCAAACCAATAATTTTGATATACAAATGTAATTGTTTCAGGTTATACTAGCTTTTCTACGCTCAATATTTATTTAGCATGATGACTAGAATGCAAATTGCAGAAGACAGTAGCAATATAGCCTTAAAAAACTGCATTATAGATCAATTTTTTAAAATCCGTAAAAAGAAATTTTTATTGTTTTTATGAATTCATGAATAAAAAATGATAATTTTAATGGTATTGAATAAAAATTAAAAAAAAAAACAATAAAAAAATTGTACCAGTCCAGGAATTGAACTCACGATCTTCACCAGGAATTGAACTCACGATCATCAGTCGAGCGCGATATCCACATCGCAATTTGAAACGTTAAAAAAAGATGGATGTGTTTCATATTTAAAAATATTTTGCTGATTTAAAAATTGATAATGCAAATATATAGATTTTACTCCATACAAAATATTACAACGCGGCTAAAGAAGTTTTCACTTCAAAAAAGAATTTATAATGTAATCAAAATTCATTTTGGTCTTGAAGTGGATGATTACCACCAGTATCAATTCGATGAATTGCGCTGTTTTATTGAAATATTGTATTTAATCATTAATGTAACGTATAAACAAGAGTAAATTTTTCAAAAAAAAAATACCACTGATTATTGATGCGCTAATCACCGACATGATATTCGTGGTGGTTGACGGTTCAGTATGAGACAAAAAGAGAGTGATATTTCTGCTTCTGTATCAATGAAATATGTAAGATCAATATATTTCAAGTATTATAGTAGGCGATGTTTGTTCAAAAAAGTTTGTTTTATTTTGGGGACTACCAAAATTTTGGATTTTCTTCGTTTTTCGAATATGAATTCATAGCTACACTATTTTCGACACTTAATGATCTTACTAGCGAAATGTACTTACTGGCGTTCGAAAATGTACCTTAACATATTAAAATATGAAGTAGATCAATATTCCATGATTGGATAAAGGATACAAAATAAAATTAGAGATAACTTAACAAATTTGTATTAAAATTTTGCAGCACCAAAACTAAAATATAATTATCAAAAATCCAGGTAGTAGCATATTCTTTGATCATATGACACAATCGCCTCGATCCAGAATGAAAATAAACATCTATTTTGAGATATTATATTTATTTTATATTTTGTATGATATTTTAAATCAAAAAGTTGATATTTTTCCCTTTTGACTAACACATGAGACTGTCAAAATATTTGAAAAATTATTTTGGTGTCAACAGGAAATGTTTATTTGGTTCTCAAAAATGTTCTCAAAAGGATTAATGTAATTTTGACGGTAATTATTTTAATTCTGGATCGAGGTGAATGTGTTCCTCAATTATAAAACCGCTCAATTAAAGTTATTTAGATGTTCTTTTCTTTGGGGAGGCAGTTGCGTTCCATCCTCAAATAATATGAGAATGGTGCCGTTGTTTCAATAAAGTTATCCACAATCACCTCTAAGGTATCACCTTTGCTAATGACATCTCCATGCTATTGCAAGTATGTGATATCTCACGTTAACTAATTTGTCCATTGCAGGGACTGGAGTATGCAAGTTTCGTACGCCCATAGATAAAAAAGTATTAACAAAAATTTACAAATTCGCAAAAAGTGTTCACTCCATTCATCGATGATTTAGCAAAAAGATGTGTACTACATTCTTAAAATTAGGTAACGTATAGTATGCCACATACCATAACATTTTTGTGCTTTTTTTTATATTATAATTGCACATCACATTAACTTTAAAAATAACTAAATAAAATTCTAAATATGTTATATCGTAACGCCTTACTTTTAAAATTAAATTTTTTAACTCTTAAAATATTTAAATAATTCCTTTTCATCTTATAACTTTTGTTACCATTTAATGTTTGTCATTCAAAGAATTTATAGCAAAAAAAAATTAAATTAAATAATCACTTTAGATTTATATCATTTCTTATGAATTTCGACAACAAACTGCTCATAATTCTGATGAAAATCTTATAAAAAGAAAATTAACAAAGAAACAAATTTTCTTTTTATTTTCGTTTTCAAAGAAAACGCAGAGAATGAAAATAAAAGTCAAACTAAGTTAATGTAAGAGTATAACTTTTTAAATTTATGGGAAATTTGTATATTACGGAGATAAGGTTTTCTTTTCGATTAAGATATTCTTAAGTTATGAGAAAGAATTTGTTTTTTTATGTTGCATCAAAGGGATTGGGACGGGTGGGTGGTCGAGTACCATAATGGTAAAGCTAGTATAATCGATTATGTCTTCAATTGAAACTCAACCAGAATATAAATTTAACTATTAACATTTATTAAAGACAATCGAAGAAACTTAATTCATCATATCGTGGTGGTGCTCCTCAAACAATGAGCTCAAAATGCAAAAAAACAGGAGTAGGCAGACTGATACTGGCGGAAGCCACCTATCACCAATATTGTCTTACCTCTGTTGTGTTTTGTTTAATCATGAGATAAAGCTCAGCCCTTAACTCAAGGTTCACCGTATCGCAATTTCCGATCAGATCGGCGCGGTTTTAATTTCAAAGAAAAGAAAAAATTTAAATTCCAAAAACAAAACAATTAAGTACACCACAATGACTGTTTCTAGGAAACCTGAACACTCGCATTCTAGAGGTGCCAATGGATGTCATGTTGTTGCAAAAGAAGGATGGATCTAAGTGTCCACACTGTAGTCAAAGCGAACTTTTTGGCAATATTAGGTCATTTCATAGAATCCACTCAACTAAGATACGCCAAGGGATCGTAATCCTCGTGAAAAGTATTCGCCAGAACGTTTGGTAACCTCCGATGGTCTAACACCCCTGACCAACTTAATCCTTCCATCATGATTGTTTAATCAACTTCATAGTTTTTCAATGAGATCTGAACAACAAAATGTTACGTGTGCCCGTCCGGCTTCCACGATTTTTCAAAAGTTCAATTCGCTAGAGTATTTATACCTGTTGGAATTTTTAAAAGTAGTTGAAAATCTTTTCTTTCGCTTTTTTATGTGACATTTTTTAAAACATCAAATATAATATTCTTAGTTTCAATGAAGATTGGCCTAGTAATTTCAACAGGTTGATAGCAGTCAGCTACTACACGTTAGCATTTGACTTTTTAGGTTATATTTAGGTAGACTTCTTTATTGGGCTGTTGACGTTTTCAAGTAAATTTTAATCGGACTGTTAACGTTGTCTAGTTAATCTTTCAAAGGTCCATAGTTTTGAACATAGATTCGCATTCATTTTCTTCAAAACCTACAGAAAGACTGATCCCTGAATTGTAATATTTTATTGCCAATCAACTCATTTTTGTTTTGATTTTTCTTCGTTTTGGATAAAACTTCAAGACGAAATAGTTTTTCAAATCATAGGTTTTAAATCTCTGCAAGTCATAAATCGTATGGCTCTTTTACCCTATGGGCTAGGTGGCCGTCTAAAATATCATGAAAAACCACTTTTATTTTCTAAATACTGGTCTTTAGTCTTATCTTCAGTCTATCAGAAAACATTGGCTGAGAAAATGCTCTACTTCTGCCTTCTTGTCCAATTACTGACATCTCCTCTGTTCTAAATACGTAACGCAAAGGCAAGAGACCTTGATGAAAATTTGACATATGTACTCGGCTAATATAAAGATCGTCCGATCTGTATTATCAAGGGAGAAAAAAAGAGAGATTATAATACTCGAAGTTAACGACCAAGTTGCTTTATATTATATCTACCTAGTCATCTTAGCCAAACTTAATTTTTTGATATACATTTTTTTTTATAATATTAGTTTATTGAGTAGTCATTTAATGATATATTTCATTTTGTATATTTTATTATATATAAAGCATTCCATTTGTAAAATGTAAGGGTCAAAAGTCCTCTGACAGCTTAGCTGTTTGCACAAACCGATTGGTAAGTAAAACATGGAAATAAATATGAATAAGGTTTGATGGATCTAATTACATCAGAGCACTGTTTGTGACGGTATTTATAAAATACAACGAAATCAGCAACAGGGCGACGTTCGAATTATCAAAGAATCAAGATTTGATGTTACATTTCAATCACCTACAATTCGTATTTGCACGCTTTTGATCAGAGTCCAAAACACACACAACTTCCAGTACACACGTACTTCCTCTGAGAAAAACAACGAAAGCCTTTGTATTTTTGGATCCGAAGACAAAGAAGAATCTTATTTTGTTATAAATTCATGCCCCTGTTACTGATTAAAACTAAAATTAAAATTCATTTCGTCGAAATTTAAATATTTCACTTTTCAATATTTCACAATTACTTAAACAAAAAAATCTAACTTAATAATAAGTTGCAGGTTAAAATAATAAGTTATGGGAATATTACTTCGAAAAAAAATTTTACAGCGACGACGCACGGTATACTATATTCATTTGATTTAAGAACAAATTAAAACCAAAACTGACTGTTCTATCGACTGTTAGTTGATAAAATAATAACTTTTCAACCAACATTCTTTCGTCAATTTTCATTTTCTTTTCATTTCCTCGTTCTTGAACAAAGTACTTGAAATAATATTTTACTTTTAAATAAAATATTAAATATTTTCTTGTATATAGATAGAATAAGAAATTTTTTTTATAATAAATTGATATAACTAAAAAATTAAAAATCAAAACAAAATTAGAGTTTCTTAATTTATAATTAAATTTTTTATTATATTCTTATGAAAAAAAAATTTTGTTGTTGATTTAAATAAGGGCATTTAATTAGGAAAAGCATAGAATGAAATTAGGAAAAACAACTAAACAATTATGTCGGTTATTAAGCGAAAAAAATTTCGTAAAATATGCAAGGAGTTAGCCAACCCTTTTTTAAATCCAGAAAAATGAGTAGTCGCAAATCTTGCCGAGTGATATATAGATGAAAAGGTGGCACCAACATATGCACCGTGCCGATGTTTGAGCTTGTATGTAAAATTTGTGATTGTCGATTTATGACCAGTTTTACGTAGCAGGCGTCATATTTTGACTAGCTTCGATTACATGGATATCTAGAGCTTTCTGCCAGCACATTTTTAAATTTTTTTTGGACAAAAATTTCGCAAAATATGCAACAGGTTAGCCTACTGTCCATAAAAATGAGTACTCGCAAACTTTAAAATTATGTATACATCGTTGCAAAGGATCAATTGACTGGGGGTGATTTTCTTTGATCAGTGCGTCTCAAAAAGGGATAAAAACCGAATCACTTATTATATTACCGTTATAATTCACAACACAAAATTTCTACCAAGATCGAGCACGACTTTTTAATATATTACAACCAGTACGCCTATTTTGGCATTTCCCTGTGAATTGGGAATCATATTAATCAATAACAACCTATTCTTATATTTAGGTAATTTATATCCTGAAAATCCTATAGGTCTGAGAGCAAATAACAAAAATTGTTTTTGAACACTTTCTATACGATTAATGTCTTCTTGTCCATAAGGAGACCAAACAACACTAACATATTCCAAAATCGATTGCACTAAGGCCACGTACAGTGTCTTTGTTAAATATGGATCATTAAATTCCCTAGCTCGTCTTTCAATAAAACCCAATACCGAATAGCTACTACTTATCACTTTATCAATATGACTTTTAAAATTTAATTTGCTGTCGAAAATAACGCCCAAGTCTCTAGTTTGACAATCTCTTTTGAGGATTTTCCCTTCTATCTCGTACTCGTATTTGAAATAGTCACTTTTTTTATTAAAAGAAATGACTGAACATTTCCAACATTTAATTTCATGCCATTCAATTTGCACCAGTCTGCTACTTTGCATCTTCTACGTTGTTAATGGCTTCAAACATTTTTAAATCGTCTGCAAATAATAAGTATTGTATGTCATTGAATAGTTCTGGTAGGTCGTTTATAAATAGTAGAAAAAGTAACGGCCCTAAGACACTACCTTGAGGAACGCCTTAGGTCATATCAAAAGTTAAGGAATTTTTGTTTTTAAATTTTACTATTTGTTTTCTGTCTTTCAAATATGAAGTTATTAATTGCAATAAAAGACCTCTTATTCCATACTTTTTAAGTTTAAGAATCAGTATACCATGATCAACTACGTCAAACGCGCTTGAAAAGTCTATATATACAGCATCGACCTGTTTTTTGTCATTCAGGTTTGATCTTATAAAAGCTGAGTATTCTATTAAATTTGTTGTCTATCTACCAGTACCGAAGCCATGTTGTCTAACGTTAATTAATGGTCTAACAACTAGATTTAATTTCTTAAATACAATTTACTTCGGTCTGAAAGACCTAAGTATTACATTCATGAGCTTAAAGTGAAATTCTTACCCCCACACTTTTTGGTATTTCTCGACGTTTTAGGACCTACTGATTCTATAAAAGCAAAAAAAAAATGTGTGTCTGTCTGTAGGCCGGCCGTCCGTCATTACCTACGCTGCAGGGAAAACGGCTATAGGGATTTCAAAAATTTTTTTTTCTAAAAATAGGTATTTACAAGGGACAGGTCCGAAAGGACGCTGTGTTCGATAACTGTACCGGAAGTGTGTCAAAAAAATCATTATGTGTGTCAGAAATAGCAAATTTTCATACTTTTGGCTTAAAAAAAGTTCATTTTAAGTGATTACGAGTAGGAACATTAAATTTGGAGAAATCTTGATGGTTGGGATTGGTATGTGAGATCAAAAACTAGATTATTGCATTATAAGTTTGTCAAAAAAATGTTGTCAAGTGTGTCAAAAGAAAGATTTCTATTTATTTTTTTACCTAATTTTTTGGAAAAAAAATAAAATTAATTGTTTGTTTGAAATGAAGTTTTATTATTATTATTGAGAGTTATGGCATTATGAGTTTGTCAAAACAATGTTGTCAAGTGTGTCAAAAGAAACTATTTATTTTTTTACCCAATTTTTTGGAAAAAAATAAAATTGTTTGTTTGAAATGAAATTTTATTATTATTATTGAGAATTATGGCACTATAAGTTTGTCAAAAAAATGTTGTCAATTGTGTCAAAAGATTTTTATTTATTTTTTAACCCAATTTTTTAGAAAAAAATAAAATTGTTTGTTTGAAATGAAATTTTATTATTATTATTGAGAATTATGGCATTATAAGTTTGTCAAAAAATGTTGTCAAGTGTGTCAAAAGAAAGATTTTTATTTTTTTTTTACCAAATTTTTTGGAAAAAAATAAAATTGTTTGTTTGAAATGAAATTTTATTATTATTATTGAGAATTATGGCATTACAAGTTTGTCAAAAAATAATGTCAAGTGTGTCAAAAAATGATTTCATTTATTTTTTTAGCCAATTTTTTGGAAAAAAAAATGTAACTGTTTTTATGTCGTAAATGTAATTTAAAATGAAATTGGACATGGAAATTTTTGAATTTGTTATAGTTTTTAAATATTTTTGGAATTTTGGAAAAAGTTTGTATTTTTGATTTTGTAATAATTTTTGCAATATTTTTAGAATTTCAGAAAAAGTTTTAATTTTTGATTTGGTAAGAATTTTTGGAGTATATTTAGAATTTTGAAAAATTTTAAATTTTTGATTTTATTATAATTTTTGGAATTTTGAAAAAAATTTCAATTTTTGATTTTGTAATAATTTTTGCAATATTTTTAGAATTATGGAAAAAGTTTGAATGTTTAAGAATTTTTGAAATATTATTGGAATTTAGAAAAAATTTAAATATTTGATTTTATTCTAATTTTTACAATATTTTTGGAATTTTGGAAAAAGTTTGATTTTATTTAATTTAACAATATTTTTGAAATTTTGATTATAATTTTCCGGCAACGTATTGATGTTTCGTGTTAGTTTTGTAATAAATTTTTAAATAGAGATAAAAAATACTTGTACTTTAACAAAGAGTTATGTTTGATATACATCGCTACCCAAAACTAAAACCATGTCCTCATAAAAGTTTTTGCCGAAAGCTGTATCAAAGCCCTTAACCCAGACCGAAGTCTTGATATCTCAGAGCTGTGAGATTTCAGCCCTTCCATATTTTTTCAAATATTTTACTAATCGTTGATAAAATTGTAATTCCCCTATAAGTCTTTACGTTGCTCCTATCACTCGATTTAAAAATAGGTGTTATAATACCGTTTTTCCAATTACTTGGAAAAACGCCTTCGTTAAAAGTTTTTTGAAATATTTGAAGTAATTGTTTAGATATAGTGTGTTCTGTCTGCTTTAGAAATTCAGGAGTTATAAGATCATCACCTGCACCTTATCTAAGTCATTGATTTCTTTTAAAATATCGTCAGCGTCACAGTCAATGGATGAAATAATTTCGTCTTTGTATGGAAGGTAGCTAAAACGATTATCGTTAAAACTAATTGGTTCATTATATACCGACTTGACATTTTCAGCGAACAATTCTGAGATAGCTTGCGTATCGCTTGAACTCTTGTCTGCCAAATGCATATTTGTAGGATAGCCTTTACTATTTTTACTGTCGTTTATATACTTCCAAAAGAGTTTCGGTTCAAATATAATTTTAAACGATATATTCCCTTCATATCTTTTTAAAGCGTCAGCTTCGTCTAATTTAATCGTTCACTCAAATGTAAAAATTCATTAAGATCAGAGGGATCATTTGTTTTTTTACATTTCTTATATGCTCTATTTCTTTTATTTCTTAACATTCTAAGCGGCTTGTCGATATATTTCGAGCAAGTCAAAGTTGTTGAAATCTTTCTTGGGACATGTTTATCTATAATGGTAAACAGTCCGTTGTAGAAATTGTCTACCATCTCTTGTAATCTCCAATCGTTTAAGGTGAAATTGCTTAATTCGTCGTTAATATTCGCATAGTTTGCCTTTTCAAAGTCGTACTTAATTTTCTTATTACAATCAGATATTTTGTAATAATCGTCCTACATAAAGTATATGAAATCCAATATCCGATGATAAATACTAGTGTTCCTAGTAATAGTTCAGCTTCTCGTAGTTGAAAATTACATGTCATATTTGTGAACACAACATCCAATAGGTTACCACAAGCATTAGTAAAATTAGAAATTTGATGTAGTCCTAGTGATAATACATTTTCTATAAATTCAGAGTACTTAACGTCAATATTAGTAGGATCCATAAAATCAGAATTATATTCGCTCGGTATTCGGTACCCATTTAACATTTGTCAAGTTTGCATCACCCATAATAATTATGTCATCATTTGGAGATAACGTTACATAAATTGCCCTAATAATATTTCATAAGTCTATGTAGTCATTAATCGAAGCATTTGGTGGTATAATCTTGCGTGTTTTAACATAAATTTCACAGGCAATTATATCAAAAAGAGAATTGACATTTAAAACGTTAAGTTTTCTTGCTTTCATAGTGTGTTTTAAGCATATGAACACCGTATATCTTTGCAGCTGTTGAATTCGCTGGCTTTGCAGATGCTCACCATACGCTTTGAGATCACTATTTATATCAGATATTGAACAGTTTTTGTGAAATTCACAGTATACATCCAATAGCTCCAATTGAAAGTTGATGGTAGTCCTTCCGATTGTAGAAGTGTTTGACATCGTAGAGCAGTCATTCCATTTCCTACAACCACTGTTGCTGGTTTGTTGTGCAAATACGCAATATATAATCTTGCTACGTCATATAGTTCTCTTGAGTTAATATTTCCTCATATTTCCGTGAATTCAAGTCGTTCACCGATAATTCTGTACAATATGCCACTGGCATATACTGTCCTTTGTATGTCGATGAACGATTGAACAATTGGTTTGCTGACATTATTATTGATGAAACTTTTATTACTGTTGTTATCCCTAAGTAGAACAGCTGGTTTGTTAGTAATATTACTATTATTTTGTGATCCATGCTGGACTATCCCTCCGCTTACAAATTCTATTTTTTGATCTGCCGGAAGATTGTCGTACATCGCCTTATAATTTCTAATGCCACGTAATGCTGCTTTATTTTATATTGAAACTACTGGTTTTGGAGTGATTTTGCTTCTCTCAATATTAAATCTGTTAACATAATCTCTTTTGAACCCAAGATCGGTCTGAAAAGTTACATTTTTTTTGTGAGCTTTTTGAAAATCCTTTGAAAATTCACCGATTGGAATATGGAATAATGGAATAATGATTTTTTTTGCATTAAGTGATTTGTTTGATTCACTTTTGTCAATATTACCTTTCTTGCTTATGGTCACGGGCTTACCAATTTTCCTATTCCATGAGTTTTTCCATACCACTTTGCCTGATTTGAATAATCTATATTCACCTTTAGAAGTAGTATTCATTGAACTTTCATTTATATTGTCAGCTACCTCTGTTTTTATATCTTCTAATATCTGAAAACTGTTTTTAACAGGAATATTCGGTATGACTGTGTAGGTGACATCATTAGTCTGTTGTTCGATGTCCCTCATTTTTGTTTTTGTTTTAGCTCTGTCTACATTAGACATGTAATAACTGATGTAACCCAAAATTGTTGAAATTACTATAGAAATCTAATAATTGATGTAATAACAATGTGGTCGGCAATTGTTCACGTTATTGGTAATATAACAAAGGATGCAATAAAATGATTGAATTCGTTAGAAATTACAAAACTGATCTAACCAAAAATGATGGGGGCTATACAATATAAACTAAATTAACTATATTGAGTTGAGTTCTCTATAGTCTATACTAATGGTTTCCAAAAAGAAAATCACTTTTCTGCTCATACTATCGTCAACTGCGGGATACTTTACTGCTAAGTACGACTAATATTAGTACGACGTACCCAGCATCACTAAGAATTTGTATTTTAGTATTACTACGACATTGATCAACAAAATTTAATTTAAAAAAAAATCTTTATGTAAATCAGATTAATATACAATATTATTTATTTCATACTGATATCTAAAACGGCATTTATGGTACAAAAAGTTGAACTTTAACGATTATTTATGGTACAGAAAGTTGAACTCTAACGTCCTAGAACTTTATAAAATTTTATAAAGTTCTAGGACATTAAAGTTCAACTTTTTGAGCGAAATTTAAAACTCATTTCTTTTTATTTTAATAAATTTCCAGTATGAAATAAAATTTTGTATTTATCTCAAACGAAAAGTGTTTTTAAAGGTACTCACTAGTAATTTCGGTAGTAAACAACTAGCTCGTACTTTAAAGTTTCACTTTTCGTTCTAGATAAATAAATAACTATTATTTAGTTTGAGTTTTTCTTTAATGAACCACCACAATGAATTGAGTATCATCACGGACTCTCTCCATCACCAAAAATGAAAAAAAAATATTCACAAATTTTATAAACCAACAACATACGATCTGAGACAGCACATCAATAAAAATAACATTCAGGACCGGTTGAAGAGAAAATCTAAATAAAAAAGACAGTCAATTGTATTGAATACATTGACTTGCGTAGAAGAAAGTTGTATAGACAAATAGTTTGGAAAGCAAATGGTATAAATGGTTTGGAATAAAGAAACGATCAGTTGTATTGAATGTACTGTTTTACGAAGAAGACAGTTGTTTAGACAAATGAACTTTACGGGTTAAACAGCTTCGTGACAGACTAAACTCCAGCTGTAATCTGTAACAATTTTATAATTTAATCAATTTTCTGGTCAAGTTCTACTTGAAGACTTGAGTCAATGAAATATTTTTGTAATTAGTGATCAGCCCCATGAATAGAGGGCATTTTTAACCTAATCATATTGAATAACAAACCGGTGTGTTGATAGTTGTTAATGTTATCGCATAATTTTTCGACCAACTCGGTTAGCCCGAACCCTAAGTTTAATCCCAAACCCATAATCTATTTAAGACTATTTCGGAATAATTGGAATTATAAAATTTAAAACAAAAACCATTATTAGTTATATTATTAAATTTCATGTGCTTTGTGTCAGTCAAAATATCAAGTTAGATCCCATCATATCGCCTCAAATTTTACAAAGCATTATTGTTTATTATCGTTTATATGTATTTATTTTATTTTTGCATTTCTATATTTAATATGTATCAATACACTAAATTATCAATTATTTAATTACTTACAGTTAAAACTTGATTAAAATCTAATTCTGTAGTTATAAATAGCAAGTTATTGTTTGATTTATTCTCTTATTAAATCTAAATTCATTAAAGATGGTACTATTTAAAATAAATACTTTTTATTGTTCAAAATTTGTGTTATTGTGTACCATAAAAAATTCGGTAAATCTGTAAATAAATAAATAAGTAATAAAACTTTTTCATTTTCAAAGAATTATTTTATTGGAATAATAAAAAATTAAATTTACAATAAACATTGAATCATAGTTTATCTTTTAATTAAAATCAATAAGGAATAAAGAATTAACTACAAATAATAACAGTGAACAATCATGGTAGTTGCCTTTACCTAAAGCCTTTATTGCTAAAGCAATATAAAAACTATGCAAATAAAAAGCGTTGCAGCTTCCGTGATATAAAAAAATTATAATTAAATTTTATTTAAAAAATTATTATAAAAATAATATATGCAGAAAATAATACATTATATAACAAGATTTAGAAGTATTCTATTATTGACCGACAACTTTTAGATCCTGAGGCGCGTAGCGCCGAGGGGTATAATGTTCGAGGTCTATATTAGACTTCTCAATCGAGGTATATATAGAATTTTTTTAACCACTAACACTAATTATCATATTTGCTTTCATTAGATTTTTATATTAGTAATTTTCCATTTCATTTTTTTAATATTTTAAAATATCAAGTAGCCTGGAAGTTTAGTTTCATACAAATAAAACGAAACAAAGCAATGCAATTATTATTTTTTTGCGTTTTTTTTTTGTTCATTTAAATTAAAAATAAAAGAAAATTTGTCAATATTAACCTAGGTAATTGTTTGTTATTATTATTGACCTAGCTTGAGAAAAATTACTTCTCATTGGGGCATTCGAGTAAATAATGACGATTTCTCAAGTTAGTAGTTAAAAAAGAAAATTAAAATCATATCAAAATTAAAAAAGAACAAATATGTTTTTAACAATGACAATTTGTTCATAAATTCATTTCAACTACAAACAGAAAAACAATACATCAATATTTCAACTACAAATGTCCAAATAACGAAATCAACAACAATATTTAAATGTACAACAAGATAATTTGCCACAAACTTCGGAAAACCTAATGGGCGCCGATGTTTTGAACACAGTTCTTCGGATGCAGAAATTAAAATAAATTCGTGTTTTCAAATTTTAAGAAATAATTCATAATTTTCTAATGCAGAACTAATTATAAACAAACTAGCGGGACCCGGCGTGCTTTGCTACACCTATAAATAAAGTTTGTGTGTATACATTTTGTTGACGTAGTAGCAATAATTTCAAGGAGTAGTAATGAGAAATGATTTTTTATTTTTTTTTTAAATATGAATGTAAAAGGATCAGCACTCTAGTTGATCAGCAAAATATAAAAAATTAGTGTTGTATATAAAACAAAGGATATATAAAAATACGCGATCAAATAAGTTTTCAGGTGTGTAAGGTTTCAGGTGTGTCTCTATATTGAACATTATACGGAACAAATATAGATTCAAAAATGTTCTCAGTGTTCATGCCATTTAATATACGCTTAATCTTTACTGGTAGGTTATTAAAAAAGTTACAAAAAAATTGTAATCGTGATGTCATTCAATGGTCAGCAAGGGCAGTTAGAATGGTGACAATACATTCGATGAAGGTGAATACAAACACATTTACAAATTTTAAACATACACACATTAATTTTTATAAATTGAAGAAAATGATGCAAAAAGAATTAAAAATTTTTTTTGGAGTTTTGTATTAAACTTCTAGGCAGTAGTACTACGTGTGAATTCATAGGATGAGAAATATTTCTATTTAGTCAACATTCTGAGTCATTGTAGTCATTATTGGTTGTTGCAAATCAATGCGAAACTAATATCTGACACACGGTCAATATATTGCCATATATAGACAACATTATGGGAATATTAATTTTTTGGAGTTTTGTGAGTGATTAAGCTTAAAGTAATTGTTGAAAGTAATATTCTCGACAATAAGTAATTATTGTCGGGTCGGGATTGAACTTATACTTATCATAGACATCATTCCGACAGACGTTGTCCTGCATGATATTTCAAGCGATTAGGATATTAAACAAAGTATGAAATGAAAGACAAATAGAATAAAAATTTCATTATTCTTATTTTGAAATAACATCAATTTTTCTAAAAACAATTCGTTATAATCAATATTGTTTGTTTAATTTTATCTTAATGCAAGTTGATGAACAATATTTTTAGTCAATTCCTGAGGAGTATAAATGAATAAATTTGATGGTTTTCCAACGCGAGAACACGCCACATATAATTGGCCATGTGAAAAGACCGGATTTTCTAGATCCAACCCACAAATCGACATTGTTTGACCTTGGGACTTATTAATAGTCATGGCAAACTCCAAGCGAATTGGAAATTGCAGACGTCTGAATGGAATGGGTGAATCTGAAGGGATCATTTGGTTTCGTTGCAGAAGAACAACTCCACCTTCAAATTAGCCGTTCAAAATTGTTGCTTCAAGAACTTTGCCCATATTTTTTTTTATGATTAATCTTGTACCGTTGCATAGCTTAGGTGGATTTAAATTTCGAAGCAAAATTATTGGCGAACCAATTTTTAATCGATCGCAAGCTATGTGGTGGCATTCCTGGTAAATCCAGCGACTTAAAAAGTTCAACAAGATAGTTTACTGCTTCGTCAGGATAGGTAACAGTGTCAATCGATTTGAACAATATCTCATTGCCGGGTAATGACTGTTGTATTTTGAAGTTAATAGCGTCAACATCCATATTTTTTGCGGCTAAAATAGCTCGTTCACGAAGCCACGCATGATTAATATAATTAGCAGCGCCATCTGCCGGGTTGATTTGTGAATCTAAATCATACAGGGCGTCACACAAACACATACAAAAAAGTTCATTAAAATCGGTCCAGCCGTTTAGGAGGAGTTCAGTGACAATACCGACTGCAGCGCCTCTGCCGGGATGATTTGTAAATTCAAACCATCCAGGGCGTACCCAAACGCATACATAAAAAAACTCATTCAAATCGGTTCAGCCGTTTAGAATGAGTTTAGTGACAATACCGACTGCAGCGCTTCTGCCGGGCTGATTTATAAATTTAAACCATTCTTGGCGCCACCCAAATGCTCACAAAAAAATTCATTCAAATCGGTCCAGCCGTTTAGGAGGAGTTCAGTGACAATACCGACTGCAGCGCCTCTGCTGGGCTGATTTGTAAATTTTAACCATCCAAACAAACGTATACAAAAAAAACTCATTCAAATTGGTTCAGCCGTTTAGGAGGAGTTCAGTGACAATACCGACTGCAGCGCCTCTGCCAGGCTGATTTAAAAATTTAAACCATTCGAGAGGCCACCCAAACGCACACAAAAAAATTCATTCAAATCAGTCCAGCCGTTTAAAAGGAGTTCACAGTCATACACACGTACAGTAGAATTATATATATAAAGATATAGCTTCTCAAGATGGACGGGTCTACGCCCCAGAAGTACTCGGCACTCAGTTCCGACCAAGGACCATCACAAAAATTTCGACGAAGGGTGCTACTTCGACGCTCCATTTTTTTTGGATAAAGAAGCAGTTGTCACTGCGGCCTCACTGCTTCAGATCCTTCTCGTTATGGCCGGTATTGAAAGAAATCCTGGATCAAATAAAATATGGCATTGTGCAATATGCAAAAACATTTTAAGGGCAAACACTACATCCGTCCAGTGTAATAGCTGTAAAGAATGGTTTCATCTCAAGAACTGCTCAGACCGTGCAACACATAAGCAATGGACCAAAAACTACATAGCACTATTATAACGGGATCTAGAACGATTCCGTTATGCCAGGATTTTAATGCAAATATGAACCGATACGGCCTTTACCCAAAAAAAATCTCAGATATTAAAAAAACTTAAAGGATCATTTCGATCATAACACAAACAGAAAAAGGTAATTCCAAAGCATTTATAAAATTATAAGTATACAAATAAAATCTAACCTTAAGTTATTGAGTTGATTGCTGTATGATGTATGCTGAGGCTTCTCGCAATCTTCTCCCAGTACCCAATAAAAAAGGCAACCACTATTTGTGCTAGATGTAACCACTAGATGTAATTTTTTTTTCTTCTCTGCGAATGCTTCACCCAATCAAAAATGAAGGCTATAATAGTAATCACCCGCAGTACAAAGCGCCAACAACGATATTTCGCAATTCAACTTCTTAGAAACAAAAATGGATTTTGATAGTAATAACACACATGCTTTCTTTTCACTAATCCATCTTCTTTTTATTTTATTTAACATAAAAAAAATTTTGTTTTGTTTAATTTCCTTCAAATAATTAACAATGATTATACTAGTAGTATTCAACAACAATTCTTAATTTTTTTGTTTTTATGTTTGTGAACATACTAATTTTTGGAAATATTATTCTTGTTTTTATTTGTTTCGTAACAAGAAAATTAATACCAAATGAATTTTAAATTTCAATAATATCACTTCCGAACAAAAACTAATTTTAATTTTATTGAATTGGTATTCCAAAATTATGAATATTATCTTTTGTAAGAAAATCACTTATTTTCAACAATAAAATCGCGCTCGATATCAATTTGATGATCTAGAAAAGATCTAACACGAACTAAAAATTTGATTTTAATTATAAAATCATACTGCCCAAAATTATGACAAATAATCTAAACGAATGGGAGCGAAGGAGATGACCATTCAAAAAAATTTTGTATATTTCTCTCTGTTGTTGTATTTTCCCAAACAAAGGAATTTAATCGGTTTTTTTAGAATGAGATCGTCAACCAATTATAAAAAAAAGAAAGAAGGATCGACAACATATAATTCGTGTTTGTTTTGTTTTCAGTTATTAAAGATTATAGAGAGAACGAAATAACCATAACCACGAAATGCAACAATTTATTAACAGATGATGATGAGATTGTGTCTGATAGCATCAACAAGAAATAGAAAAATGCAATTACAACTACATGAGTTTTATTTTTTGTTTGATTGAAACAAAGTTAACTGTGAGATTGGTAGTTTTTTTAATAGAAATTGATACTGAAGCAACACGACGTGTTGTTGTAGCAACGCGATTAATTGATGGTATGGATAATGAACCAGGTAAGGCATTTTTGTTGAACTAAGTTGTTGTTTTATGTAGTTACGGATGTTAACCTTTAGGATTACCAAGTAGTGAGTTTATAAGGGAGGGAAGAAATAGAACATTGTGGTGACTGAAGAAAATGTATCCTTGACTGTTCGTTGACCGTTAAATCTCACTACCAAGGCATACATTTCCTTCAGTCTACCAATACAGAACCTGAACTCGTTCTGGAGTGGGGTGTAGACTCTCTTATAAATACTACTGGTTAGATAATTCCTCAGATTGCGGCATAACAGACAATTTCCTGAACCGATATCAAACAAGCATTCAACAGTGAAATGCTTTTTGTGAAGATTAAGGAAAGAAAATATGTCGCAATCACCATTATTTACCGATACTAGGTATACGAATTGATGAGTCGAGTGCCTCTCCCAAGACAACCAGATGTTTAGAATTTTTGCATGACGCTAAATGATGAAAGAAAGTACGCATTGTAGATGTTGAGTAACCATGATGAAAAATAAAGATGTTTAGAATTACTGATGTTGTATATCCATTATGAAAGAGTTGTGAATTATAGATGTTTCAAAAACAAAATTGTTTTATTTATGTTGACTTAAGGACTATTGCATCCAAATTCTTGATTGTAGAACGCCAGAGCTTGTTGATCAGCTGCATTATAGATATCGTGTAAACTGTCACGTCTCGCTGTAAAAGTTCCCCAATTGAGACATGCCGAGTCCCAGCAGACAACAAGCAGCGAAAAGTTGGTAAGCGTTCGCAAATGAGTCAAGTGACAGATACTAGTGAATGAAATTATATTATTTATTAAAGGTAAGTTCTATTGCAATAAAAGGAATATAAATGTTGACCCTCATGACCGTCAACCGAAATTCCATACTTGAGAGCCCTGTTCAGTAATTGTATGTGGAACTGATGACAGATATGAGCCTAATAATCTCTTTCTACGTACATCAAATTTCCCAAAAAAACTAAAACTAAAGAAAAAACTAAAACTAATGAAAAAACTACCTAATACTCTTACTGTACAGTGCCCTCAAGTACCAAAATTCAATTTCAGGTAATGAGAGACAGCATTACTATTGTTAGCGATGAAGACTATCTAGAAAAATAGTAAAAATTTTTGAAATTTAATGACAAATGAATGGGGAGGGTTAGCTAATTCAAAGTAGAGTCAGATAACCGCAGACAAAGTCTTAAGCGGCTCACATCTAACACGAAAACGTTGATATGTTAAGCATAGTGGATGATTTATTAGAACAACCAAGGAGAAATTTTAATAAATCAAGATACTAATTAAAATATAAAAAAAAATACTAATAATTAATAAATTAATAATGATAAAAAAACTATTACAAGAAAAAAATAAGTTAACAAGGATTTATATTAACGATATTTAAAATTTTTAAATTCTTATATCTTTGGCATGGAAAGTCCCAATGGGCTTACCATCCAAATTTGTACATTTGTACAACACATTACCAACCCTGCTTGTTATTATGGCTGGTAGGAATTTCGGAGCCAGCTTGGCCGAAAACTTGTTTGCTGCATCACTTAGGTGATGTTGTCGTACCAAGACTCGTTGTTGTATTTCAAATGTACGAGGTCGCGTCCGTAGATTATAATGTTGTTGGGACTTTGCGAAAGCTGTGTCCATATATTTCTTAATGCGAGCTCTGACGATTGCTAATTGATCTGTATGATCTAGATCCATATCTATTGGTTCACCCAGACTATGTAAAGTTCGAAGAGTTGTGTAGGTCTTGCCATCTGATATAGGGTGTTGACCAAACAACACGTAATATGGAGAATGAAGTGTTGTGCTATGTACTGCGGAACGCAATGCAAAAGCTATATCTCCCAGATGCGAATCCCACGTATTATGCATACCTTTAATGTAAGATCTGATCGCAGCTAATATTGACCTATTTACCCTTTCCGAAGCGTTGCTCTGAGGACTGTAGACTCCAGTTTTAATATGAGAAATGTTGAATTCTGACAACAGTTTTTGAAAAGAATTACTTAGAAATTGTTTACCATTGTCGCTATGAAGAAACTCTGGAACACCATATGTGAGAAAAACTTCATTTCTCAAAAATGTATTCACAGAAGGTGAAGTAGCATTCCTGAGTGGTTTAATTAATACAAATTTTGACAAATGATCAAGTACAATCAGAAGAACAGTATTCCCAGATTTTGATCTGGAATACGGACCCAAAAAATCAATATATATACGCTGCCATGGTCTATCTGTTATAAATCGGGATTGCATTGGTGGACGCAATATCTGATTTGTTGCCTTTGATTGTTTGCAGACATCACAAGACACGACATAGTCATGTACTTGAGATGCCATGCCCGGCCAGTAGTAGAGACGCCGAAGACCCACCAAGGTCTTCTTTACCCCTCCATGAGCAGCTATACAGTTGTCGTGATGTTCCTTGATCAATTTAGTAGTTAGAGGTTTCGGTATCCAAAGTTTCCACACAGGCAAATCGTTAGGTACTGCATCAGCTTTAGGTTCTATGCGCATGTATAGCTTACCATCCAATTGTTTCACCATTGGAAAATCCTGAGGAGACAATTGTACCTTGGCTATCATGTTTGTGTATTCATGGTGCCGATAACATTCATCATCTGATTTAATAGTGTCGTCAGTATGAGCGAGCGCTTCAGCAAATTCTTCAGGCGTGTCGTCATATATACGAGACAGAGCATCAGTTACTACGTTTTGGATCCCTTTACTATGTACAATAGAAAAATCCATGTGTTGAAGCTTTAAACTCCATCTAGCTAACCGACCACTCAAATCTTTTTGTGACATCAACCACTTTAGACTTGAATGATCGGTCACAATTGTAAATTTATGACCCTCCACGTAGGCTCTGAATTTCTTCACGCTGAGAATTGCTGCAAGACACTCAAGCTCAGACACTGAATAATTCCTTTGGGCTTTATTCAGCTTTTTAGACATGAATGCTATCGGACACTCATGGCCTTCATCATCCAGCTGATACAATACACTTCCTACACCCGTGATTCTTGCATCACATCTAATAAAGAATTCTTTTTCATAATTAGGATTTATTAAAACTGGGGCTACAGTCAGAAGATGTTTTAAATTGTTAAAGGCGGTTTGAACTCCATCAGTCCATAACAGTCGTTTAGATCCTTTTTTCAAAAGATCTGTAATAGGTGAAACAACGCTAGCGTAGTTTGGTATAAATCGTTGATACCACCCTGCCATACCTAATATCCGACGAATCTGTTTAACAGTTGTTGGAGCTGGATATTCCTCAATAGCTCGTACTTTTTCTGGATCCGTTTTCAATCCACCTTCGCCAACCAAAAAGCCCAAATACTTTACTTCTCGTAGCACGAACTTACTTTTCTGCAGATTGATGGTTAGACCTGCATTTCTTAAAAAAGTAGAGACTATAGACAGTAGTTCCATATGTTCCTCGAATGTTGAGGACACTACCAGTAGGTCGTCTAAATAGACGAAGACACTTTCATGATACTTGTGAGGTATCACTTTATGCATCAGCCGACACATTGTCTGGGGAGCATTGCACAAACCAAAAGGCATAACCTTGAATTGGTACAATGGTCGTCCAGGCACTGTGAAGGCTGTTTTATCTCGAGATGTTTCTGACAAAGGAATTTGCCAGAACGCATCTTTGAGATCAATACTGCTTATGTATCTCGTACTATTTAGACGTCCTAACAAGCCATTGATTAATGGAAGTGGGTATGCATCCTTTTTGGTCAGTGCGTTGACACGTCTCGAATCTAAACATAAACGATTCTTCCCAGATGATTTTTGTATTAACACCACTGGCGAGCACCAAGAACTGTCAGAACTCTCTTCGATCACCCCTAATTGAAGCATCCGGTCTAGTTTAGCATAAATCTTTTGTTGAACTGCCGGCGATGTGGGGTAATGCCTCTGTTTCACAGGTGCACTATCCCCAACATCGATGACATGTTCAACCAAAGATGTTTTGCCGAGACCTAATACCTCAAAAGAAGGAAAAAAATCCTTGACGTTCTCCAGTTCTTGTAGCTGGTCAGGGTTTAGATCGTGATTTAAGTTGTTATTAGATTCAATCGGTGTCAATTCACTGACAAATGAAGGAGTGATACCAAATTCCCTCCAATGCCCAGGTAGAGTTCCTCACGCAAACTTGGAACAACATGAAAACGAAAAATTTTCGATAAGCCATTGAAATTTATCGAAGCGTCTACATAACCCAGGATATGATTACGGGTACCATCTGCTGTACGGATGGCAGAAAACATTTTGTGATAGGTTATGCCGGCGTTTCTTAATAATTCTAGGGAATTTCTTCCCAGAATACTGATAGAGGCTCCACTATCTAAAAGTCCATAAACTTTTTTATTAAAAATGTTTATATAAAGGTGTGGTCTAGGATCATTTTCCCGATAAATGATCGAAGAAACACACGCTTTATTGAGAAGTTTCCTTTTTCTAAAGTAATTGCGCGAGCGTTCAATACGCTTTTGAGATCTTTTTTTCTGACGTATCAGTAATGGTGTTGAAGTTTGAACAGATTTACTTATTTTTGGTACTGTGGTGGCGAAAGGTCTTCTTCTTCGGTGGTGGTTGACGCATCTCTCAGATGACCTCGCAGACTCGAAGATGGGTTTGGGGAGCACAGTTCGCGAATTTTGTACTCCCGCCCGAGAGTTTAAATGAAGCGGTGGATGACAATTAGTACATCGTGGAGAGATGGTGTCAGCCTTACCACATCGGTAGCAGTACGACTTTTGAGGACAGTTGTATATCGTGTGACCAATATCTTTACACCGGCTGCAAATTTGATGTTCAGTTCTAGGTGGCGGTGGTGGTAGTATTGACCTATTAGAATTTGTTGGTCTGGCTAGTATTTTTGGTGGTGCGCTGTAGGCATCTACATATGTTGAGTAGTTTGCTGGAACCATTTGATGATTTGAAGGACCTATAATGTATTTTTATGGACCTGTAACGTAGTTTGATAGACCTGGTTGATAATTAGATGGACCTGTTTCGTCTTCATCTGAAGGTGTAACTTCACTGATCCGGTATTGACCAGCTGTTCTCGTTGGTGGTAGCAGAGGTTGCCCACCTGTCCTTGACGCTGCGGGTGATGATGCCCAAAATTTTTCAAATTTTTGGCACATCACACGCAGGTCTTCAAGTGATGCAAACTCAGCTATCATTGTTACACTTCTTAATTCTGCAGACAAACCGTCTTGAACTATCCCTATTAATTCACGTGGATTATAAGGCCGGATCAGTCTACTATTTAAATTGTTCATACCAATTATGTAGTCATATACACTCTCTTTATGTTTTTGTCTACGGCTCAGCAGTACTTTCAAAACCGTCTTATCATCTGTAAGGGTACCGAACGTGTTAACTAATGCTTCTCTCAATATGGGATAGGTCACCACTCGATACTCATATGTTAGATTTATGTAATGTTTTTCAGCGGCTCCACGGAGATATCGGGGAACGATTGACTTTAAATCGTCAAAGGTCACCCGATCCCTTCGTGCAGCCACCTCAACCAAATGAAAGAATTCATGAGCATCGGGTGAGGACCCGTCACCAGAGAAGTAGGGGAGCCAATTCGTATAGAATTGACTCAAATACCTGTGTGGTTGGTACCCTTCATGCGGTTGTATGTATGCTGGTACTTCTGAGACCCTAGCCGATCGGTATGGAGGTGGAGCTATTCTGATGTCATTGAATAGCTCTTCCAGTGGTATTGCTGGTCCAAGCTGTTCCTGCTGTACCTCATTGGCTGGTTGTGGAAGACGTTGTCTTCGTTGACGGCCCGTCATATTATCAATCAGGTCACCTAGTGGTTCCATATGATTTGGAGTTGATCTCGCGAATACACCTTGAAATGATTCGTCAAGATTTGCAGGTGCTGGTACATCTTTTCTTAAGACCCCTCCTTCTGGTCCCATTATCAGTGCAGTGATGGTCCTGAAAGTTTCAGATAATGACCTGGCTGCATATTCGGTAGCATCTTTTAACTCCTCCATGTTTCTTATGCGGTTATTACGGTCCACGTAGTGGGTTATTCGATTTAACAATCCTTTTAGTGTGTTTGGTGGCACTGGAGCCACTAAACCCCTTACTTCGCGAGCCAGAAACAGAGCTGCTGTCAGAATCAGTTCACTTTCTTCCTTCGTATTAGCTGCGTGTGTTTGTATTATTGGTGCTGTTGCACTTCTCGCAGCATCACTTAACTGTTGTATCCAACCTTCGCTGTTGTATTGGATGTCCCGGAGGAAGCATTCAACCCACAACTCGCACAACTCGAGACCGAAAAACGGATGGTCTATCGGCACCTCTGACATTTTCTTTTGTTGTCAGATTTTATGAAAAGGACAAAAATTATAAAAAAAATTGCAACTCAACAAAACCAACAACAAACGATAATGATCGTGACCCCCTAAAATGTTTTTCCGCGCAAAAATGTCAAAAAAAAAACACAACAACCGTAAAAGAATTGTAAAGCGTAATAAAGATTGTAAGTCGACTCAAAATCATGAACACGCGACCAACAACAGCAGAAAGAAATATACAAATGCTTCGAATGATCAACTCCTTTACCCCTCGTTTTACAGAGAAAATTATAAATCTTAAAGATTTTAATTTATATCTAGGAAAAAATATTATTTATTTAATATTGAGCAAGCAAATGTTTGATTTACTTAAAATCTATTTATTTTGTTGCAACTTGTACACCTTGATTTACTTATTGCATAGAATGCTAAAAATATTTATTTGTTGTAAAAAAAATTATTTATTTATTTTTCTTGATGTAAATGTTTATTTATTTTATTTATTCAATATATAAATATATATATTTATTATAAAATAAGAAAATATTCATTTATTTATAAGAATAAGTGTAGGGAAAATAATTATTTAATTATTTATTTATTGAATTTTTTAAAAAAATATATATATATTTATTTATGAAAAAATAGAAAATATTTATTAATATATGTGAGAAAATATTTATTTGTAAAAATATTTATTAAATAAAAATATTTATTTATTTATTTATTTATTTAAAAAAAGAAAGAATTATTTATTTATTTATTTATTTATTCAAAATATATTTAATTATAGAATATGTTTATTTTTTTGTGTATTTATAATTGTTAGAGATTTTTCCTGGGCAAAGCCCACACCGATTGACCGTATAATCAAAAAATTTTTAAAAGGAATTGTAACGAAGATTCGAAGTGGAAAATCGAACTCGCGATCTCTTCCCAGAAACGACATGTGAGGTCTAGAACAAAAATAGGCCTAAAAATCCTAAAATCTACATTCTAGTACCCTCCCGCGTGATGAAATGAATTCAGCATTGTTTAAAGATTCAGCCTAAATATCTGTTATCTACAAAAATCAATGCTGAGTTCATTCATCCTTCAAACTAAGAAAAATATTAAGAAAAACAATTAAGACTAATATCGTTTGTTGGGAGTAGACCAGTATAGAGTACCAGTCTCCAGATCCGATTTCAGTACAAGACCGAATTTACTATAAAAACGCGATGTTGGATGGATTTGCTAAGTCCATTAAAATTGTGAAGGGAGGTTGGGGTGAACGTTGGTTCTTCCCAGCAGAGTGGAGATCTGGATGCAGCTGCACTTGTATGGAGGAGTGCTTAGCATTGTAGAAGCGATCCGACCATTTACCAATATAAAAAATTTTAATCCACTTGGTGATCGCATGCCAAAAGACAGAGGCGATCTTCAACCAACGATACATGTTAAGAAGGTTAAGCCTCCTTGGATTCTTTCTTAGAGATACCCATGTTTTATTTAGATTATATCGTTTCAAAAATTATTTGTTGCATCATAAAAATCGATCAATAGAGATATATATCATAATATAATAGTATATAAAAAAAACAGTAGGTA
This sequence comes from Diogma glabrata, assembly GCA_963693315.1. NCBI lineage: Eukaryota > Metazoa > Arthropoda > Insecta > Diptera > Cylindrotomidae > Diogma > Diogma glabrata. The sequence continues at coordinate 70,779,599 of OY856186.1, read as the reverse complement.
TATATAAAAAAAACACCATAGGTTCATAATAATATACTAGATAGACATATATAAAAAAAATTTGGATGCAACAAAATCATCACAAATTCGACCAAGTCGATCCAACAAAAAAAAACCGATATTCCAAAAATATTTAAAAATTTGCAAAACAGGAATATCAAGTATTTATGTTTATACATACAACAGTATTCTCTGTTGTATGTTTTGTTTTTGTTCGGCGCCATTATTTATAACGGGATCTAGAACGATTCCGTTATGCCAGGATTTTAATGCAAATATGAACCGATACGGCCTTTACCCAAAAAAAATCTCAGATATTAAAAAAACTTAAGGGATCATTTCGATCATAACACAAACAGAAAAAGGTAATTCCAAAGTATTTATGAAAATTATAAGTATACAAATAAAATCTAACCTTAAGTTATTGAGTTGATTGCTGTATGATGTATGCTGAGGCTTCTCGTAATCTTCTCCCAGTACCCAATAAAAAAGGCAACCACTATTTGTGCTAGATGTAACCACTAGATGTAATTTTTTTTTCTTCTCTGTGAATGCTTCACCCAATCAAAAATGAAGGCTATAATAGTAATCACCCGCAGTACAAAGCGCCAACAACGATATTTCGCAATTCAACTTCTTAGAAACAAAAATGGATTTTGATAGTAATAACACACATGCTTTCTTTTCACTAATCCATCTTCTTTTTATTTTATTTAACATAAAAAAAATTTTGTTTTGTTTAATTTCCTTCGAATAATTAACAATGATTATACTAGTAGTATTCAACAACAATTCTTAATTTTTTTGTTTTTATGTTTGTGAACATACTAATTTTTGGAAATATTATTCTTGTTTTTATTTGTTTCGTAACAAGAAAATTAATACCAAATGAATTTTAAATTTCAATAATATCACTTCCGAACAAAAACTAATTTTAATTTTATTGAATTGGTATTCCAAAATTATGAATATTATCTTTTGTAAGAAAATCACTTATTTTCAACAATAAAATCGCGCTCGATATCAATTTGATGATCTAGAAAAGATCTAACACGAACTAAAAATTTGATTTTAATTATAAAATCATACTGCCCAAAATTATGACAAATAATCTAAACGAATGGGAGCGAAGGAGATGACCATTCAAAAAAATTTTGTATATTTCTCTCTGTTGTTGTATTTTCCCAAACAAAGGAATTTAATCGGTTTTTTTAGAATGAGATCGTCAACCAATTATAAAAAAAAGAAAGAAGGATCGACAACATATAATTCGTGTTTGTTTTGTTTTCAGTTATTAAAGATTATAGAGAGAACGAAATAACCATAACCACGAAATGCAACAATTTATTAACAGATGATGATGAGATTGTGTCTGATAGCATCAACAAGAAATAGAAAAATGCAATTACAACTACATGAGTTTTATTTTTTGTTTGATTGAAACAAAGTTAACTGTGAGATTGGTAGTTTTTTTTAATAGAAATTGATACTGAAGCAACACGACGTGTTGTTGTAGCAACGCGATTAATTGATGGTATGGATAATGAACCAGGTAAGGCATTTTTGTTGAACTAAGTTGTTGTTTTATGTAGTTACGGATGTTAACCTTTAGGATTACCAAGTAGTGAGTTTATAAGGGAGGGAAGAAATAGAACAGTGTGATGACTGAAGAAAATGTATCCTTGACTGTTCGTTGACCGTTAAATCTCACTACCAAGGCTTACATTTCCTTCAGTCTACCAATACAGAACCTGAACTCGTTCTGGAGTGGGGTGTAGAAGACTCTCTTATAAATACTACTGGTTAGATAATTCCTCAGATTGCGGCATAACACTATGTTGCTATGCATCAAGTCAACATGCAAATACGATGCAATGAGCACACATCCGGGAACCCCAAGTGATGTGAAAATAATGCAGCTAAATTTTAACGGTCTCTTAAACAAAATCGATGATATCATCAACTTTATGTAAAAAAACAATATTCTAGTCGCGGTTTTACAAGAAACCAAATTAAATGTTAGATCTAAGTGTAGTGATAGTATCTGTGATTATAGAATTATAGGACTGGATAGAGGGAAGGATAAAGATGGTGACCTTGCCTTTATCATACACAAAACCATTATCTACCGTACAACCACATTACCAGCAGTACCGGGAACTGATAAACACCTAGAACAACTAGGAATTACAATAAAATCCGGAAAAACGGAGATAAATCTAGTCAATATTTATATTCCACCAGTAAGCAGCTGTGATATAGGTTATGAACCGTCCATAGGACATTTATTTTATACCGAAGACGGTCTAATTCTCGGTGATATAAATGCTCACCACGATATATGGCACTCACACTTGAACACTGACTCAAGTGGTGAGAATATTGCTGATCAAATTGACAGCTCCAACTTTGGAGTCCTCAATGAACCGCAAGAGTAACAAATAACTCATACTTGTCTCCAGATGTTTCACTTGCCAGCATGTCAATAATGCCAATCGCTGAATGGAGAACTGAAATTGCATTGGGATCAGACCATGTGCCGATCATAATCACCTTAAGCCGTTCCTTAAACGAAATGAAATCCGAGAAGAAGACTTACATTAATTTTAACAAAGTAGACTGGGATAATTTTACCAATTTTACTGAATTGGAATTCAGTAAGCAAATTTTACCAATTGACGCCCTCTCTAGGGAAAGAAAATTCAAAGAAATTTTTAACAAAGCTAGACCTCGCTTCATTCCAGCCGGCAGAATACAAAATATTAAACCAAACTTCCCACAAGAAGCTTGTGTACTTTCCTCCCAAAGAGATGACATCTGTAAGGCAGATCCAACTGATTCTAGAATTCCGGGCCTGAACAAGCAGATAAATAAACTAGTAATGGAACATAAACGTAACAAATGGAAAGATTTAGTGAGTAAGTCAAACTTTGACACAAACAAATGTCTGTGGAAGTTGATTAAGGGTTTAACACATCCCCGTCAATCGCATAACAACTGAATGATCTGCTACGATGATATCCCAACCAAAAACCATAGAAAATGCGCAACAAAATTCAACACGCAGTTTACAGAAAAGCAAAGTAAACATGAAAAAGAAACTAGGTCAGTATTAAGACATATGCGCAAACTTAATATTGAAAATTTCGAGGATATCATATTTTCCGAAGAAGATGTTGAAAACGCTATAAAGAAATCCAAACCATCTAAAGCTATTGGACCAGATGGCATCTCAGCCATCATGCTAAAACACATTGGACCCAAAGGATTGAACTTTCTCACTACCATACCCAACACATCTCTAAATAAGCTCCAGATACCAAATATCTGGAAAACCGCTAGAATAAGTCCCATTTTGAAACCTGGCAAGCCTGAAAAAAATGGAGAATCCTATAGACCGATCTCTATCATCTCATCGGTTGTAAAATTGATAAAAACACTACTACTACCTCGGTTAACAGAATCTTGCAAATTGGCGTCACATCAGCATGGCTTTAGGAAAACACACAGTGCAATCACCACGCTCCATAGAATCCAAAACCAAATCAGCGATGGTCTAAACGAAAAACAACCGTGTGCTAGAACAGTTTTAGTTGCACTTGACCTGTCAAAAGCTTTCGACACAGTGTCACATGTCACAACGACATATTCAACACCAATCTGCCAGGTATAATAAAGCGCTGGTTGTGCAACTATCTAAGAGGCCGTTAAACATACGTTGAGTACCGTAACTCTAGATCTAAGATGAGAGTGCTCAAACAAGGAGTTCTACAAGGTGAAGTTCTCTCGCTTTCATTATTCAAGCTTTACTTAAGTATAGTTTACCAGCACCACCGGAAGGAATAACTACCACGTCATATGCAGACGACTGTACGGTGCTTGCAACAAGAAACAACCTGGAACAACTCACCAATGTCCTAAGCACCTACCCCAACACCTTGAATGAATGGTTTAAAACCAAAAAATTGAAACTGTCCACGAAAAATTCAACTTCCACACTTTTTACCACATGGACGAAGGAGGTAAATACAACACTCAATATCTGCATTGACAACATACTAATTCCTACTGTCAAAAATCCAAAACTGCTGGGAGTAACATTCGATCCACTACTTAAATTCAACGCTTATGCTCCACAAGTAAATACAAAACTTAAAAACAGGAATAACGCACTGAAAGCTCTAGCGGGTAGTTCGTGGGGTAAGGATAAAAACACAATAATAACGGCATATAAAGCAATAAGAAGCTTTCATAGATTACGCTGGTCCCATTTGGACACCCCAAGTCGCTGACACCCACTGGAATAAGTTACAGATAACATAGAATGCAGCCTTGCGTACAGCAACCGGATGTCACCTTGATGGCCCACCGAGATCACCAACACGAGGAATGTAACATATTGCCGGTCCGTGAACACAACGAAATGCTTACCAAACAATATCTTTGGTCCTGTCATAGAGAGCAGCATCCCTGCAATGATACCTTATCCATGACAACACCACCTAGAGACATAAGAAGGACTGCGAAATGCATCCTACAAGATGTTAAAAACAATGAAGACATAAATAACATGGACGAGCCTACGTATAAGAGGGGCTTGAAAAATCTACATACCAAAACTGTTGAAGACACAATAAAGATCTACTCCCCGAATCGAGTTCTTTATAGCAAACCACTACAAGTCGCTGCCGAAGAGGCAAAACTGCCACGCAGCACCAGAACCATCCTAGCGCAGTTAAGATCCGGTTGGTCACGCATCTTAAATAACTACATGAGTAGAATTGACCAGGAAATTGTTGACAAGAGTCCCATATGTGAGGGCACGCCACATGATGCTAACCACCTTTTCAATTGTCCAGAGAAACCAACCGACCTGACGAAGGAAGATCTGTGGTACCGCCCCAGGGCAGAAGCAGAGTTCCTGAATCTGGACTTGGAGCTGGGAGAATAGCACCACAACTCGTCGCTACAACAACAACAACATAAACAAATATAAATTTCATTAAACAATTTTCTCAAAATAATAAAATAATTTTCTCTAGATATGTCGAATTAGCATTAGAAATTCTCAATTCTGATAGTAAAACATCTTCATTTTTAATTGACACTGGGTTAGAAAGAAGCCTTTAATGTTTTAAATCCAAATTAATTTTGTGTCCTAAATCAAAAAGTAATTATACAAGGTATTAAAACAACCACTATAGAAACTTTAGCTTTATTAAATGAAAATGTAATTTTACCCAATTTAACAAATGATTTTTTTTCCTAGCTCAACATATAACATATAATGTTTTTCTTGCAAGCCGTAGTGTGAAATCCTTCAATAACAAAACTGTTTTTAGCATTCTAGATACTAACGAATATGAGGTTGTGAACTTAATACTATAAATTTTTAGAAGGTAAACCTAGATAACAATAAGATGAAATACATTCACAATTAAAAAAATTACTAGGTAGATGATTCAACTATCGAGCATAGTCTCAGTCCGTTGCATTCTTCTCTTCTAGTTATTCCAAAAAAGTCAGACATGGATAAGAACAGATGGCGCTTGGTGATCGATTTTAGAAAGTTGAACGAAATAACTATCGATAATGTTTTTCCCTTACCAAACATTAATAAAATTGTGGAACAATATAGGGTCACTCAAGTTATTTTACTACATTAGACCTCGCAAGTGAGTATCATCAAGTAATGCAAGGCCGAGAAAAAACTGCCTAAATGCGAACTATTTAGGACATTATCATTTATCTTGAATACCTTTTGGTTTATAAGACGGTCCTTGTACCTTTCAAAGCCTTATGAATCATGTATTAACAGGTTTTAACGGTTTCAAATCTTTTATTTATTTGAACGGTATAGATATTTATGGATATGATTTAAAAGATCACAATGAATAACCAAAGTTTTAAAATGTTTTCGTAAACATAATTTAAAAAGAACAAATGTTCCATTTTGAAACGTGAAATTAAACATCTAGGTTAAAATTATTAATATTACTAGGTTTAATGCCACCTGATCTAAAACTTATCGATTCAATTTTAAATAATCTTAAACCTATAAATGAATCAACTTTTGAATCAGTTATTGGTTTACATGGTATTATCGGTCTTTGATAAATAATTATGCGGTATGCCGACATTATTCCCACTAATAGCTCTTAAAAGAGGAAAAATTAAAAACTTTATATGGAATGCTTTCCTTCTATACATTGAACATTTTGTTAATATATTCTTCAATTTTACAGTTCTTTGATTTTACAAAAACCTTTTATGTAACTAAAGAGCTTATTGCTTCAAACGTTGCAATAAGCGCAGTTTTATCACAGATAAATAACTAATACTTAGTTTCGACTCCTTATCCAAATTCAGTCCTAGTCAGGTGGCACGTAGAGCTGGAGGAATTCGATTACAAAATAGTGTACAAACCAGGCAAACAAATTTCACATGTAAACGCATTATCCAGAATTAAGCTTCTAAATGAAACAACTGTTAGTGTTGTAACTCGAGCAAAAAGTATGATTAATCAAAATGAAACTACACAATTCCAATCACTTTTTTTATTTTATTTTATCTACAAACGCTAATGATATATCTATATATTACCCGATTCAATTTAATCAAATTTTAAACAGAACATTGATTTTTTCAAACCAAATGAAAAAATTTCTCAAATTGAAACAAGCTCAAAAGTTATTGAAATTAAAGAATCAGCTTAAAGAATTCCATGTAAATCAATTATGTGGACAATGGACATCAAGGTGTAGTTAGAACATTCAATAGAATGAGATGTTATTATAACTTTCCTAAAATGTTATCAAGAATAAAGAGTTTTATAAAAATCTGTAACAAGTGTAAACATAGCAAACATTGTCAAATTCAAAGAATGCCAATGCAAATTACCTCAACTTCAACAAAACCTTATGAGCGAATATTAATAGATATTGTAGGTAATTTGAATTTTGATTTCATCATACTCAAAAAACAAATTTTCAAAATACAAGTTTTATTTAGCAAACTTCGTTTGTCTGTTTAGATATTCAATATCAATACTCACATAGCAAGGGTCAAATTTTATGAGTACTTTTTTCAAACTTATTTGTTTACGTACTAAAAAAAGAAATTAATCGTTCTGGGTAGAACGAAAGGGTCCCGAAAGTAATGGAGCATTGAAAAGATGTCACAAAACTTTATGTGAATATTCCTTTGAAATTATAGTCAAGATGATCCTTTAAACTGGATCTAAAGAATTTCATGTGCCATGTTTGTGTACAATATGACACCAAATTCATTAACAAAATACTAGTCAACGCAGTACTGCATTGGGAAGGCCAGATCCAACCCAACCTTTTCTTAACCTTGGCTAGTTCAGCAAGGTAGCCGTTAGGTGGAGTTATTAATTCGATTTGTTTCGAGGAGTATAAATCCATGGCACTAATTTACCGTGGGCATATTGATCGTTCAAACGTCGATATTTCCCACAAGGTATCCAACCATTTTGTTCTTTCTTCGAAACTGAATGCAGTGGAGACGATGTACAAGATGAGGAAGGTATAAACAATCCTTAAAAACCGATTCAAGAGTGATGACTAATCTTTGGCTATTCTGAATTTGGTTGGCTCCAGTCGCTGCCGTCACGAAAATTTTTTATTAAATTATTTATTTTTACATCAAATTATGTCTTCAATCTAGTACAAGATAAAGTAAGAAAATTGATATATATCAAGCATGTGGCGTAGGCGGCGTCACTTTTTTTATGAGAATCAATTTTCTGAAATTTCCTAAAAAATTAAGGACAAGCTTCTAAATCAAACTCGAAGGACCAATGTTTGCCAAATGAATAGTTTGAGACCAATTGAATAGTTTAAGAATTGTTTAAACAAAAAGAATAAACTTCAAATATTTCACAACAATTTTTTTTTTAATTCCAACAGTAAAACGAATTGGAAATAATCTTTATAACAAAAAACAAAAATCTTTACAACTGCATTCATAAACAAAAAATAATAAATACATTTCTAATCCATATATTTTATTTCAAATAGACCATATCGTTTAACTTAATCTGATCACTTCGTAATACCAAGATTAAACAATTAGTACAAAATCTAATCCAATCAATGTGAAATTCAATCTTTCCAAAAAAGAACTAAAACCGAAATAATCCCCCACAACACATGAGTATTGTAAAACATTTCACCATCTATTGTAATGAAAAAATAGAAAAACAAAAGCAAAACTTTCATTGGATAACGGAATCGGAAAAAAATTCCCAAAGAAATAAAATTAATAAATAAATTTTTAATGTACCACATTATACCGTCTTAATATATTATTATTGTTATATAAATTGTTTCAAAATAAGAAATAACAATAAAATAATGAAATAATTTACAAGAAAAAAAATTGAGCTAAGAAACGAAAATAGGATATTGAATTTCAGTTTTTATTTTGTTTTATTTCTTCTATTACATTTATTTAGTTGAGATTTTCCAAAAGTGAAAACGAAAAGTTTTCAAAGCACGATTCGATTGTTTTTAGGTATTCTATTTTTACAAGAAGGCTTTCTAATGTTATATGTTACTTTATTATTATTATTATTGATTTTATTATATTTTTTAATAATACATCACTAACAACAATATCTCCTTAGTTCTGTTTTTTATTCTCTTTTTTCTTTAATATAATATTATTTTGAAGATTTTCAGATTTGTTTTCCTTTTTTTTTCCTGGGAATTTTCCAAACATAAAATAAAAAAGAAAAATCTCAAATGAAAAAAAAAACAGAAATTTATTAAAAGTAAAATAAATTATTAAAACTTACAAATCGATTTTCATTTTCTTTTTTGCTTTTATACTTTTCGCTTGTTATATTTTCTTTTATATTACCGTGTGTAACGATAAAAGTTGAATTGAAATGTATAATGTTATCCTTTGAGTAAATGAGAATGGGTAGATTGAAACCATCGGCGATATAGGGCTTAAAAGGCAAAAAAGGAAAAGTTACTTACTCTTTATTTGGTAGAGTGGTCGATTTGAGGTAAAGTTAGTAATAACAATTAACAAAACTGCCTAATAAAATTAGTTTTAAATTCTACCCAAAATGCGTCACAGCTGATCTTCGCCGGGACTTCAAAGGGACTTCAAAAGTTCTACAACTGCCACTGATTTAAATCACACTATATTTAAAGTAGGTGCATTGAAACATAATAAAATCAAGTTTAGATAGGCAATACTAATAATGAAATGAAATTGTATTAGTTTAGTAGTCAAAAATTTATTTCAAAAATTTCACGTAAAATTAGAAAATAAAATATGAAAGTAATGAAATCTCATCTCACACGAAACATCAATACTTTGCCCGAAAATTATAACCGATCATAAATTAACATAATTCCATAACTACTAAAAATCTCTCTATTTAGGGTTGAATATTTTCAAATGCAAAATACCTATTATCTATCAATGCCTAATATTTTCTATTAATTCAGAAAACTTCTTAGTTTACTTAAATACTTCTTTTGAAAAATTACAACTGACTGGATCTCATATTGTCCAAACCAACTGCACTTGTTGGTTGATACTTCAGGAAACCGCATCATTTACCGTAAATGTTTACTTTGAAAAAATAACGACACTTCTATATGATATTACCTGGTATTTTCCAACCCAACCCAACCCAACCTAAGTTCTTATTAGTCTAGAAACCTCTCGATTAACTCTAAATGCTGCTTTTCAATAAGTATATCTTCTAAAAAACGACATTTAATATGAACCATCTAGATATTTTCCAACCCAACAGTTCATAGAATCAAAAAAAAAAGTCCACAAAACTTTTCAAAAAATCGCTCCTGTTACTTTAAACGCTTCACACTAGATGCTTTCATTAATTACAACATTTGTAAAAAAACAACATTTAATCTGAAATAATCATTTTTGCTTACAGACAGGCAGATGTTTTTTGTCTATAAAAAACAAAAAAGTCCAAGCGGCAGGTATCGGCTAGAAATAGGTAAATTTCGGGGTCAGACAGTTTTGTGTACATTGTACAAATAGAATTAGATGTGTTAGATTATTTTAAATAAAAAATTTAAATAGAATCAGAAAATTCAAAAAAATTGTTATACCAAATTGAATACATTCACCGAAACTACTTTATCAATGCAATTTCAGAACAGTTTTTATTTAAGTTGGTTAAAACTACTTTTAATAACATATTAGATCCACTAAAGCGCAAATTAACGTTCTCACTACGTTACACCTTCAATACCTCCACACATAATTTATAATCAAAAATTATCAAACAACTTTACACCTCAAAAAATTCAAATATCTATCAATTTAGGATAACTTTTGTAAACGTGTAATCAATATATATTTATTGGAACAAAAAATTGCCAATTTTCAAATAAAATATTCCTTAATTCAAAAGAATAATGACTCAACTTTGTTTTTTTTTATTTAAATTTTTGCGAAAAAAATAAACACTTAAAAATGGAATTTGTGGGATTTGTTGTTGCAATTGTGTGGCGTGAGAGTTTCGTGCATTATGTTAGTATAACTCTGACTCCATTGGAACCTCTTGGGTTAGAAAGCTATATGCCTCTGAGGATATAAATGAAAAGTGTATTTGAAAGAAACTAGGAGTTTAAATAACGTAAACTCAAAAACGACCGGGCCCATGACCGTTTGTGTTTGCATTCATTTTAACAGTCCCAGGGTCGCAATCTCTGGACTTGAATGATTTTTTTTTAATTTGGGAAAGATTTATGTTGTATCTATGCGTGCAAAAGTTTTCAAATGTGAACTTGGTCATTTTCCTCTAGAACAACACTGAAAAAAATTGAAGTTCATGACAACCTCATCTCGAAGTTGGCAGTTTATTATTCATGCAAAGAAAAATTATTTGCAATCAATTTCACTGTGATTGGGACAACTACACGATAACATTTGCCTAACAACAGACTGAGGTTTATTTAAAATATAAAGTGTTATATCCAATATAATAGTAGTTGAATAAAGATAATAACTATTTCCCTGAAAAAAATTTTCTTTGGCCTTATATCATGAATTTTTCATTTTAAAGTATTTGAGATTAATTGAACTATATTTTATTTTCACATAAATATTTCGTGTGATTGTCTCAACTTCATCGATTTATAATTTTAGAGTTGTTGAAGCAATTTCGTAGTTTGATTCGCCATATGTGACCGCACGGTGAGGTTGAGACAATTGCATTTCGATTGGAAATAGGACATGTCTTTTTCAGTGAAGGACAACAAAGTTTAATAATTTTTAAAACAGCTGATTTTTATGGAACCCTAAACGCCAAGGTTATCATCTGAAGAAAAATAATAAAAAAAGGTTCTAATATTCTTTATTTATAAATTTTATTTAAACATTATGTTAAAGTCAAAAATTGCGACCGTGAGAGTGCCGCTAAATTCCGTTATACTGTTATGCCGCAATCCAACGTGAATTAGGTCCAGTAGCATTTATAAGAGAAGGAAGTGTATGCTTTGGTAGTTGAGGTTTAATAAAACTAACGAACAGCCAAAGATACATTCCCTTCCAATCGCCACACTGTTCTATTTTTCTCCCTTATAATATGGCTGCTAGATATTTTTAATGTCAACATCTGCAAATATACATAATAACAAACATAATATTATCGACAATGCATCACATTGTCCGTACAACTAACAATCAATATAAATTAATACGATTCTCCAAAATCGTATTGTTTCAGTTCATAATAACGTTTTCAAATTCTTTTATATTAACTCTGTTATAAACAAACATAAGTAAAATCTACATAACTATATTTTTACATTTTCGTTAATATTCTCTGATACAATCTGATATTGAAATTGTTTTAAATTGTAATAGTAGTAGTTATCAATCTTGTTCATCCCGTAACTTATTAACGATTTATTGTCACTTCATTTTTTCTTTATAATTTTAATAACTAAAACAAAAACTAGCTCATTATATGTGGTTGATCCTTTCTATTTATAATTGACGATGATGAGATGAAATAGAATGTAGTCCTAAACAAGTTTTCGTATCACAATTTCTAAAATGACGAATATGGTTGATCTCCAACTTTGAAAACGGAAAATGATAATAATAAAGAGAAATATACAAATGCTTGGATAGTCATCTCGCTTACGCTTTTTGTTTAAGATTATTTATAAAATGTTTATACATTTTTGCAGTCAGTTGTTTTTTGAGTTGAAAAAAAACAACAAGTCTAATAGAAATTAGATCGGTTCGTTTGAAATATTCAGTTTTTTTGTGTTACCAAATTCAATAATAAGGAATAAAAAAGTTATAAAATTTTGTTTAAGCGATGCTTACTTTTTCGTGGAAGACATAAGTTAGTTGATGTAAACTGGCGGCGAATATTTTGAATAACTGAAAAAGAAAGTGATTGCAAATACCCGCTTTAATTTTATAAAAAAAAATTTTATTGTTTGTTAATATTTTTTTAAGCTCATAAAAAACCTAGAGCTATAGGTATATTTCATAAAAGTTATTTAGTCAAAGTTTTTTGATTGAAAGAATTTTCAAAAACAAAAAAATTTATAATACATTTAAGCTCTTAAAAATTTTAAACGAGAGATATAATTGTGAACCATTGAATACAGTTTGAAAAGAAATAATATTTTATATGAAAATTGTTTAGTTAAATTGCTTTTCATTCAAAAAGTTTTAAGACGAAACGGTTCTTTGCATCCCTGTATGCAAATTACGTTGTTATTACTGAACAAGGGAGTTACGTTGGGAGGGAGTTATAAGAGAGGGATTGTATTGCTAAACCGCTTTTGTTATGATCCAAACAATTTGTATGAAGTCATAACCGTCAACTAACTGGAATTGTATACGGATGGTAACCTTGGAATAGCTGTTAAGTTAATGATCACGTGGGAAAAATCGTATAACACCATCACTGGATTTATTTTAGACCACTACTCTGAGGCATACCAGTGCGAAAGTCTCCTCTATCAGGATTAACAATAGGCTGGATTTTTTTCTTTGAGACATCAATCAGCACAACACCACTACCTATTAAAGTAAGGTTTTTTGAAGTGAAAACTTCTTTAGGCGCACCAAACACAGATCTTTCCGTAGGTAATAAATTAAACTGATCCGTCATGCTAAAAAACGAGAGGCTAAAAATAAAACGTTTCAAATTGCGTTGTGGATATCGTGCTCGACTGTTGTGCTGTAGGTACTGAGTTCAACTCCAGGTGTGGTACATATTTTTTATTGTTTTTTTTTTAATTTTTATTAAATACCATTAAAATATTTATTTTTAATTTATGAATTGAATTTGAATTTTGAAATTGAATTTGTTAATTATGAAATTTTGAAATAAACTTTGAATTTTGCAAAAAGTTTCAATTTATGATTTTGTAAGAATTTTTTGGTAACACATGCGTAAAAAATATTCAATTTCGTACTAGAATAGAATAAAAGAAAAAACTACTTTTCCGCACATATGACCACAAAATATTTTGTAAGACTGGACCGTAACGCCGCCTACATGTGAGATTTGTAGTTAAATCTATGCATATATCTATCTATATATAATATTTTTATAGCACTAAAATAATTTAAATAACTTACCTTATAGTAAAAACAACTTAAACACATTGCATCATTTGAATTGCAAGAAAAAACAATTCATTTAGGTTTTCAAAGTTTACAATTTTGACAGCTCTTATTGAATTCCTATGTGTTGTTTTAGTTTTATTCTTATGTTTATATTTTCGAGCTAGTATAATTTACAACTATTACAACGAAGATGGCGCACTTTAATTATTTAGAAAGCTTAAATTTGTTTATAACTTTGTTAAATAAATGATTAAATGAACAATTAAATAAATATTTATAAATTTTACGCACTTGTTACAAAAAATAGTGTGTATTACTAGTGCGAATGCGTTTTCCAAACGCGAGTTATTTGCCAACTAACTCTTGTTTGGAAAACACATTCGCACTAGTAATACAATCTACTATTGTAATATTTTTAGAATTTTAAAAAAAGTTTCAATTTTTGATTTTGTAAGAATTTTCGGACTTGTTTTAGAATTTTTAATAAAATTTTTATTTTAGATTTTGTTATAATTTTTGCAATATTTTAAGAATATTGGAAAAGGTTTGAATCTTTAATTTTGTAATAATTTTTAAAATATTTTTAGAATTTTCAAAAACAGTTTAACTTTTTGATGTTATTATAATTTTTAGAATATTTTATGAATTTTGAAAGAAATATGAATTTTAATTTTGAAATATTTTGTCGAAACGCTAAATGGAAACGCTGATTGTATCATCTTTTCACTAAATTATGTTAATTTATGATCTGTTATAACTTTCCGGAAACGTATTGATGTTTCGTGTTGGTTTTGTGTTGGTTTTGTAATAAATCTTCTAAGCAGAGATAAACAATACATGTACTTTAACAAAGAGTTTTATGTTAGATATACATCGCTGCCCAAAACTAAAAACAATGTCCTCATGTCCAACAAAAATTAAACATGTTTGAGTTTCCAGGAATTATTTGTATTACATATTGTAACGAAAATCGAACTTTTATGAAAACTATTCATTAATTTTAACTACGCCGGGTAGCTCAAACACTATTTTAAAACTGAAAAATACTGAATTTATTACAAACAAACTTTTACCTTAAAATCTCTTATATATCAGAAAACTATCACAGCAAAAATACTTATTAAGTAACATACTAATTAGCACAAATAAAATAATTTAGTCAAAAGCAAATCAAAAATTATTATAAAAATCAAATTAAATTAGCTTACGTTATTACATCAATGTTGTCTGCATCGTGACTCCCTAGCCATGTTTGTTTTGGGACAGATCTTTGTTGTAACCATATACATAATTCTTTGGTTGGATGTCTTACACAACCATTAATATCAACACCAAAATTACTTATTCCATATAAACATGTTGCCGATCTCTCCATTTTCAATAGAGTATTTCCACTAGTTGTTTTTACTTTGTAGCATTCGTCATACCATCCTTTAAGTGTTACAAATGCTCCACTATTTCTAAATTCTCGTAATATTTTATCAATAGTTTCTGATCTTTCATTATAATCTCTAAATGCTGGATTAAGTTCAATAATTCCTTGAGTGACATTATCATTTTCACGAAAACAAGATATTTCTGAATGTCTAAATAGTTGTTTAAGTACAATTGGTCGAATTAACCCCACTTGCTGACCATCAACAATGAATGGACGACATTCTTTATTATTGAAACCCGTTAAATAGAAACAATTAAATTTTTGTGCTAACTTTAAAAATCTTAACATGTTTACTTCAGTTGAAGCCATTTTTTTCCAACGATTTTAAACCAATCAATTTCTTTACTTATTTATGAAAATAATTTAACAAAAAAAGGAAAACAATCATATTTTTTTTTATAACATTATTATTTTTTTTTGCACAAAATTTTTATTTTTATTTATATTTTATTTTCACCAAACACTAAAACAATCATTTTAATAAATTAAATTTAAGCAAAACTAATTCCTAAATTAAATTTATTTATAATACCAACAATGTTGTTATTAAATTTCCAAAATTATTCTAATCGATTTGGTTATCAAAATTCTTATTTTTATATCATATTTTTGCTTCTGTTTCCCTTTCCAACAATCACCAATTTCTCCAACGTATAAAAAAACATTAAACCAAACATGTTTATTGTTGAAATTGAGTGACGCAATTAAATCTCAACAGTAGCATACAAAAATGTTGCGACCTTTAATAAAATTAATGAAATTATTATTGAAAATGAAAATTATTATTTTTAGAACAAAATTGAAATAGTCCTGGCGTTACAATATTTAATAAAGTAAAATAAATTTTTTTTTGAAGAAATATAACGATTATTGATTGATGAGTGAAGTGGTTTGTATTTTGTCAACATATTTTTTATTTATGTTTTGTAAAAAGGCTCAAAAAAATTTTACAATCATTGTCTGTTCAAAATGCATGGCGTTGAATATGGAAAAATTTGGGAAAAAACGTAAATGTTTCGTTTTTTTAAACTTTTTTCGAGATTATCTTCCAAGCTAAACATGTTTCTAGCATATTTACTGTCCATTTGTTTCAATATTATATTGAATTTGTTTGTTTTGTAAAATATAAGATCCAAAAACCGAAATAACCATTTTTTCCACAAATCAGTCTTTTTGCGAAAATCTAAAAAACAAGAGCTAACCTAATAAAAGGAATATGATATTCATGTTCAGCAGCAACCCTATTCCCGAACACATATTTGTCAATCAACCATATTGTCAATTCCACCAAAATGCTTAACAGTTTTGTACGAAATTGGTATTCCATACCGAAATTTATGTTTCAAATAGGTTTATGTTTTAGTTACAAGATTATAACAGATTATAAGTTATAACACATTATTGGTATTAAATTCGAAACAGAACAACAAACAATTTGTTTTAAGCAAGTTTTTTGACCACTAATTTTTTTAATCCTTAAATATGCAAAATAAAATAAAAATGTATTTAATAAATAAATATGTTTTAATGATACATATAATAATATAATTATTTATTTGTTCGGGATTTTTGTGAGGAATTGAACTCTATTATTAATAACTAATATTAAAAACTTATTTTTCAATTATGAATTAATTTTTACGTCAATCGATGAAATTTGTATAAAAAAGTCAACACACAAAAAATAAAACAAAATTGTGATTTTGGCAGTAACTATATTGTTCTTGCCAGATTCACAATAGTGTTTAGTTTCTACACAACTTTTGTATTTTGGATTACGAATCTTACAATATTGTCTAAAGCGGTCATAGAGCCCTTAGGGCCCATTATTGTTCTATCCAGCTTCAACTCCTCTCAATTTATAGGAACAGTTGGAAAATATCAAGTTGTTGCAGATTAAATGTAGTTTTTAACAAAAATTTTAATTATTAGTTCGATGTTTCTTGAGTAATTTTTGTGTGATACCAGATGCCACGACTTCTGAATAACAGTAAAAAAAAAATTCAAATTTTTGATTTTTGATTTTTTTATAAATTTTACAATGTTTTTGGAATTTTGAAATCTAGGAAAAATTTTTGATTTTGTTATAATATTTAGAAATCAGTTAAATCAATTCAACCAGGCCCCTTTTTAAAAAAAATTTAAAAAATATAAATACATTTTGAAAAAATATAAAAATCCTTATCAAATATTTCATATTTAGTACGTTTATTAATGTCCAACAAAAAAAATTCTCTTATTATTGACTAGCATAAAGAACAAAAAAAAACAGAAATCGAACCAATAAATATTAAATATTTATTGACATAAATATATTATTCTATTTTCTAAGTTATTGGACGAATTTCGATTTGAATCAAAAGGAAAAATTTTATTTTTTTTAAAATTAAATAAGAAATTGCTTTATAAGATTGTCCTTAACCGACAATAAAAGGAATTTTTTTAGTAAATATTATAGAAACATAAAACTTCTCGAGAAATAAATGTACATTATACAAGACTGAATCCTAAGTGTTTGACTTCGTTTTCATCTTTCTAAATACGAAATTTTGTTTACTTACTGTTTGTTGTGTTTTTTTGTATAAATAAAAATCAGAGCATGTATTTACATTTCAAAGAAATATTCGTTTCTTTCTACAATTATAAAACTTCATATTGGTTTGAGAAAAAATGTTCGTTTGTTTTATATTTTCTATTATGGTTGTGATACATTTTGCTTTTAATATGGAAAAGATTCTGTGGTATGGCTTCGTAGCAAATTGGTTTTTGAGAATTTGCAATTAGACAATTTGAAAATAAAATATTTTAGTCAGATATTTTGTAGTGGTCTTTTTACTAGCTATACTTTACTCAAGGATATTTTTGGTATACGATGGATCGTTCTAACAACAAATTAGAGTACAATTCTTTTCCAAAACTGCTCCATTAAATTTATCTCATCGATGACAACTCGTTTCTGTTCCCATATTTCATACACCGAATCAATACATATTAACACAAAATCTATAACACATTTCATCCATCGTATTAACATAAAGGCTTCCAATATAATAAATTTATTTGAACATAAAATTACAGAGATATGTTTGAAACCCAAAACTTACCAATAAAAACATTTCTTCAATGTAACAACAATCTGTTTTTTATCATCTTAATCATGAAATTTATTTTCCTTTTTTAGGGTGGATTCTTCTTTTTCACCAATACTACTGCTAGCAAAGAGAATTCAAATTTAAGTGATACATCAAATATTTGGCCCATCGAAACATCATTGGAATATGATATAGAGGTAATGTATATGTTTCCACTGATTTTATTTTTAAATTGTGCGAAAAATTTTGTGAGTGATATAAATAACAAATGGAAAATTGTATTGGGAAATCATATATTATTGCTTTGATGTATGAACGTTTTTGTTCGTTATATGAAGTTGTTCTTTATGTTGTGTTTTTTGTGATTGGTTTTGATAATAAATTTGTTACGGTAATGAAGTTTCAAACATTTATGTTTGGGAAGTATTGATTTTTGGTTCTTCATTCGATTTTAATTTTTTTATAAATAAATCTGATCAAATTTGAATTTTCTTAAATGTTTTGAACAGTTAAAGTATTTAAATCAAAATTGCAATGCTAGCAAATATTTAATAAAATTTGGAGCATGTTAGTTTACTGGAGGGGATTTTGTTAAAGAAGTTTTAACGTTTAATGTATTGATATTAAATTTTTTATTAATTTGTTAATTTATTAATTTGTTAGACATTTTAGTGACACCAACTTTACATTTCACCAAAAAATTTAAAATCGGATAAATTACGAGTGAGTTCTCCTAAAATTTTCTGGCTATGTAATTTTTAGTCAGGTCCGGAGGGATGTAGGCATTAATTTTTGTTAGTTTGTAAATGATTGTTAATTCTACATGTGTGACAATTTCGCGTCGTCCAATTCTTGCTATTGACATACGGGTTAACTGGAGATATCAGATACTACTTGTAGCACCCCCAAGATATCAATCGCCCTGCTGATATCCTATAGGGATGCTGGCTGATGAGTTCTATGCAGTCAACGGTAGAATTTTCAGTTTAAGTTATGGAGTGATACCGTAAAGAAAAAGTGGACGAAAGGTTAGGATATCATGTAAGAATGTTTTGCTCGTTTTTCTTCTTTTTCTGTAGAGAATATTTTGAAGCCGATCTACAGGGTGGACCGAAAGTCACCATTGGGTTTAAAAATTTAATAACTTATTCGTTTATAAATATTTTTCTTTTCAGATTATAAAATATACAACAACAGTTTTACACAAAGTATGGAAAATAATGCCATTTAAATTAGAGGATTTTCCATAACATCTTTCAAAATTTGTGGCTCGAATTTCTGAAACAATGTTGGCCTCGAGTTCAAGGATTGTCTCGGGCTTGTTCACATATGCTTGTTCCTTCAAATAACGCTAAATAAAATAGTCAGGTGCTGACAAATCTGGCGAACGCGCTGGCCACTTTATTTTATAATTTTTGGAATTTATTCGCTCTCCAAAAATTTGACTTAAAAGTGCCATTGTGTCTCGAGCAGTGGCTCTATCTTGCTGAAACCACATCTCAGGTCTATTTTCAAATGCAGGGCGTAAAAAAAGTTCTATCATAAACCGATACCGCTCTCCATTTACGGTTACAGCACTTCTATCTTCATTTTTGAAGAAGTAAGGCCCAATGATATTTTCAGATGTAATGCCACACCATACTCTACACCTAATGTTGTGAAATTGGCGTTGATGAATGGCTCTTGGATTTTCCGCGCCCCAGAACCTGCAGTTCTGCTTATTATAACAAAGCTATAACAAGAATTCAAATGAGCTAAGCTATAACAAAAATTCAAATGAAAATGAGCTTCATCACTCATAATCAGATTTTTAGTAACGTTCATTTCTTTTCTAGCCAACTGTTGAAATTTAACTGCAATATTAGACGTTGCGTATGATCTGCTGGTTGTAATTCTTGCACCGATTGGACCTTATATGGGAATAAATGATGTGTGAGCCATTCCTAGCTGAGCAAAACGCCTACTGAGCTAAGCATATGTTTCTGGTGTTTCGTTAACACTTTGCTCTACACGTTCAATATTATCCGCAGTGCGAATTAAACGTGGTCTACCGGTTCGAGGCAAATTGGCAAATCTTGCGGTACCATGTTGGTGGTGACGATGAACTAAGCAACGAATCATTGCTTCAAGGGTCTAATTCTGACGTTTAAATGTCGACGGTATGCTCTTTGCGTTAAAATAATTGATCACTGATTTAAATATTTAAATTCTATTATTATGGTTCTTTGTTCAGTTGTGAATCCCATCATTATTTATTCTCCAGGCTAGGGATTGCATGCAATCCCGGCATTTTTTACTTCACAAATCCCGGGATCCCGGGATTCGTGAAGCAAAAAATCCTGGGATTGCAATCCCTACTCCAGGCGTTATTAAATAATCTGAAAAAAAAAAATAAATAAACAAAAAAGTTAATAAATTTTTAGGCCGGTGACTTTTGGCCCACCCTGTATAATGGTGAGGTCTGTAAGTTAATGATTTAAATTTAATTGATAATTTGGTGTTGAAGCAGGTATCACAATTGTCACGAATCAGTAAGTCTTATTGTGTGGGCTACGATAATATCTGTTCCTTACCTAACCTGATACGCTGTTCATTTTATCCCAATGTTCTTTTGTTAGCTCACTAACTCTTTTGTTCAACAACTCTTTTAATTATTTTATGAGCTTGTGACTTATTGATAGTATTTTAACACATAAAAACAAAATAATGAATAAAATAAAAAATAAATTAAATAATTTCAGCTGCTCAGCAATGAAGCAAATACATTTTTGAACTACTGAAACGCCAATCACTTTTATACAGAAGCCGAGATTTCAGTTCAATAGGACTTATAGAAAGTCGGTATACAGACATCAAAGTTTTCTCGTTTTTCTCGTTATACTTTTTCAAAGTACGATCCTAAAAATTGGTGTAAATAAACACAACTGATTTTCGAATTTTTGTATTTTACAGTTTGTTTGCGAAAATCTCCAATATCGTTCGCGGTAGGAGAGGCTAAGCGTATAGGAAACAAGCCGAGGTTGCAATTTTAAGTCCGTAATAATGATCGTACGCTGTTTTAAAAATTTGACAATTTTGTAGTGGAAATGAAAACCTTAGAACAAAATGTAACCGGAAGTGACAGAAGGAAAACTAGTATATGATCTCCTCTGCCCAAAACTCCTCTCATTGCTGTTCAAAAATAATTGTACCATATTGCTTTCAAAAACTATATCTACTCTTCCCACAAAACCAGTAATTCCGGTAAGCTGGTTGTTCAAACTGCTGGTCGTTTGACCTTTTCGTTGTTGTAGGTTTGAATGATGCTCCCATATTCCGTTTTGAGCTACATTTTGTTTCAACAGTAGTTGTGTCTCCACTTAGTTAAATTTTAGATCTCACGTCCAAAATTAAAGACTGCTTCACGAAAGCCATTCCTAAATAACTTTATGTCTGCCATTAACAGCAGTTGTTTATATCATTTGATCCCCATCTTTATTTGATCGAATTTTTTTTCATCAACATTAACTTTTCTCAGCAACATTCTTCACTGAAATTCTATTTCATTAACGGCTCCATAGCTCTACCAAAAAACTCTTTAAGTACAAATAAACGTCTTCTACATGCTTCCTTTCTACTTACTCATCTATGTACAAAAAATGACGATCTATCTCCTTATCCATTTATTCTAAACTCCAGTCCAATATGACAATTATCCTATGACCAGTATCTGATGCTTCTTCTATCACTATATTTACAAAACTTTCGTTTCTGATATTGAACTTCAAATACCGTTTTTTGAAATGGAAGAATGACCAAAATCATCGATTGTTTGTCTCTTCACACATTCGAAGTCGTTCCCAAATGTTTCATGGAATGTAACTTTTGGTGTTACTCAATCTTATATGGTTTGCATAACATATTCGTAAACTTAAGCCACTCAATTAATTATCAATAAATATAGGTAAATTTTAATCGCAATTGAAGGACTGCGTGCCTGGCAGAGTTGTAATCCGACGAGCTTCAACCATGTGTGTTCGAACAGTAATATCCCGCAGTTCAGTACAAATAATCAAATATGCATTCAAAACGGTCTGTTTAACAGAATTAAACAAAGAAGAGACACTAAAAACTTGAGAAACCGAGATCATCACACCAACACCAATAAAACTGCAACTATAACATTTGAAAAAAATTACTTAAATGTTGCACTCACCCCGTGATTGTTCCGGATCTAACTCTTCATTCCAATTCCAATCTAATAAACAGATCATCTACATATACTTAAGCATACGATAAATATTAGACAAACAAAGATAATGTCGGCAATTGTTCAAATTGTTAGAAATATAATAACTGATGTCAAAAAACGAATGTTGGCAATTATCCAAGTTGTTCGTAGTATATCAAATGGTGTAATAAAAATGTAGAATTTGTTAGAAATATAATAACTTGGCGAGTTATACTTTCAAAAAACAATAATGTTGACGACGAGTTTTATTTTTCTCAATGTAATAACCTTCGGAAAAACTAGTAGTTGTAGATAACGTACAAAAAAAATCGACTTAAATAATCACAAGTAGGAATAATAGGTTTAACTGCATATTGAATTTTGTTTCAAACCTTGTTTTTCTTCTTGAAATTTTCTTAATAGATCAAAACACACAAAAATTAAGGTGCACACAACACAGTTTTATGTTTCTTTTGTCGTTTACAATCTAAATTTAACTGTACGTTCATTTTCCCTAATAAATTTGAGCATTTGCAATTCTAATTAAAAGGTCAGTTTATCTGATTTCTTTGTATATTGCTACACTACTACTTTTTTCATTACTAAAAATTTGACTAAAAGTTGATTTTATTTTACTAACACTCCATCAAATTATTCTGAATGGAACAATAAATTGAAAAAACATATAAACTGTTTTTTCATTTAATTAATACAATTAATTAAATTTTACCAACAATTATCAAAAATCCAAGCATATATCCAGAAAATTTCATGAACCAACAGCATACAAAATGAGATAGCAAATCAAAAAAATAACATTCCGAACCGGGTGAAGAGAAAATATGGATAAAAAAGACGATCAGTTGTATTGAATGAATTGATTCACGTAAAAAAAGTTGTTTAGACAAATGGACTTCTACAAGTTAAACGGCTTCGTAACAATATCAAGTGAGCCGTTCTTTAGTAATATGGTTTTACAGTTAATCTGAGTTTGAATTTCCAGAAATATTTCGGACCACTCTGTTCTCAAATTATACCCTTTAAAATATTTCTAAGAAAACATGAGTACTTTTTTCTTCAACCAAACTAGTTGTATGCTTAGTATGAAATTGATTGGGAGTCCACCGGTCGTCCAGATTACGAATCTCATCTAAAACTAATATTTTTGGACCTGAGATGCACATCTTTAAAAATTGATAGCTGTAGAACAAAAACTCGCTAAATTAAATTTTATTATGTTTTAGGCTAAGGTTGGAACTTTCATATTAGCTTATTAAAAAAAAAAAAATAAGCCAAATGCTTGATCTACAACATCACCGCCATCTTTAAAAAATTATTTCTTATGTTTTATTATTATTATTTTTATCAGCGTAAGTAAAAGGTTTACTGTGTATTTTTTTCGAGTACTAATCATTGGCATGTTACTTATTTATTGGCATATTTCTTATTTGAGTAAGAAATTTTTTTAGTAGATTGTTGTCGTTGTTTAAAAGGTCATGCAAATTTTTACAAGACAAACTATATTTGACACGAAAAATGGCTTTCACAATTCAATTGTAATATTTTGATGTCCACGCTTTATTTACCTTAAAAAACGCGTCCAGTTGCAGCTTTAGTTCCTGGTAAGAACAGCGCGTAATCAATTTATAGTTCATTATTGTATGGAACATGGTTTGTTTCAAAATGTTTCTAACCATTTGTTCTTTATTACCGTTTATTACCGCCATTCCTCACCTTGTCGTACTTCCTTCACAAAAATCGGGAATTTTTTGAAAACGCCGATGGACGTAGGACAAACTGTTAAAAACAGAGACAGTCCCACCAAAAGCGGAACTTTTGGTCACTTTATCAGTCCCACCAAAAGCGGGACTTTTGGTCACTTTGATCCATCTACTTCTGTTTTTTTTAATTAAATTATATTTTAATTAACTCAACGCAACTGCCAATATTTGTGATCAGTAATTGTTCGATCTAAGTTATTTCTTTTAATAAAAATTATTATTATAGTTTTTGATAATAAAATCAATTGAAACCCAAAATCTAAAATTTGTCTAAAACACATTAATTCTGCCAATATATTTCCAATTGTTGTATCCGAAATTTAGTTCTTTTCCCTATTTATATTTTAATAGAAATCTACCTTCAACACAATACCATAATTGATCGATCGATTTGATTTCCAATCATTCTATTTTTTCCTAGAATTTGAATTGCTCGATTTGTTTGTTATTTTTTCGATTTTTCATCTTTCCCTTTTCTATTCAAATCTTAAAACCACAAGAATAAAATCTCAACCAACATCATTTGTAAATATTTTGTTGTATCAACATTCGAAAATGTTTTTCTTTCTCATTCCTTCCATATCTGTGTTTAGATATGGTTACGGTTACAAAGAAAATGAAAAATATCTTATGACTGTTGTTTTTTTGCGGTTTTACTTCTTATGTTCTTATATTATTTTAAGTTTATGGTTCTAAAAATAGGAAAACAGGGCGATGGAGATGACAAGTTCTTACGTTTATATGTAAAACGCTTCATCCCCGATTGATATTTTTTAGTTTATGCAGCGAGCAGCTTGAATTAAACACAATTATCATGTACATATAAGTATAACCATGTTGAAGTTATACAAAATGTTCATTGTATCACAATAAACCAACCTGCACTCTCACATATTATTTAAAAGTTCACATCCTGAAAAAAGCTTCTTTAATACAGAATCGTATCGAAAGACTTATGATAACACCCTCATATACAGATACGCTGTTTTTTATTTTTTTCGATTAGATAATCCATTCTCTTAGCTTAACTTATCCATTTAAAAATTGGTTGTCGTGATCGTTCAAGGATAATCGAATTACTTTAGACTATGTTAAATATGGGGAATATATTTAAAAATTTAAATGAAATAACTTTCAGAAGTTGTATTTGTTGTTCAAATTATCAACTTGAAATGTTGTTATTTAAGTTTGATAATATAATTTGACTTTATGTAGTGAGCTTAGAAATTAGGATATATTAACTTGATGCTTAAAGAGTTACTTTATTTGAATGTGCGACTGTAGTCAATTAGTTACTGAGTTTTAAATCTGAGAATGGGAAAGGAGAATAATGCCTCTAAATGTTCTAGACCGAGCTGTGAAAATTTGACCATTTTTGATATTCCTGAAACTTGACATATAAGTAGTAGGGACAATTGAAAAAATAAAACTTATTTTACAATTTTTTCAAAGTGCATAGTTTGATCATAGGGGGCACCCTAACATGCATGAAAAATGAAAATTCTGCCAATCCGATGTAACTTTGAAATTAAATTGCTCAAGAACGGCTATACCGATTTCATCAAACTTTTTTTTGTTTGATAGGTGATAGGTTAGTCGTTTGAGGTCGGTTAGTCGATAGGTTAGTCGTTTGAGAAAAAAAATAATTAATTGTTTTTGTAATTAATTTTTGAATAAAAATATTAAAAAATTTTTTTTTAAATGGCGCTAGGGTTGAAGATCAAACCATGTCCTCATAAAAGTTTTTTGCCGAAAACTATATCAAAATCCTTAACCCAGACCGAAATCTTGATATCTCAGAGCTGTGAGATTTCAGTCCCTCCATATTTTTACTTTGCAATATAAGTGGTAATATAACAACAGCTATAATATCTCGAATCACTCTAAGCGCACCCAATGGCTCAAGTATTTTCTATATATTTCTGTTTGCCTTAATATTTTCCTTATTCAATTTTGTATGCAACTTTATTTGAATGAAACATACGTATATTGTATGTGTTCATTTAGCTTTCGTTACATTAACCTTAACCTAAATCTGTGAGAAATTTTCGAAATAGATTCGTCTATTATGTATAGGAGGTTTATCTTAGGTTATATAGCTTTATCTTTTTATATCTACATCCTTGGTTTCGCCTTGTTGGCCTTACTAAATTCTATTAAAAATGTCATTTAACTTTTATTTAGGTTTTAAATTTGCTGATAATCTTCTAAGTCCTCTTACGCAGGAGTTCTTCAAAGATTGCATTGTTTTTCACATCTTTCCTTATCTAAAACAATGTTCATCAGATGTGCTTAATATAACAATAGACCCTATTTGATTTAGAATAAAGTCATACAAACAGTGTTGAATTAAAACAAATGAAATAAAGCTTTGCCACTTTAGAGCATTACCTATATCAAACATATTTCCGTTAAAGTTTGATGTTAATGATCTCAAAGAAAACAAATCTATCAGATTTGGTAATCGAGATTGAAAACGAAATGAAATCTGTGGGATATTGTCAATCTTACTAAAACGCAGTTCAACAGTTAGGATATCTTGGGTATGGCCGTTTTGAAATGGTAAGCTGATTCTGGTTGATATAAAATTCATTTATTCACCCCAGCATGGAATGCTGTTTTCATTTCGAGGGTGGAGCATATCCACCCAACTTAAAATGTTTAGATGTTGTTGAAAGCAATGAAATTGATCGGTTATTTAAACAAATTTTACCAAAGCGCTTCGAGTGAAGGTATGGAGAATGTTGAGTGGCCGAGTGTTAAGGTAGTTGGATTTGAACTGGGAGGATCCGGGTTCGATGCCCATCCTGGCTAAAGTGTTTTTCGTTATTAAAGAATAAAATATAGGAAATTGGAAAAGGCGTTCTATGAGCTGATCTTCGCAGGAGGGATCGATTTTGATCGATTATGATCAATGTTGATCTACGGGTCTGACTACCCTGCATACTCCAGTCCCTGCCATTGACATATGAGTTTGCGTGAGATATCACATACCACTGGCAATGGCAGGAGATGTCATTAACCAAGATGATATCTTAGGGTGCTGGCGGACAAACTTTAATTAGTCAACGGCAGCACTTCCAGTCTTAGCTGGGCAGCGTTCCGTAGTGGTACCGCTCATTATCTCTTCCGAGGAATTGGACCAACACGTTATTATGTGTGGGTTTTGTGCCTCGATTGAGGTGGTGAGCGCTGCGTCTGGGGTGCACTGCATCAGCTGGATTATTGGCATTTAGTTTTGTTTTTTTTCTGCAAATTTCTCACAATTTGTTTTTCACTTATTATTTTGTTATTATTTCTTCATCTTATCATGAAATATTGGCATATGTCATATTTTATTGTATGATAGGATTTTTTACTTAGTTATCCATTTCAAAATAAAACATAAAAAAATAAAATAAAACCCTTTTGATATATATATATATGGCAGTACAACCGAAAAAAAAATAAGTCTGGTAAAGCAAATTTGTGCAATCCACCCGCCCATAAAGCGGCACGTCCACGGAATTTGCAGGGACAAAACATATATAAATCAATAAAAAAAATTAAAATACATGTTCAAAACATCTGCGGATTAATCGCTAACCATGACCACGTGCAACATCATCTTGAGCACGACAAACCAAACATTCTATTCCTTATACAGAAACACAAGTTTCTGAAAATTTTCTCTTTATAGAATCGCTTAATTCCAAATATAGGCTCGAATCAGCTTTCAAACTCCATCAGGGCGTATGCGCATTCATTCATGAGAGTGTTGCGTCCGCGCGCTTTCCAAATTTTAAACTACACGATGACGGCTTCAATACAATGGTTTTAAAGATTTGTCTTTCAGAAATGATTTTTTTTACAATAGCTTTATACCGGTCCTCCAAAAAACGTAACCCATACTTTTTTAATATACTGACAAAAATTGTGGACGAGATTAGAGCAAAGTCCCCTAATTGTGAAGTTATCGTTACCGGTGACTTCAACGTCCACAACAAATCATGGTTGGAATTCTCCAAATCGACCGACGATGTTGCCAATAGTGGAAAACTTGCAGAAATTTTTGCCGCGTCTCAGGGCCTATTCCAAATTGTTAAAAGCCCGACTTTCACTCCCCGTAATGGCGGTGATAATAATTTTCTTTTAGATCTCTATCTTACCACAATACCAGATATTACGAGTGTCGATGTCGCGAAAGGTAGTATTGGAAATTCTGATCATTATTTAATCTCATCAGTTATCAAAACTGATTTACTTAAAACTACAGCTCCCAAACCCCGCAAAATATTTCACTACTCAAAAATGGATAAGAGTGGTGTTCAAAATTTTTTCCATGGTTTCCCTTTTGACCGTCATTGTTTTTACACTGACAATGTAAATGTTTCTGCTCAAAACTTTACAGAAACCATCCAATTTGCTATCAATAAATTCCTCAATAAATCCCTTTCTTCATAGTAAAACCCAAACAAAAGTACTTGTATTCGATAGCTGCCAAAACGGCACTTAGAAACAAACGTAGATCATTTAATATTTGGATTCATAACAAAACTCCCACTAATCGATCCCAATATCTAAAGGCCAACAAAATATCTAATCAGATTATCTCAAACGAAAAGTCTGAAATTGACAGAGCGAAAGCCTCAAAACTTTCGTCTATGTCTGTTTCTGACAAGAGTTTCTACAGTGCCATTAATTCTTTAAATTCTGGTACAAAATTTTCTATTCCCCCTATTATTGATGGTGATTTAATCGTCAATGATCCCGCAAGAAAAGCTAACTTGTTCGCTGAACGCTTTGCTCTGAACTCCACTATTTTGGAAACTCCTAAAGAAATACCCCAAATCTTCAGGAGTTAATATGAATGAACTTCACTTCAAACCCAAAATAGTCGCTCAACTTCTAAAGGGGTTAAACATCAACAAAGCCTCAGGAATGGACAATATTCCACCCATTATTTTAAAAACCTTTTCCAAAGAACTTGCACCAACTTTAACTAAAATATTCTACCAATCCTACAAATCTGGTATATTTCCCTCGTGCTGGAAGTTGGCAAATGTCCAGCCCGTCCCCAAAAAGGGACCAAAATCCGATATCTCAAATTATAGGCCAATAGCTTTACTATCGGTCCTATCCAAAGTCTACGAGCATGATATCAATACACATATTTCAGGATTCCTCGAAGAAAATCATTTAATATCCGACAGCCAATACGGTTTTCGAAACAAAAGATCAACTACCGATCTATTAAACTATGTAGCGCATTGTTGGAACAGCATACATGATAAAGGTGGTGAAACATACGTTATCGCTTTAGACATCTCCAAGGCATTCGATCGAGTCTGGCATGCCAACTTAATCAACAAGCTCGTTGCGTACGGTTTCCATCTCAATGTTGTGAGCCTGATTCAAAATTTTCTATCCGACCGATACATTTCGGTCTCCTTAGACGGATTTTCTTCTGAGTCTAAACTAATTAACGCTGGTGTACCTCAAAGCTCTGTACTGTCCCCAACCCTATTTTTGATTTATATCAACGAATTGTTGAAAATCACCAGCAACCCAATAAATAGATTTGCAGATGATAGTACTCTGCACAAGTCGTTCGAGCCCCTTCCTTCAAAAGGTAAATGCACGAACGAATTAATCCTGCCCGGAGAGACGCTGCCATAAACGTGAACAAAGACCTGAATAAAGTCGCCGACTGGGGTGACCAAAACCTTATCAATTTCAACTCTACCAAAACACAGCTGTTGATTGTTTCCAGATTAAAGACCGAGTTCCCTAAAGATATTTTATTTAGTATGTGTGATGCTGATGAACCAATAGGTGAATGTAAAAACATTCGTTTATTGGGTGTCACAGTTTCAAATGACCTACTCTGGAACGATCATGTAATGGCGATGGCAAAAAGCGCGTCTAAAAAACTCGGCCTCCTAAATAGCAAAAAATTTTTCATTCCATACCAATTGCTCCATGTTTATAAGTGCTATATTCGTCCCTGTATGGAGTACTGTGGTCAAGTTTGGGGTGCTGGTTCTGTTTCCATCTTGGCCCTCTTGGACTCTGTTCAAAAGCGGGCTATACGAATTCTGGGTGATCGAGCTTTGACATCAAAACTTGATTCCCTACAACATCGTCCCACTGTTGCTCACCTCGTTGTTTTTTACAAATATCGTCATCAACAGTGCTCAGATGAAATCAGCGGCATCATGCCTCAAACTTATTCTTACCGCCGTTCCACACGACAATCGGCTACCGCAACCAGTGAAACGGTAAAGATCCCGCGCAGTCATACTATAGCACATCTCGCTTTGTTGGGGGTTAAAATTGTGTTGGATAAATGATCTGCAGTACTTTTAATTGCAGGATCTAGAAGATGTACGTCTTCGTTGGGATCATCTTCTGTGCTCCATTCTATTGAGTCCGGAAAGCGAGTTTGAAGTAATATATCTAGGGTCTCCATGCAGCTAGTTGTATACGTACCGTTTGGTTTGTAGATTGAACCTAGAGGCTTTGTGTGATCAGACAGCATCAATTTTTGGAGTCGAGGTGCAGGAGGCATATAATCATAATCCGCAAGCATATAATCATGATCAGACGTAGAACTTCCTTCGAAACATGCTACTTCTTACTATGGGTATCAGTGTTTATGTTAGTTAGGCTAGGTTCACGGGCCTCACCTCTGATTGCATTTACCTACCTTTGTTTGCAATAATCATATTGTTTCTATACAAAAATTAAAGCAGACTCTCGTTTTTTTGTGTTAATCTTAATACCTACCCATACGGTGTGATGAGCGTTAGCATCATTTACAAAATCCTCCTTGAGGAAGATGAATTTCTATCTGGACGGTTGATCTTGTAAAACCTCTGCAGATAAATTCATTCAACGGAAATATTACTTCGGTCTGAAAGACCTAAGTATTACATTCATGAGCTCAAAGTCAAATTCTTACTCCCTCTTTTTTTGGCATTTCTCGACGTTTTAGGACCAGCTGATTCTAAAAAAGCAAAAAAAAATGTGTGTCTGTCTGTAGGCCGGACGGCCGTCCGGCCGTCCGTCATTACCTACGCTGCAGGGATAACGGCTGGAGGGATTTCAAAAACTTTTTTTTCTAAAAATAGGTATTTACAAGGGACAAGTCCGAAAGGACGCTGTGTTCGATAACTGTACCGGAAGTGTGTCAAAAAAATCATTATGTGTCTCAAAAATAGCAAATTTTCATATTTTTGGCTTAAAAAACGTTCATTTTAAGTGATTACGAGTAGGAACATTAAATTTGGAGAAATCTTGATGGTCGGGATTAGTATGTGAGGTCAAAAACTAGATTATTGCATTATAAGTTTGTCAAAAAAATGTTGTCAAGTGTGTCAAAAAATGATTTCATTTATTTTTTAGCCAATTTTTTGGAAAAAAAAATTTAGTTGTTTTTATGGCGTAAATGTAATTGGACGTGGAAATTTTTGAATTTGTTATAGTTTTTGAAATATTTTTGGAATTATGTAAAAAGTTTGTATTCTTGATTTTGTAATAATTTTTGCAATATTCTTAGAATTTTCGAAAAAGTTTTAATATTTGATTTTGTTATAATTTTTGCAATATTTTTAAAATTTTGAATATTTGATATTCCTCAATATTTGATGTTGTTATAATTTTTGCAATATTTTTAGAATTTTTGAAAAAAATTTTAATCTTTAGTTTTGTAATAATGTTTGAAATATCTTTAGAATTTTGAAAAAAGTTTGATTTTATTTAATTTTTACAATATTTTTGGAATTTTGCTAGAAATATGAATTTGTGATTTTGTAATATTTTCTCGAAACGCTAAATGGAGAGGTTTTTGAGTAGTTTGCTGAGTGTATCATCTTTTCACTAAACTATGTTAATTTATGATCTGTTATAATTTTCCGGCAACGTATTGATTTCATGTTAGTTTTGTAACAAATTTCTAAACAGAGATAAAAAATACTTGTACTTTAACAAAGAGTTATGTTTGATATACATCGATTCCCAAAACTAAAACCATGTCCTCATAAAAGTTTTTTGCCGAAAACTATATCAAAATCCTTAACCCAGACCGAAGTCTTGATATCTCAGAGCTTAAGATTTCAGCCCCTCCATATTTTAGAATTAAGTTGTGCTCAAACGGGTTAACTGATGTTGATATTTAATTTTTTTGATTTAAAGGTACTAATAGTCCCTGGGCCGGCACCGATTTCATGTGATGATTACCACATATTTTATACTTCGTGAGGCGCCTGTCCTTGACCAGCCCGAAAATATTTGTTCTGCGATTTTTCTCAAATCGGCCACTTTTTCGTTCGGTAAGCTCTGAAAAATGCCGATTGCCCGCGATCTTGTAAATTTGCTATCACATTTTTTTTTTAACTGTGGGGGTTGGAAATTTGTTTTAGAACAAGAGGGTAAGCTTGTCTGACCAAAATGTGTCTGTTATTCTCGAGTCCGACAACTGACATTTTGTATGTTTGGGTTGTCGGACAAGGTTACCCTCGTGTTCTAAATCAAATTTCCAACCCCCATAGCTTAAAAACACAAAAATTTACAAGATGCCGAGCAATAGCCATTTTTCGGAGCTTTCCGAACGCAAAAGCGGCTGAATTGAGAAAAATCGCAGAACAAATGTTTTCGGGCTCGTCAAGGACAGGCGCCTCACGAGGTATAAAATATGTGGTAAACATCACATGAAATCGGCTCGGGCCCACGACTATAAGTAAAGAAGTAAAGTTTTATGACAGTTTTATGCTGATAAAAAAAGTTACATTTTGATAAGATTTTTTTCGATTTTCTTTAATTTTTTCTTTAATGTATTTATAATTTAAAGATTTATTATTTACCCAAATATATGTCTAAATAACTTAAATAATACATTGCGCTCTAGTAAAAAAATCTAAATGACAGTCCAATTGAAAAGTAACCTCAAAAAGCAACACGCGTTATCTATTAAATAAAGAAATAAATACGGAATTTTTTTTATTATTTTACTCAGCCCTGGAACAATTTCTTAGTAACGCCAATGGTGGTTAGCCTATCCTTTTTTAATTAAAAAAAATGAGCAGTCGCTAATCTTGGCAAGTGACATATAAACTGAAAACTGGGACCAAAACATGCACCGTTCTGAAATTTGAGCCAAGTCAAGTCCAAGCACCGCGCCAAAGTTTGAGCTTAATCAGGAATTGAGTCTAGGAATGGCAGCATATTTTCGTTTTGAATTCAAAATTTGTGATTGTCGATTTATGGCCAGTTTTACGTATAGCAAGCGTCGTATTTTGACTAATTTCGATTACACGGATATCAACAGCGTCCTGACAGAATTTTTTTCTTTCTTCATTTTTTGGGCAAAAATTTTGCTAAATATGCAACTGGTTAGCCTATCCTTTTTTTAATCCAGAAAAATGAGTAATCCTTAATAGCAGTAAATCCTTTAGTCCTCTTCAAATTTATCAAAACTATTTTCTGACCATCGCATAGTTAGAAACCTAATCAGCTCCATGTTCTCAGAATCTAAATCCCAATTCGCTAACTGTTAGACTTCTAAACTCACAAGCCTTGTTACACAAACAAATAAACTAAGAATATTTGTTGCACGCTAGACTGTAGTTTTAATCGTTTTAATTTTCAAAATTGACATTAACTTAGCTTCAATTCCGTTATTTCAAATAAGATATGCTGGTTCATATGCAAGTGAATCCACATGTGCAATTAAATCTATAATATTAGAACAAACTGGCAAACAATGAGTTTTAACTCATTAAAATTTTAAATTTTTGAAAGAAAAACTTTCCATTAACTATGAATAAGTTTCAGTTCCTCTTGCAAACGAAGTTTTCTATTTGATTTTCCCAACGGTTTAATTTTTTAATGTATGTTTGTTTGACTATTTTTATTACTTTGAAATTTTGTATTGACAATAGAAATTGTTTGCCTAGCACTAATTCGAAATCGTGTATACATCCAGAATAATAGTTTTGTATTATTATGGGAAATGATAATATTATATTTTCCATTATTTTAAGAGTAGATTTATTTTCAGATAATCGTCATGAAAATGGAAGAATGTATATATACAACAGATGTGTGGAATTTGTTGTATGCTAACTCGATAAGTATAGCAGTAAGTTTATCATGATTCAAGTCATAAATTATAAAACGCCATTGTGCAGTAAATTTGATTTGTTTTTATCTGGATAAAATACAGGAAAATATGGAGGGGCTGAAATCTCACAGCTCTGAGATATCAAGATTTTGATATAGTTTTCGGCAAAAAACTTTTATGGGGACATGGTTTTTAGTTTTGGGCAGCGATGTATATCAAACATAGCTTTTTGTTAAAGTACATGTATTTTTTTATCTCTGTTTAGAAATTTATTACAAAACTAACACGAAACATCAATACGTTGCCGGGAAATTATAACAGATCATAAATTAACATAATTTAGTGAAAAGATTATACAATCAGCAAACTATACTCAAAAACCTCTCCATTTAGCGTTTCGAGAAAATATTTCAAAATCACAAATTCGTCTTTCTCTTAACATTCCAAAAATATTGTAAAAATTAAATAAAATCAAAAGTTCAAACTTTTTTCAAACAAAATTCTAAAAATATTTCAAAAATTATTACAAAATCAAAGATTAAAACTTTTTTCAAAAATTCAAAAAATTATAACAAAATCAAAAATTGTAACTTTTTTCAAAATTATAAAAATTATAATGAAATCAAAAATTTAAAATTTTTCAAAACTCTAAAAATATTCCAAAAATTCTTACAAAATCAAAAATTGAAACTTTTTTTAAAATTCTAAAAATATATATAAAATTCAAATTTTTTTTTTCAAAATTCTAAAAATATTCCAAAAATTAGAATAAAATCAAATATTTAAACTATTTCTAAATTCTAATAATATTCCAAAAATTCTTAAAAATTCAAAAATTCAAATTTTCTCTAAAACCCTAAAAATATTGCAAAAGTTATAACAATATCAAAAATTTAAACTTTTTCTAAAATTCTAAAAATTATAATAAAATCAAAAATTAAAAATTTTCCAGAATCCTAAAAATATTCCAAAAATTCGGCTAAATTTTTTTTGCCAAAAAGTTATCTAAAAAAATAAATGAAATCATGCTTTTGACACACTTGACAATATTTTTTTGACAAACTTATAATGCAATAAAATTCTCAATAATAATAATTTCATGTTCATTATACATTTCATTTCATACAAATAACTAATTTTATTTTTTTCTGAAAACATAAATGAAAATCATTCTTTTGACATCAAGTGTGCCAAAAGAATGATTTTTTTTGATTATTTTTTTGACTAACTAACAATTCTCAATAATAATAATAAAATTTCATGTCGTACAACTAATTAATTTTATTTTCCCAAAACATTGGGTAAAAAATAAATAAAAATCTTTCTTTTGACACACTTGACAACATTTTTTTGACAAACTTGTAATGCCATAATTCTCAATGATAATAATAATGTTTCATGTCAAACAAATAATTAATTTTATTTTTTCCAAAAAATTGTGTAAAAAATAAATAAAAATCTTTTTTTGACACACTTGACAACATTTTTCGATTCGAAAGCGTGTTATAAGCTTTAAATTTTACAATTCGATCAATTCGAGGTTCGTTCTTTGATTTAAACTCATTCTCCTCACTTATTCTAATCCATTATTAATAAATACGATATTATCACACATATCGCCGCGTTTTTATATTATATTTTAATGGATTTCAAAGAAAGTTTTTTGGTCAAATTGCTATGTAAAACTAGTAAATATTAATTTCTATTACAGAAAAGAGTTAAACTGCAAGGCTGGTCAACGTGGTCTGATTGGTCAACTTGTTCAAGATCATGCGATGGTGGTGTAGCAAATCAGTTGAGGCGTTGCCATTCACCAAATGGATGTGTAGGTGAATCTGTAAAATATAAAATATGTAATATGCAGCCATGTCCAGATGCACAAGATTTTAGGGCACATCAATGTTCTGCCTATGATAATGTTCCATATGATGGTGCCTTATTTAAATGGACCCCACATTATGATTACGCAGATCCGTGTGCGTTGACGTGTCGGTTAGTTTTTATTAACAAAATATTCATTCACTTTTCTTTAAGTAATTCGATGTCTTTTTTTAAAGCGGTCGACCTGATCATTCCTCAGAAGAAAATCTTCACAGTTATGATGAATTTGACGATGAACCTGCAGTTGTTGTACAGTTAGCAGCTAGAGTTCAAGATGGAACAAGATGTCGTCCTGGAAGTCTAGATATGTGTCTCCAAGGAAAATGTCAGGTATGTACAGAAACCTAACTGCAGAATTTGACATAAAATTGATTATGTTAATTTAAACCCAAATAAATAAATCTACACTGACAATCACAAAAAATAAATTAATTCAAACTCTTGACATCATTGAAATATCGAAATCAACTTAAATCGATAAAATTAAAATTTATAATACGAAAAAAAAGTTTTTAAAATATTAAATCAAAATTTATTATAAATCTGAAAGGGAATCCATAATTTTTTATTACAACATAGGACGTCAGTGAAAACAACTTACAAAAACATTTGTCATAATAATTTAATATATACCCTTTGATTATAAAAATTATACGAATTTAAAATTCAGTTGTTTAAGGGAAAATATGATACTGTATACCTGTAATGTTAACTTTGACAAACTTCACACCATAAAATCTTAGATCAAACGAAAATAAGATGCTAATAAATTGGGGCAGTTTATGCATCATAAGATCTGGTAATTTAAAAGTGACTGCAACTGAATTTATTCGAATTGAATTTTTTTTTTAATAAGAAGTGTTGTGTAGTAGGAATTGCAAAATGTTTTGCAACAACACAAAGATACATTTTAAGACCTAGGTCCCACAACAACATGCGTTCTGAGGTGATGGTGGACGCTTTTCTTAAATGTTTGTGGATTGAAGGCACTCGAGACTATTGATTCGGGCAAAGCATTCCATTTTTATCATGTACGCACAAAGAATTCCCTTTGCATTTTGTCACTATGACAGTGAGTAATCTCAACAGTTTGACTGTTTGCACAAACCGATTGACAAGTAATACGGGGTGAAGAATATGTTTGAGGTATGATGGATCTGATTTCATCCGAGCACTGCTGGTGACGATATTTATAAAAAACAACGAGAGAACAGTGCAACAATGTTGTAGGGAATCAAGATTTAATGTTAAATTTCGATCCCCAACAATTCGTGTAGCACGCTTTTGAACAGAGTTCAAAAGAGCCAGGATGGTAACAGATGCAGCGCCCCAAGCTTGACAACAATACTCCATACAGGGACGAATATAGGACTTATAAATATGGAGTAATCGATAAGGAGCAAAATATTTTTTACATCTGTTGTGGAGGCCGAGTTTTCTCGATTCGCTCTTTGCCATGCCCATTATATGATCGCTCTAGAGTAAGTCATTGATTAGTTAGGGTTTCTTTATCATATATGTGATTTATACAGTTCTTCATTTATTTCATCTTCGTTTAAGTATAAAAAACGGAAACACTTATTCATATTTTACGTTTAAAATTTAAATAGACAAAACAATAGGATTGGTAAACATAATTTGTAAAGTTGCCCAAAAACATTTTTGAACTCAAAACACTTTAAATCACGAGTTCAGTATTAGGAATTGACTCTAAAGCAGTCTTGAGTTCGATTATGCCTCTCCTCAGCCCATATCAAGTGTTGAATTACACGCAAAATTTTCAAAAAGAAGACGAATTTAAATAAGCAAATAAAAGGAACTCTAATGACCCCGAAAATCGGAGGGACCAAGACCACTACATTTAAAAATTAAAATGTTTCACTCACCCATCATTTATAATTCCTTCAACCTTTCATGCTTTTTCATATAAGGACAGGCTCTACACAA
This sequence comes from Diogma glabrata, assembly GCA_963693315.1. NCBI lineage: Eukaryota > Metazoa > Arthropoda > Insecta > Diptera > Cylindrotomidae > Diogma > Diogma glabrata. The sequence goes on along the minus strand of OY856186.1, from coordinate 70,741,531 downwards.
TTTCCGCTTACGCCACTTGGTGGCGGCACCTTTAAAGTGTGAATTTCAAACTACTAGTCCATCTCGTTCATAGATATTATTGGAAAATTAATGTCACTGCCGATGTCGTTGTCACTCTATCTAGTAATTTCAATGGATTTCAAGACTTCATTTATCATAAACACTTCCATTTGACGTATACTGAGGTGGTGTGGAAGATAGAAAAACTATTCCTAATCAACCGTTGTGAGAGAGGAGTTCATATTCCACTCTACCTTTATGGGTACGCCAAATTATCTGACTTCGCGGTTTTTAGCTTCCTTAGATAGCTTGAGAGTACTGAAACAACAAGTCGATATGATTTGTCGTGCTCAATGCAAGTTCCGACCGATTGTAAGGTGGCGCTTGAAGTTTAAGGACTGTGTTGAATGGTATCAGTGGATCTAGCACAAACTATTACAGAATATGCTAATCTTTGCACTTTTTACATTTTAATTTGTATACTTTTTTTTACATTTTTAAGCTCTTGGAAAAAGCGTGTATCCGATAATGGTTGGATAATTTTCAGGCTAGAAAAAGTCTAGGTATTGTTGGGTTGGTTGCAAAAATTTGCCTAAGCCCAGAAGCTTTCGTGAAACCCTCAATGTTTTCACAGAAAGTGTCCAGAATATTCTCTTGGCCAAACGTAATTCTTTTTATAGCCTTTGAACATTTTTATAAAGATGCTTGTTTTGTTGCTTCCTCAAGCTTTTGGTCATTTTAAAGATCTTACCTAACCATTGTTTCTCACATAGACGAGTTTTTTACTGGAAGTTCACGTAGAAAAATGTGCTCAACCGTGGTTGAAAGACGGGTTATAAGTGCCATCGATGCAGTTTTAAAGTAGGGTAGGTTAATTTAGAACATTTTCAATCATCATTTCAACGCGTTGGTTTTCTCCAAAGTACTGTGGTGTCTTTATCTCCAATTGATACGGATGACATCCCCAGATTATCTATGTAAAGGTAGTTCATAGATTCTTCGAATGCGTGACTGTCAAATGTACATCGTACTGTACTGGCTTCTCTTTCTTTGGGATGTACTGGCTTCTCTTTCTTTGGGATCTTTTGCTTCATCTCTGCGTCAGCTTCCTCTACAGAGTAAGCGCCGTTGATAATGGTTCTTTTACTATCAGACCAGAAGCTACGGGCTGAGAACTACGCCCTTACCATAGATGTTTAGATAAATGTTCATTGCTGTATTTGATTGTAAAAACAGTCTTGATGTCTCTCTGGTGTTGGTAAGTGGACAAGTAATGCTTACATACCTATTTTACGGAATCTTTAATTTGTTATTATTTTTGTTAAAAACAAATCATAACCCAACATAATATGACGATGGAAATTAAAGTAACCATTTTATTTTATTTTATTACAGAGAGTAGGATGTGATTTAAAAATTGGATCAGCTAAAAAGGTTGATCTATGTGGAATTTGTGGTGGCGATGGATCATCATGCTCTCAACCAATTTATCACTGGGAGATAGCATCCATGTCGTTGTGTTCTGTGACATGTGGTGGAGGTAAGTTTTTTATTTTATCTCTATTTGATAAATTATTACATTAATAATAAATTATTAAAATTATTAATGATAAATTATTACATTAATATTATTATATTAATCTAAATACTGATTAAATGTTGGGTATTTTTTACTTGGACTTTTTTGGGATCAGTAATTTAAACATCCGTAAGGGATTGGTTATAGGATTTTGAATTTCAAAAGAGCTTAGATTTTTTTAGTCGCTTTAGATCTGAAAAATTCGAAGCAGGTATCATGGTGAAAACATTGTCTTTTATTCACTAAAGCGACTTGAGGTTAAAGAATTACTAATGTTGTACTGAGTTTGATAAATTTTAATGGCCACTGTACATCAATGACAGTGCAATTACTACCAGGAATACAAGAGAAACTGCGTGCCATAAGATTTTTAATTTCCAACTAACTTCTGTCCAAGAATTCGACGATGTTTTTCCTCAGATCAGTACAAATGCAGAATTCCATGCAAATGTTTCTAACAAGAATGGATGAGGAACAGGGTTCTGAGGATTCCAAAAGACAGAGGAACCTAAACTGTTACATACACACACACTACTTCAGTCTATTTATTACATTTAAAGAAAACTTAAAAATTTTCACTCACCCAAGGTTCTACAGGATCCAACTTTACATACTAGAAAAAAATTATTTAGCAGTTTATCTTAAATAAATTATATAATCCAATAAACCACAATAAACAACCGCTGCGCTAATGGTAAGGGCGATTGTTGAATACGATTAACAAGATGAAATAATAAGCAGTAGTTATCAAATGATGCGCCAAAGATCCCGGCGATTGTTGAATTCAAAATAATCATAATAATATGATGCATAAACTTCTAAAAAGATTGAAAGTATATTTAGAAGAGACAGAAGAGAAGCCGCCACTGATTACTATAAAACCCTGATTTTACTAAATCGTAATCTATATAGTTTTTTTGATTATAGCTTAGAACACCATACCCTAACGTCTCTTTTGTTAACCTTTAACAACCATGTAGTATATAAATGTCCTACCAAGAAAAATACTACCGCAGATGTGCATCCTAATTGAAAAAAAAACAAAAGAAAACAGAAAATGTAGTATACAGAAAAATATCATTATTCGTAATCTAGTTTAAGTATAACACTAATTAGTTGTTGGTAGTGATTTAAATCTGATTTAAATTTTATATTAAATTTTAATGTAATTAGAAACATTTCTTTTAATTATCTCTTCAATATATGTATATTATGTACCAAAGCGAAATGCTCATAATGAAAAACCAACTTTTCTTGGCTTTCCAACATAATGAAAAACCAACTTCTAAAACAATAAAGAACACCGAAATGCTGCTATTTTTTTGAAACGATGTTCCGAAGATTATAACGCGATTATAATAATCATTAGATACAGATTAGGCTGATTTTTAAACTGTCATTTGAACACACTAAGTCTAAGACATGCTCCACCACAATCCAAAAAAATTGAAAACCCGACAGTCAAACTGTCAACAGAAACAAATAAAAAAGTTATTACAAATATTAGTGTCAAACTCAAACCGAATAGCTCTAAACTACAAGAACACCACAAATTGTTAATGTCACATAAAAATCGTTGTTATCTTGAGCAGAAATTAGTTAGGGAAAACCTGAATACAGTCAGGGCGTGATCAAGGTCTGGTCAGTTTTACCTAGGAAATCCTTATTAGGGCAATCTGATGTTAACCTTATTTTAATATATCCGGCTCTGATCAGGTTTTTCGTATTTGACTACTAGCTGAAATTTAATTGGTTAAAATTCACTAGAGTCCATTTTAGAAATATATAGTTAAAATCATTTCATGTATGTTATAGTTATCGATTCTCGGCTGAAAGACTATAATAATAGTGATTATGTATGTTTTAATTTTTTCCATTGTAGTTTTTTTAGTTTAATTTGATTAATTTATGTATATAATATTATATAAATATATATCAGGGTCTGATCTGGATATCCCAATCAGGGCCTGATCCGATTAACCCAATCAGGGTCTGATCCGGTAATCCCAATCAGGACCTGATAAGGCAAAAGCGTTACACTCATGATCAGGGCCCAATCAAGCAGTCCTACCAATGTCTGATCCGGACTTGGGCAAACCTGATCCGGACTAGGGCAAACCTGATCAGGACCTTACTTGGGCCTTGACAAATTTCTGCTCGAGGTATTTTGAATTGAACAATATCGTAATTTCAAATTATTTATAATCTAATGTCTTCTCTGGCAAGTGTATCTGAGAGTGTATGTTCTGATACTTCTTAACTTAGCTGACTATAACGATAAATTTATCAAAAATGTCGTTCAAAGCTTTTCTTAAGTCTTAAGGTATTAAAATTAAGAATATTTCAAACTATTCCACATGGGATGTGCAAAAATATGGTCCATTTCTATAAACCTTGTATAATTGTTTTAATTTGTGCAAAAGTGGTTTTTTAAGGGCCACCTTTAAGAAAAGAAAATTTTTAATAACCTCAACAGTCAACATACAATAAGTTTAAGTTTTTCTTAGTCACGGTATATGTTGCTGCTTCGTGCAAACCAAATACGATATCAAAACAAATTGAAAACAAAATTCTGAATCAAAATTCTGTTCTTCTTACTTTGATAGTAATAACAAAATAAAAATATATCTTTTAATAAATATTTACCAAAGGGATTTAAATTGAAAATTCAGTGTGATAAATTTTAAATATTCAACTATGATAAGGTGCAGTCGTTTTTAACTTAAGTTAATATAGAGAAATATTACGACACTATCAAATATGCACAAACCAACCCCAATTGAATTCGAAAATAACTAAACTATTTTAAAAATGTTCTAAAAGAAGTCATATTTTTTAACTTCCATTTTACATTCCAAAAATGCATTGCTTTAAAGTAGGAGTGTCAGCAGTTTCTTACATTCACACAAATTTTACTATGTACTATAGCTACGACTAAATTTGAAACGCAGCGAACACTTATTTTATGTTTTTTTGCAATGTTTCTCATCCATCGGGATTTTGTTAAAAAGGGTTAGCAACAAAAGGTTAAAGCAAAGGTTAAAGCAACAAAAGGTTAAAACAACACTCCTGTGATATAACTTGTTTAGAATTCTAGTCCAGGATTTTAACTATGTTTTAGGTACAAGTACATATATTACTTTTTCGTTTAACTTCTGGCAGTCTAAAACTACCCTCCACCTTTTTCTACTTCCAGGCGCCTTAGGGACAGTTAGAAATGGATAGTTTCACGAATAAATACCATTTTCAATCATATCATCGATTAACATTTTAAAGATTCGAGCCTTTATTTTTATCTTTATCAGCATGCGATAAATTATATTAGCAAACATGAGTCCAATATCACTCCATTAGTCCATAAACTAATAATACCTGTCACAGTTGTGATTCTAATAAGTATATCAATAAGATTGTAATAAGTTTATCCTCAGCAAACTTCGTAAATAGATTGTTCATCCTCTTTTTTAATATAACCTAGATGTTTGGACAAAATTGGAACTTTCAATATCTTAATAGGCTTTCGAATATCTAAATAAACTTCCAAAACTGAATCAACTTCATTGCTTATTGATTGAAACTAAATTATTATAAAAATTAAAACCTTCTTTAAAGACTGAATGCATTGTTTTTGTTGGTTGACAACTTTCACAATCGTTTTTCTAATAACCGGCACTCAATTTCAAATACCGTCTAAAGAGTGATATCTGTTTGCTTGCACGTTGCAGTTGATGCACATTGCAATATCATATTGTATCCGTTTAAACGCAAAAATCTTCATTTATTTATTAACCAAAATTTTACGTCCTTATCATTATAATCACATTAAAACTTAACCAAACATACCCAACCTCAGACAAAAATATTTAACTTTGACCCTTTACCCTAAAGAATTCTACAACCAAAACAATGCAAACAAATCATCATGTCGAAACAATAAATCGGTTTGTCTTTCATCCTAAATTTTATTTGTTGTCTTTTCTAAAAAGGAAAATAACAAATCTTTTAATACAAGAAGAATGTTAAGAATAGATGTATAAAGACGGCACGCTAACTACTGCAATCGTTTGAGATAAGTTGTTGTAAGGAATTCACACGTACTTATATGATGTCATTCTAAAGTAAAATAAAGTTATATGTTAAAAACATAAGAAAAATCAAGGGGAGTTAAGTAAAAGGAAAATAAGGAAAACATTATAAAAAGGATGTTACATGAATATGTATCAATGTTGTTAGGAAAATTGTGTATGTAATGTATTGGAGTGAGATAATAAATTTTAATTTTATAACAAGATCTGATAGACAAATAAAGGAAAATGGTCGATACAGGCACAAAACTAGGCTATCATACAAATTAGGGTACAACGAGTAGAGGAGCATTGGTTGTTTAATGACTTGGATAAATATTAGATTACATACGTTTACCTTAAGATGTGTACTAAGCTGTGATTCTATATTTATTTATATTTAAATACTCTACTTGAACCGATTTTATCTTGTTTCATATCTGATTTATCCTGGACAGTTCTAAACGTTACATTTCTAAATTGGAGTTCTTACATAATACTAGTCGGAGTAAGGGTAACATTCTTATCGATTTCCATATTGACCTGGATCAAGCTTCAGAATATAAAAATGTTATTAAATTATATCTTAATTTAATAATAATTTAATAATATTTGCTTTTACAACTTTTTTGAAGTAAAACTTCTTTAGGCGCGATATGACAAATTTTTGAACGGAAATAACATTTTGAAAAAAATAAAAAAATAAAATAAAGAAGAAATTCAAACAACAATTAAGCAAAAAGGCAAACGAATATTATGTTCAGCAAGTATGCGATACATTTCGATTATGTGTATTGTGTGTGTGAAGTCAATTGCCATTCATTTGTTATTCTTATTATATTTTTTATTCAGTCTCGTACTAAATGTTATATGAGTTGTATGTGTCGATTTTGAGTTTCGTTTATTTTTTAAATTTATATTTTGAATTATTTTAGTTTTTTAACCAACTTCGAACCTACTCTGTTCTGTGTTTCATTATCGGTTTTTTATGTATGTTGACCGATTTCTCAAAAACGGTTCCATCGATTTGGATGATTTAAATCGTATTCTATTTGGTTTGATTTCGAGGGGGTCCAATAATTTTTTATGATGTGAAAAATGCCGTTTTCAGAAAATTGGAAAAACCCGTATTTTTATGTATTTTAGGCGATTTAATCAAAACATCTTAATCTATTTGGATAGTTTGAGTTGTATTATATTACTATAGATGTCGAGGTAGTCGTATATAATTTTCTATGAGTATTTTATATGCCGTTTTTTGAAAGGTTTATTTATAAATAATAGTAGTTTATGTAACAAGTACGCAAAATATGGTTTTAGCGGACGAATCGTAATGTTTTCGGACGAGGCGCTAGCCGAGTCTGTAATATGAAGATGAGTCTGCTAAAGCCATTTGCCGGCGTGTTGCATACAACGTTTTTTTGTATTAGCTCTTAGGATTTTTTTTTCTAATTTATTGCTTAATTTGTATTCTTGCGTACCTAAAAATTTGATTTCTGAACAAAACTTATCAAAGCAATTGTGATTATAATTTGAAAATAATTATAATATTAAATGAAAACAAATTTTGAATCCGCTAAAGTGTTGTCATAACGACTTTAAGTACTAGGCCGCCGCTAAAATACAATTTTGCGGACTCTAAACAGTTCTAAAAGTAATCATTTTTTGGAGCTTATACTAAAAAATATTTGTGTTGATTAAATTTGTTTTGTTGAATTAAATTTCTTTGGCTACTGTGGCAGGTTATACTAAAAATATTAAATATAAATTAAAAACGTCATATTGCAATTAAGAGTAGCATTTCTTGATAATATAATTTACAACATGCGTAATACAAAGCAATATTTACATAAAGTATTACATACACAGTCAATTCAATTATTATCATAATTCATATATGAAATTGAGGTTTATTATAACTAAAGTGAGAAATATAAACTTTACTTTGAAAGTTCGCTACATTTCTTGAAAAATTGCATCATTTGTTGTACCAAATCTTGTGGTTGAATTAAGTGGACATAAATTTATCGTGAAATTTATTTTGTAATACGTTGTAAGACTTTGTAAAACATTATGTAAATATGGCTTTTTATTACACGTTGTTGTGTGATGAACCAATAGGTGAATGTAAAAACATTCGTTTATTGGGTGTATCAGTTTTAAATGACCTATTCTGGAACGATCATGTAATGGCGATGGCAAAAAAGCGCGTTTCGAAAACTCGGCCTCCTAAATAGATGCAAAAACTTTTTCACTCCATACCAATTGCTCCATGTTTATAAGCCCTATATTCGTCCCTGCATGGAGTACTGTTGTCAAGTTTGGGGTGCTGCTTCTGTTTCCATCTTGGCCCTCTTGGACTCTGTTCAAAAGCGGGCTATACGAATTGTGGGTGATCGAACTTTGACATCAAAACTTGATTCCCTACAACATCGTCGCACTGTTGCTGACCTCGTTGTTTTTTACAAATATCGGTGCTAAGATAAAATCAGCAGCATCATGCCTCCAACTTATTCTTACCCCCGTCTCACTCAGCAATTGGCTAGCGCAACCAGTCAAACGGTTGTTGTGACACCTATTGTAAACCCTATAACACACCACTTTTTATTTTTAAAAAAATATAATATTATCAAGAAATGCTACTCTAAACCTCAATATGACATATTTATTTTATATTTAATATTTTTAGCAAAACCTGCCACAGTAGCCGAAGAAGTTTTACTTCAACAGCGTGTAAAGATACGCACTTCAGTTTTTAAATAATATTTTGTTACATGTTTCAACCATAAATGGTCATTCTCAAACATTTGAAAATATGTGAAAATTAAACAACCTGAAGCTGTTACATATGATCCAAATGTGGAAGTGGATAAATAAATATTCAAATTTAAGTTTGGATTAAGAGTAGATTAAGTTTGGAACTTCAAAATCTCAACAAAATTATTCTCAACCTAAAGGTATATTACAGCGATAATAGGAGTACCCCAGCTATTATGTTGAACCTTCTCTATGACTCCGCTTCTACTTTTTCATGATATGGGTAAGGCACGATATGTGTATGGTTGACAAAATCAAGGTACACAATCTGTTTTTAGAAGCAAATCTACTTTGAAATTTTTTTATGCAGCCTGGTATAAGGTATTTCATAAAACCAACGAAAATATTTCTGAATTAGTTGAATTAAATCTCATGGTTGCTACCAGTTTCCACTATATTGATCGATAAACATGATTGTAAATATGAAAAATTAATTCCTAATCAATTTATCCACTCATGACCGAATAACGCACCACTTATAGGATGTCTTTTGGCTATAACCAATAACGGTTAAACCTATTATTTTGAGTTTTATATTTAAAATTACCTATTATCTCCCCAAATAGGCCCAATTTCTTTACAAAATATGTTTGAATAATTGGTGAAGATTTATTAACCTTACAATCACTAAATTCTGCAAGATACATGTTTTCATGAATTACCGATACCGTTGTTCTGGTGACAAATTCCATCAACATTTCTTGATTACCGATTTTAATAAAGAAACCAATGTTGCTAATTACATTCGTTAGCATGTTTAGAATATAACTCCCCTGCTGACTTACTTTCATATTGTTAGGAACCCGTTTTAGCTTTCTAAGCAGGGATATAATTATCACCAAAGAAAAAAAATCCAAATGGGAAAATTTCTATTTGAAAATCTCACTAATATCAATACATTTTAATTTATTGTTCAATGTTAAATTAGATATAGCCTATGAGCCTACAATATGACACACATGAAATATCCCATATAATGAAATAAAATAAACTAAATTTAAATAGATTATAATCGAAAAATACATTATTCCATAGCTTTATAGCCAAAAGTACATATTATATTTCAATCACTCGAGAGCTAAAACACATCTAATCTTTTCCAAAAATAAAAGTGTGGGCTTCCTACCCGATCGGTAGGAAGTTTCCATTCATATCATCGTAGCGGTTGTCTCTTTCATTAACACAAAAAAACTTAACACGATATTATTTAACATTCGCATTATGTTTTACCAAAACAAACGATTTCAACAAATTCAAATACAAATTAATCACATATTAATCAAAGTTATTTGGATCTATCAATTCTCCATCGTTTCTTCATTTAATTTAAATATATTACGTTTCTTCTGTTTATATGTAAAACAAAACTAACAAACAAGTATAAATCCAATGTCATAGATAAGTATGACCATGTAATGATTGAAACATTTAAGTTATACAGTTATACACATAATTTGCGAGACGAATTTTGTTTTAAATTAAAACAACATGAAGATATACGATTTAATGTTGTTGTAATGATATTATTTTTGAATGCAAAAAAAACGCAGTTATCTAACGTAATCATAGAATTTGGGCGTTACAATCTTCAAACGTGTCCGTTCTTTGGGCATTTTGAAGTTTACTTTTTACAAAAGATGACTCACCATTGTCAACAAGTGAACTCATCGAGCAAACTTCTACCTGTTCTTCTTCCTCATAATTTTCATTTTGTCCATTCTCTTTGTGTGTTTCGTTTAATAATTTGTCAGATTTAAAGTTTGATGATTCAAAAATGGTGGTTATGCTTTGTTTTATCAATTCTTTTACGGATTTTGCTATAATCAAATTGTCATCCACGATTGCAACAGAAAGCTGATCGAAAATCGACAACACTGGATTAATCGCCATTTTTCTATACAAAACGAAAGTAAGAATGCTGGCATTCTATAATATTCGTTATGCGATTTAGCTCAAACTACGGCATGGTGCGTGTTGCTCTCTAGATTTAGTAATATACTATATAGAGGTATTCTAAATTGAATGCATAACATTTTCAACCGAAATTCTCACTTATGAATGAACGAACCCACTTGTGTAAAAACAACAATTATTTAAAATATTTCTTACGAGTAAATTTGACACTTTTGGGAAGGACGGACTAAATTCTTACATTTTCAAAATAAAATTCATTTAAATATAAAGGACAGGAATAATACGATTGCTAAGTGAAACTTTTAAAAAACGTTTATGTGCGGCATCCACTTCAGATGTGTTATAAAACTTCTGTGATATGGGTGGGAATTTTCCTAACGTTTCAGCCTTCAGGTAGCTTATATTTTTCTATTAAAGCTGATCTACAACCTGCACAAATGAGTTACGATTAATGATTGTTGGATCGTCAAGATCTATACACTTTTTTGTATACGCTATCAAATTTTTTATAAATCAACTCATTTTGAGACTCTTATCAACAAAGGTTGATTAGCTACAAAGCTTTATCCACCGTCAAACGCTGACTGAAAACGCAGTTTCGTATCAAAAAGTGGCTGTTTTGTATTTTTTTACCTTTCCACATAAAGACTGTTGATCCCGTATGACGAAGTTTGTTAGTCTGCGTTTGGCTGTAGAGTATGAAAAATCTCATTCCTTTCCAATGAAATGCCTGTTGTTTGGTATTAACATTCACAGATATTTAAAACAGTATCTTTGGGTACAAAGAAAAGGATGTTGTTGAGATTGTTGTTGACATCTCTTAAACACCTAAATGCTTTTTATAATAACTAATTGTTTCTTTTCCTTTAATATATTTATCCTGCTGTCTGTTAGAAACTTCAATTTCTTGATGTCATAAAACAAAACAGCCTCCCATTATTCATTCGTTCCATGCCATGACAAATCTATATCAACTCTATCACATCAATATGTTTAAAAAAATTGATGGTAATCAATAATCAACCCATTTCTTTTCGATCTATCTATTAATCATGTTTAACCCACAACCTATTGTGTAGAAAATCGAAAATGTTTATCCAAGCTTATCACACCAGTAAGCCACATTATCCCTTTTCATGGTTGTTCACCAAACGAGGACCATTTTGTTTTTATTTTTGATCTTATTTATCGGTACTAAAGGTCATTTGTCTGGCATTTATATTAAATAAAATTTAAATTCTTTTAGGTTTTCGTTTTTTTCTTATTCATGTAACCAATCCATGTCAAGATAATAGCAGATGATAAAATCTGTTTTTTTTAAATCCTACAAATAAAATTCATTCAAATCAATCAAATACGAATTCAAAGGATATCTAGCTAATAAATATTTCCGTTAATCAAAGTTTTCTGGTTATATTATATTCATTTTGTTTTCTTCCCTACACCTTGTTACTTTCGGGATTACTTTTTGTAATCAATTATGGAACGATGATATGTCATATGCATAAGGTAGTACGAACATACATTAGGGAATATTATCACAGCAATAACTGAATGTATTATTTACGAATTCATAAATTTACGAACAGCAACTACATTTCCTTTTTGAAATTCATCAAAAAGTTTATCAATGTGGTGGGATGGATTCATATTTCATATTGAAAAAAGCTGCCAAATGTATGGTATACTTCACAAGCCATTGCAAACTAGAAAATTTGATTATAAAAATAGATGAAGAAGTCCGTTTAAAAGATATTGTCTTAATATAACAGAGGCTTGATTGAGGTTGGAATATAATAACTGTTCCAGCGTACATTTGCCCTTAATGTGAATAATTCTAAAATAAACCAATGATGTGAGTTGAGTTTGAAACCAGAGCAAAATGAAAACTAAAATTTCAATCAAATTGCAACAATGTTTACAAAATTAAACAAGATTCAGTTCATAAAATAAAATATAGAACGTGCTCTGTTTTTATCTTGCAGAATGAAATGACACGACAAAATATTTGCTGCAACTGACATTTAGTTAAACACGTTACTGTAATTTTGAAAAAACTGTTTGAGCAGACAGTTGGTTTGATTTACGCCACCACCTTTTTTTTATGAGATTTGTTTCAGAAGTGAGCCTGTTATTCAGGCCGTTTAGAACAGGGTAGTTGAAATTGAACTGATTTCTGTTGAAAATGGCAATATTTTGTTACATCAATGTCTGGGCTGGTCAAACGCTAGAAAAGTCGTGTATACGATCCTCCATCGCCTTTTGTGTAAAAGTCAGGATATATATGATTAGTTAAATGATCGTCAGTAAATTTGTTTTATAGGGTGGTCGATATTTTCCGACACTAGCATATTGATAATCCATAGGCTGCCTCTTATATTTCAGAGTACTCTCAATCTTGTTTGGTACCAATCATTCCCTAGGGTTTATAGGCATCCTGACTCGACTTGTGCTACGAAGCTGTTTAACCTGTAAAATTTCATTTGTCTGTACATCTTTCTTCTACGTGAATCAATGCATTCAATTCAACTGATCGTCTTTTTTATTCATATTTTCTCTTCACCCGGTTCTGAATGTTATTTTTTTTGTTTTGCTATCTCATTTTGTATGCTGTTGTTTCATGAAATTTTCTTGATATTCACTTGGATTTTTTGTAGTTTTGAGACAGTTCATGAACATACTCAACCATTAAAGTTGTAATTTATTTAAAATTAAATAGAAACAACTAGAAACAATTATATATGTTTTTTTGTATCGTTAATGAAAGTAAGTAAAACGGAATTAAATTAATCTACATTAATGTCGAAAAAAAATAGTGAAAATTGATTCATCTGTATGGATTCATTTTTGGAATTATTTTAGTCAATTAATTGACAATTCAGTTATTTTAAAAGAAATTATCGTCGATCTTGTAGTAATATGTTATGCTTATAAATAACCCCATAATTGATTGATCGGTATTTAAGCGAAAATATGAAAAATCGAAAGTTGCAGTTTTGATTTTTTTTAAAGAAACTTTTACGTAAAAAAACTGAAGGTTTTTGACAATTTATTTAAAGTAACGAATAACGAAGTCAAATGTGTAATGATATGTAAATAAATTAGGTAATTTGGCCTTTTAACTAGAATTTGAAATGGTCAAATTTATTAGCGAAAATGAACTTTAATATAATTAAATTCCAATTGTAAACAACAACAAAAAATAAAATAAAATTGTGTTGTGTTCGTGCACCTAAATTTTTATGTGTTTTGATCTATTAAAAGTAGAGTTTCAAGAAGAAAAACAATATTTCAAACAAAATTCAATATACAGTTAAACCTATGATTCTTGCTACATAGTAATTATTTTGGATAATTTTAGTGGATTATATTTTTTTGTACGTTATCTACACGTGAGTAGTTTTTTTTAAGGCTATTACATTAAGAAAAGTAAAACTTGTCGTCGTCGTTATTAGTTTTTCTTAAAGCATTACGGGCCATCAGTTAACATATTTCTAACAAAGTCAACAGTTTCATTACATTATTTTCATATACATATTACCAACAACTTCAATAATGCCCGATATTCATTTTCGTTGCATTAGTTATTATATTTCTAACAAATTCAGCAATCTTATTACATCAGTTAATATATTACCAACAACTTTCTGACATAATTACCGACATTCGTTTGTGTTGCATCAATTATTGTATTTCTAGCAAGTTCAACAGTTTTATTACATTGCTTGATATATTGCCAACAACTTAAATACTTGCCGACATTCGTAGGTACATCAGTTATTATATTTCATTCAATTTCAACAATTGCTTTTATAATATTGGTTGCATCAGTTTTTATATTTCTAACAAATTCAACAATTTCCGATATCATTTTTGTAACATCAATTATTATTTTTCTAACAAATTGAACAATTTTATTTCATCATTTTATATATTACCAACATTTAGATCATTGCCGACAGCCTTTTTTATTATATCATTTATATATTTCTATTATATCCATCGTATGCTTAAGTTGGTGAAGATGTTTTGTAAGTTGGGTTTTCGAAGGAATGAAGAGTTGGATTCGTAACAATCATGGTGGGGTGAGTGAAACATTTAAGTAATTTGTTTTAAATGTAATAGCTACAGTGGTATTTGAGTTGGTGTGCTCTTTGTTTTGCTTATTTAATCGCGTTTACACAGTCTCTACATATCGTTCGAACACGCTTGACTGAAGTTCGTCGCCTGGTTTTGGTATTACAACTTCAACTTTGTTAAAATTCTGCTTATTTGTGATTCCTAAAAATACTTTTACAAATTTGCTTAAAAGGTCTGCAATTTTCATTTCTGTAAAGAGGCTGGAGCATTTAGTTTTAATAGCTCAAACCATCCAATTTAACATGTACATATTTGCAGTTTTTCAGATTTATCTCCTGCGTTGAATCGTCAACCTCAGCATCACAAGATCTTTCTTGACACGTTTCAGGATGGTCCATTATCTATGTCTGGTATTCGACTTTTAAGAACCAAGTTTCCTTATAATTTTTACTTTAGTTGCTTTGGCACAATTAGAGAGGTACACTATGAGTCTAAGATCTCAAAAAGCATCACTCACTAATTTTGATTGAAATATATCATTCATTTCTTACAGGATCATTTAGGTAAAACGTTTGCTTGAACAGTAACATTACCCACCTCTAAATCTGTTCACTTTCAAGATGTTGGATGTTGGATGTTGGATGTTGGATGTTGGATGTTGGATGTTGGATGTTGGATGTTGGATGTTGGATGTTGGATGTTGGATGTTGGATGTTGGATGTTGGATGTTGGATGTTGGATGTTGGATGTTGGATGTTGGATGTTGGATGTTGGATGTTGGATGTTGAATGTTGAGTGTTGGGTGTTGTATATTGGATGTTGGATGTTGGATTTTGGATATTGAGTGTGGTGGTTTATCATGCATAACAGAAATATTTTGTGTCGGTTGTAGAGTGTTTATTGTTGGGTGATGTATGGTTGGTGTTATGTCTTGGGTTTTGGCAACTGGAAGTGCGGTGAAACCGCTGTTTTATCAGTTTGCTGCTTAACGGTTTTTGTAAAATATTATCTACTCATCTATATTATCTACTCATCTACTAAATTCACATACTTATTAAAAAATCACGTATTAAAAAACATTAAATATATCACCCATAACCATAACAACAAAACTCGAAATTAATCGAAAAGATTACTCTTACAATGTTTTTTTTAACATATTTTGTACATTCATTTTCACACACCATATCTCAATCACTTATATTTTCAAATATTTTTTCAATTAATTAAGATAATAGCATGACAAAAAGAATTTCATCAAATAATCACTCAATCTCTTGTCGAACCAATTTTTATAGAATTATGTATAATCCATAAGAATCTAATTTAGCTAACGTTTGATGTGAGAACTTTTTTATACGAGGGTCAGTTGATCTGATATGTTGAAAAATATCTTTATTTATATAAGAACCATATCGATTCATTAGGTAATAGTTCAAACATTTTAGCCCTCCTTCGTGTACCCACCCCACCATACAAAAACTTTATTCATTCTTGTTTATTTTTACAACAAAACATTAACCATAAAAAACGCGTATTGTTAAGGAAATCAAAATAAAAGAGAAAAAGTGTTGGAAATTTGAAAAAAAAATGTTTGATGAAAAATCGAAAAAAAAAAGAATTTTTTCAAATTTTTTTTCAATACATAAAGATATTGATAACAAGAATAAAAAATAAGTTTGGTGTTATAAATAATTTTTTTTGTACTTGACAGCTTTAACATTATCCAAGTGAAGAAAGTAAAACATGAAAAATAAAGTTTTTTAAGTATCAAATCAATCAATATAGATTTACCCCACATAATACATACATATTCATAAATATATATGTATATATCGAATGAAATTTTTCACGATTTTGTTTTACTTATTTTGTTACTTTTAAGTGTTTTTCTTTTGTTATGTATCTTTTTTTTTAAAGAAAGTTAGCGACGCAATTTTCATTCAAAGTGACAAGAAAAAATGGGATTTTTGATTTTGTTTTCTTCGAAAAATAAGTGTTTGAATTTTATGCTGAGTTGAACGATTTTGAATTAAGTTTTATATTTTAATCTTTTAAGATTACTAAATTGAGCTACATTAGGACAAATTGGGGTGTATCGTTCATGTCAAACATTGATTGCATGACTGTCAATTCATTTCAATGATTTGATATAAACTGATATTTTATAAACGATATGTAGTGTATGAGGGTATAAAAATATAAGTGGAATGGCTCATGTAATATGTAATCGCTGTTTTTAAAACTTGATAACATGGTGAGGTTGAATATTACTTACGGGCATTGATCTGCTAAGATTCGAACGACATATATAAAAATAAAGTTTGTGTTAATTAATATGTTTAAAGTCATGGTTTATATATATATATATATATATATATATATATATATATATATATATATATATATATATATATATAAATATATATAAATATATATATATATATATATATATATATATATATATATATATATATATATATATATATATATATATATATATATATATATATATAAATCACTTATCATGATGTTTGTCAGTGATGAACTCCGCAAAAACGTAACCAATCTTGATGAAATTTTGTACAATGTGTGTATAATGGTCCAACTTGAGAGATAGATAGGGTAGTTTGTATCTCGATAAAGGCCTTAATATTTTTTAATTGCGAATTAAATGTGGATAGTACATAAGTAAACTTTCAAATGGCGGCGTAAATTAGTTTACTGTCAAATTTGCTTTATCGACTTTTTAATCATCCGTGTAGTATAGACTATCAAATATGTTATTGAGTGATTTTTTTGTTCCGGTGTTGTCCGCAATGGTGCTGCAAAAGGGGATAAGAGAATAAATTCAAAAAAATTTATATGGGATTTCATACAAAACACAACTTGAATAATTTTAAAAACTATCTATAAAATTTCTCATTTTACTACAATTAAATAACTTAAATTTGTATTAACTATTTATTATTAAGCAAACTATAAAAAATATTTTATTTTCAAAAACAAATACAAAAATAGGTTAAATTTTTCACACAAATTTGTATGGGAATTTTGGCAATTTTCATGTTACTTTTTTGAGCGACTTAAGAATAATTTTTTATATATTACGCTTAATACGCTTAATATATACTTGATAGGATAGTTTTTATCTCGATTAAAGGCCTTAATATTTTTTAATTGCGAATTAAATGTTAAATGTGGATGGTTCATAAACCATCTTTCAGATGGCGGCGTAAATTAGTTTAGTGACACAACTTCTGTATCGACTTTTTAATCGTCTGTGTAGGGCCTATTTAGACAAGAGCAATTTTTTTCTGACGTTTGCCGCAATGGCGCTGCAAAAGGGGAAAGGAGAATAAATAAAAAAAAATGGCATTTTCCTATTTTATCCCCGTTAATGAAAAGTTGATTTTTTTAGATAAATAGAAAGGTTAGGTCCTCTGCATCCTTATTATGAAAAAAAATTGCGGAAATGAAAGGATCAAAAGTTATAAAGGATCAAACTTTCAATTTTACCTTGGTCCCCCCTTTGATTATTTTTTAGTTTTTTAAAATGAATATTAAACAAATTAATTAAAACGTAGTATTTCATAATATTTCATAATTATGAAAAATAAAATTTGCGGAAATGAAGGGGTCAAAAGTTATAAAGGATCAAACTTTCAATTTTACCTTGGTGAATAGGGTTATATAATTATTCGTTTTTATTTTGATTTAATTTGACTCACTCTGTAACCTTGCAGACCTTCGATCAAAAATAATCACCGCCAAGGAGGTTGGGAGGGAGGACCACCCCTGAGTCAAAAAAAAAATCATTTTGTTTCAACAAAATTGAAATAAATCATCATTAAATCAACCAACTATTCCTAGTAAAAATGTTTTATTCTATTGACATTTTACGACCTGACAATTGTTTATGCACATCTATACTGGGCAGCAAATCACTATACTTATTTTTTAAATACTTCTTCAACGCTTCCCAACCATGTAACTTGGTATAGCAGACTCTATATTGCAAGCTTCGCTGCATTACGTAATAATGTTTTTGAATACAAATACTTTTGTATTTCATTCCATCAACACGCTAATGACTGGATCATCATATTCTGAGATCCACTCCGAAACATTTCTATTGGTTTCACTTTCAACATCAAAAGTTGCTATTGATTCTTCAAGATCTTTGAAGGTAAAACTGTTTTCATGAGTCATCCCGTTAACTTTACTATTTCCCTCTAAATTAGTATAACTTTGTTCTGAACTTTCTTGCAAGTTGTCTGCTGTTATCGCCTTGCCCATCGCAAATTGCCTTTCCTTTAAGCCGCTTTTTCAGTTGCTGTAGTCAGTAGTGTGTTCGTTCATGTTTTCGTTCCTTCTGTAATTTTGCTCTTCGAATTTCCAGTTGATGAAATATTTGCCCAACGATTTTGCCGCCATCTGCATTTTAATATATGCAAGTGTGTGACTGTCAGTGGATTCTTTTTGATGCAAGGTGTTGTTTTTCGTTTTAAATCAAAAGAATACGTGCCGCAAAATTATCCAAGTTGATTTTTTGATAAAATCGTAGATTTTTTAAATGTCTCATGAAATATGCCGTTTTGAAAAAAATTATATAAACATTTTTATAGAAAATTTAATTTTCTATAAAAACCGTACTGTGTGTTTTCTGCCTAAAACGTATGTTGCTGATGATGTTTTGAAAAAAAAGCACGAAATTCTTTCTTTTTCTCGTTATGATTTCTTTCTTCTAGAGAATTATATCTGCTACAAAATTATTTTCTATTTCTTTTTTAAAATCTGCATATTCATGAGATATTTAAAAACTAAAACTGTAGCTGGATAGTAGCTGGTAGTGCAATACAAAATCTTCAATTTCAATCCTTCAATCGTTGTTATTGTTATGTCGTTCAAATTTGTGTGAAACGATATTTAGATATCTGTCCTGATTTCCATATTTTTATTCAAAATTTTTGTCATTATTTTACTAAATCACGAAAACGATGAGAAAATTTTATTCCATAATTATTGCGAGCACGAGTTCCCGACTCCAACCCTGCCCAACTAGATAGATGGGTTTCTTTACTTCCAGCAGTAAGTTGGATTCTAGAATCAAAGCCAGAAACCTTAAAATTTTTTTAGGAAGATCACACAATAAATATTTTTAGATATTTAAAGCAGGGTTTAAAACGCTCCTCATATCACTCCGTTACTCGTTCTTTCAGAGAGAGTAACATAAAAAAAATTAACATTCACAAACACAAGCGAAAATAAAAAAATATCGTTCTTACTCCGAAATAATTATTTCATGCAAATATGTACTCACAAATTTAATTTTTCCCTAAAATGCATCTGAAAGCCTCAAATTTTTTCAGTCGTATTACAAATTCTTTCCTTCGTAAAATAAAAATAAATTATTTGTCTAACTGCTATGTCCAATTATGCACACTAAACATATGTACATACACTTTATCTATTTAATAGCGAGTATGGCGAATCGAACTCCGAAATTGGTTCAACAACTGTACAGGTACAAAAAGGTACAGTTGAGGAAACAGACTTCACAGGTTTATGTGAAATTTAGTTATAGTAGTTCATTTACTTAGTTATAGTTAGTTTTAATTCATATAATTTCAAATACTTCAATTTTGAAATTAAAAATTCATGATATAAGACCAAAGCCCATTTGTTTCATGGAAATAGCTATTAACTTTATTCAACTCCTGTTATATTGCATGTAACCCTTTATATTTAAAATAAACCTCATTCTGTTATCAGAAAAATGTTTACCTGTAGTTGTCCCAATCACCGAGAAATTGTTTGCAAGTATGCTTTTAGGGTTTCGTACTTTGAAAAAGTAAAAACGGTACCCTATTGGTGAGACTTCGGTGTCCGTCCGAATTTCGATATAACCGAATTTCTCACAAACTATAAGCGCTATCATTTTGAAATTTTCTACAGTTAGAAAATGCATTTGTCCACGCCTCCGGAGATAGTAAAACAATAGCTTGTTTTAAGGAATCGAATTTGATTTAGAAAAATCGAAAAAGATTGCAATATTTCAAAAAAAAAATTCTATAAATTATCGACCGAAAGTGGAAGGTTTGGAATAAAAATTTTTTGACTTTGTCAATTGGGGTGTCATATAAAAGGTGAATTTTTTCCTAGACCAAAAAAAATACATTTTTAAAAGTATCATAAAGTATACAAAGTTACATAAAAATGGTGATCACTGTGTTATGTGATTTAACTTTTTTTCAAAATATTCGTCAAATGGAGCAAATGGATTATTAAAATCAATATCTACAATATTTTGTTCATATCTCACAATTTTTTTATATCACCTTCCCAAACATTATCATTCCACAAGTTAACAAAAAAACTAAGTTAAAATTATATTTTTGATAGACATATCAGTTATAGTCTTGTTATATGTAATCAATTCCAACAAAAACTCTTATAATTTGATTTTCTGAATTTCATAACATTACAAAAACAAAACGTGGATTTATTCGGTGGATTTACCAAATTATATTAAAAATTGATGAGATAAACCAAATATAGATTTGAAGCCTATGGAAAAATATTCCAAGAAGACAGCAACAATTTATTTATTACATATTGTATTTTAATTTAAATTGTTATTTGGAGCTAGATTTAAACAGAACAGAAATGACATTAATAACATTTGGTATTGACACATATCAAACTATGTACCTAGTTGTTTGACCTATGTAATTTGCTTGCTGCGAATTATATTTTAATAAATACCAACAAAATTCTAGGTTCTTCTGTTTGAATTGACTCCAAAATGAAGTCAATACGTTTGATTTCTGTTTACAATCATTTTTCTGATTCGAAAAAGTTTTTCAGCTAGCTCCAATCAGGGAAATTATTTTTTGAGTCTGTCAATCAACCGTCAGAATTTTAAAATTAAAATGTTTTCCCTTTATACATATTTTTTTATAAATTCAACAAACCAACCAACTGTTGTGGAAAATTAAAATATTTATAAAAACATATTTTTATTTTCTAAATAGCAAAAAAAAAAAAATAACTAAATCCACGATTTTTTTTTTCATTATTTTGGAATAAAATTTAAACAAAATTTAATTAAAACGAACGCCAACAAAACACACAAATACGTACATAAGCAATAAATAAATTAATTGGAGATAAAAAATTGGATTACTTTTACTAACAAAATGGTGTTGATGTGTTATTTATAATTAATTTATTTACTAATTAAATTATTTATTTCTACAAAAAAGATTGGGAAACGGTGGGTGTTCTCATATGATTTAATTTGCTTGTTAGTCAATTTAGTTTAAATAATTAAATAATACTTTTGTTTGCGGCCAATAAATAAAATTTTAGTTGAAATAATTTCAAATAATGCAATTACGAATGACATCGATTTGATTGTTGTAACGGTTAATTCTACAAAGTCGGAATTGGTAAATTTTATTCACACAATTGAATTACTTGATATAGTGAAACAAATTTAAGATTTGTGGTTTATGCTAGATGGAATGAAAAATGGATGAATATAAAAAAAATAAATGTTTTCAATTAATTTAGAATGATTCTCAGAAAACCGTTAAAATGCTATTTACCCCTAGTTTAGCGTTACAATATTATTGTTGATTGATTTCCCTTGAATATGAGACGAAGTTCTTAGACGTTTCCTGCCCCAGCAATCATGAGAAATTACCAGATTTTCTACATATTCAACACCGAATATATCTATAACTGCTAGTTATAGATATATTCGGTGTTGAATACCTGCTCTGAGCCTTCACTACTCTACTTTTTAGGTTACTCTTTTTGTGGTACTTGGTTGGTTGAATGACATCTGTCAATATTTCGAAGTGGTTCCTATTCAACTTCGAACACATATCTGCTTAATTCTGGAGTAACTGCTTTCTACCTCACTAAATTTTCAGTTTCTTCATTACCTTCACTAACCGCATGACACCTCATTGTCAACGTGATGTAGATACATTCACTCAAATCTTAATTCTGTGTTTTTTTGTGAGATTAATATTCTCATCATTTTAGCATGAACCTGATAGATATCAGGAACATCAAACTGATGGATATATGGGAGTTTGGTTTGGTATCCGTACCCAATTTCAGGATTAATATCCTACTTAGTTCTCCCTAGAATTAGAATAAAAAGTGCCTGACTATTTCTAAAGATAACCATTAAGTGGGGCAGCTGTCACTTATACCCTCTTTTCAGGAGACAGGCAGTGTTCCGCCCAGTCCTGATAACGCAAATTTTTCTATGATATGTTTTAATTATTTTAAATATAAAAATGTATATTATAGTTGCTTGGAATGCTGATAGATGTGAAACCCAGAATAATTTTAATGATTTTAATTTAAACATTCTGAAATTTTAATTTGCAATGCTACAATAATTGGAAGACAGACAAAAAACACAGCTATTTCACAGATTTAAGTTTTCACTTCTGTCGGCAGTCCTTAGCACTGCCTTCTTTTTTTTTTAAATAAATGACAGACAGCTTTGAAGATCCCAAAAAAAGCTATAGTTTTGAAAATTACAAATATTATTTTTTTTCTATAGCAACTGTTAAAACGTGCTTTTATCAACTAAAATTAGAGGGAAAGGTTGCACTTTACCATCAAGGGTAGATAAAGTAGTACTTTAACACCAAGGGTAGATAAAGTATTCTGATATAAGTATTTTGCTGAACAAAAAAAATTGATTTGTTTGTTTATTTATAAAATTCAAAAATTTATCAAAGCCACCTGTACTCATTTTTTAGTGAAACTATTTTTTCCTGACACTTTTAAACTACATTTATCATTGATTTTTCTTCATTTTTTGTTCTTCTTGAACAAATGCTATAGAAAAAAATGTTGTATACCACACGACGATAAAATTTCTTTATCTTCTCGATGCTTATTAGCAAATCGCTCTCGAAGATAAAGTGCAATTTTATCGTCTTGTACAATAAATAACTATTGAATTCATATTTTTTTATATAACAAAAAGAATATGAATTCAAAAGTAATATTTGTAATTTTCAATCTTTCACTTTTTTTTATCTTCAAGAATTGTCCGTCGTAAATTAGACTGAGTTTTAACCGACTATTGAACCCACTATTGTAAATATGACTATGCACGTACAGGTTTCTTTAAAAAAATCAAATCTGCAAATTTCGATTTTTCATATTTTCTCTTACCCATCCAGTAACGTGGATGGGTAAGCAATGGCCGAGTACTGACAACCATGACTGGGCCATTAACATAATTTTACTGGATGATAACTTCGGACAATAAATGGCTGCCAGAGAAAAAAACAACTATGGCCCATAGAAGGTTGTTCAGTTGGCCCAGTAATGAACCTATAATGATGATCAGTATTGCAGCAGTGGCCGAAGACTGGCAACCATTAGTGTGCCATTAAAAAATTATAAAATATTATCATACGCAAATTTAAATAAATTAAATACAAAATAATTTAAAATAAAATAAAAATGTCTAATGAAAAAAAATTTACAACTTATACCAACCTGATCAATATTATCATAGACTTTTAACCGAAAAGCAATAACCAAACTATAGGTAACAATTTTTCAAAAAAAAATTACTCTAGTCACTAGTGAATTTTAACTAAATGACATAGATCGAGCAATTCTTGGTTGCAGTACTGGCCCAATAACAATAACCAATTAATGTTAACTACTAGTTGCTTGGCCATTTAAAATAAATTGCACTGGCCATTTTCCATAAGCCGTAGATCGGCTGATTTATGGTTCCAGTAATGGCCCAACAACAATAGCCAACTAATGTTTACCATTCACAGGCCAGTGCTTGGGCAATCAACGGTAACGACATACTGGCTATTTTCTGTAAACCATATATCGGCCGATGAATGGTTCTAGTACTGGTCCAGTAAGCAATAACAATAGACAAGTACTAGGCCAGTATTAATGGGCCAGTGCTTGACCATATATCAAAGCCTTGCAAACCCTGCTTGGGTAGCTACCGATATCAAAATGAGAATTATTGGGTTATAACCAAAACATAGTGCTACAAAATCGACGTTAACTTCTTTTAAAAAAATGAATCGTCAATTAATTGACTAAATTGACTAGTTCCAAAAAAGAACAAATTTTCAATATTTTTTCGACCGACTGTGCATTAATTTAATTTTGTTTTACTCATTTTCATTAACGATACAAAAAACAAATATAAGGTTTTTCTAATTCTTTGGTTATTTTGTATTTAAATTAACTAAATTTTTTTAATTGATTGCAACTTTAATATCTGAGTATGTTCCCAGACTATCCTCTTATTACCAAAAATTAAAGGAAAATTTTCATGCATCAACAGAATACAAAATGAGATAGCAAACCAAAAAAAAATAATATTCCGGATCGAGCGAGGAGAAAATATGAATAAAAGAGATGATCAGTTGTATTAAATGCATTGATTCACGTAGAAGTAAGTTCGTTAGACAAATGATCTTTTAAGGGTTAAATAGCTTCGTAACACTATTTACATCGTATCCCAATATCTTAACCTGGGCATTGTATTCGCCAGAGTTTTATGAAGTCAAACCGTTGTTGTAAAAAATTGTAGAAATTCGAAAGCTACTTCTTTCAGCCTGAATAATCTCTGATTCCTCCTAGTTTTGCTGTATTTTTGAATATAGTCGATCAGTCTTTATTACAACTTGTATCAATTCGGCATTGTGTGTCGCTTTTCCTTTAAACTTTACGTACTGGTTGCTATAAAATTTACCTTAAATAGGCAAATGTCTTCGATTATGGCAGTAATTTGAATCGAAATCATATCCTTGGTAAAAACTCTAATAAACAAAACTAGTTAGTTACTAGGAATTTTTCTGAGCAATTAACCTCAAGTAGCTATCGAAATAATTTGATTTTTTTCAACTCGCAGGTACATTTGCATTCTTCTTAGAGTAGAACTACACTTCTCGTTTTACGTGTTTTAGACTGAATTCGAATCTTCCTTATCCGTAATTTGAACCCCTCTAAGTATGAACCCCATGTATTGCTAGGTAGCTTCTTAACCTCTACAACTGATACTGTTATGACATGGGGCATTATAAAACAATCAGAGTATAAATGTGTGAAGGGTTCGATCAAGGTGTAAAAGAAGGATCAGCTTGATCAGTGTATAAAAGGAAAGAATTGTGTAAGTAACACTAGTGCATATATCTAATAATTTTTCTCCTCTTTCTTGGAGGTCAGAGATTACAAGAAGATCGCTATCTGTTGCTTATTTGGCCTTTCACTTTTTTAATCCCTCCATTGTGATGTGCTCATCACGTGCAATGCACTTGCTTGACTTCTGCTTCTAAAGTTTATTCATTTTAACGTTAATGGATAGTTATCTTGTCTTTCATAACTACGTTATTTTATTCCGTTTTGAATTTACCGGCCCGTTTTTTATTTACGGGTGTAAATCAATCGACGGACATCCTATACTTTTTGTACAATTGTCTATTTTTTGCGTCCTCTGAAACAGCTCGATCTGCTAGAAATTAAGATGCTTTTAATATAATAACGTAGAATATACCCGAGCAGAAATTAGTTATGGGAAACCTAAACACAATCATGACGGATCAGTTCCCAAAAGGGCAAGCTCAATTAGTGCAGTCTGATGTGAACCTGTTCGGGGCATGAATATGAATACGCTTTAAGGTCTAACATTATTTGAATGACTCCTGATTTGGTTTTTTGTATTTGCCTCTAGTTGGACAATCTGAGCAGGAACGGATTCAAAATGCGTTACCAAACTTGATCAGGACCTGATCAGACTATCCCAATCAAGACCTATTTGGGCAAAAAGGTTACATTCACGATCAGGGGGATTAAACGAGGCCAATTTGAGCCCCAAAAAATTTCTGTTCGGATCGTCGCCTGCTTTTTAGGGTTCCGTTTTTTATACGGAACACTATTGGTGAGAGTAAAACGGGTTTTTCGCATTATTTTGATTATCTCATAAACCAATAATCTTATGGACCTAGAATTTGAGGTGCTTATAAAACTAACTTATCCACACAAGATGACGAGTTAAAAAATAAACAAAGTTGTTTTCGTTTGTTTTACAGAGGTACGATGTGAAGCCTTGGAAACCATACATTTTTTTATCGAGACGAGTAGGGTATCATATGAAAGGGCTTCACTTCAGTATTCCTTAAAAATGTATTTTGAAATATTACACCCTACCATTTTTTGTATTATTTTGAAAAATGACGTTTTCTTTATGTTTTATTACCCCGAGTTACTCCGACACTACTTCATCGAAAATCTTAAAATATATTTGGATGATAGACAAATGAGTAGGTTTCTAATAAAAAACATAGAAAAGTGGCAAATACTCATAACTATATTTATTAAAGGGGTGGGAATGAAAAGGGGTAAAAACATCATTTAAAACCAGGTCAAGTGGGGTGTCATTTAAAAGAGCACTTGATTTTAGAAACATTGCCATTTTTTTAGAATTTTATAATGCATATTTTTTGAATTATTGACAAAAAAGTGACACAAAAAGTTGCACCCCTGGATTTCGAGCTTAATTGACAGAAAATTTTGAAAAAATTCACAGAGATAGGAAGTTTGATAAACTCTGAACGAAAATTATAGCGAAGTCTCAAATAATTATATTTTTGTGATTTTAAGGGATTGGGGTGGGGAAGGGTGAAAAAAAACTTTTTTGACCCAAGCGAGTGTATCATTTGAAAGAGCACCTAATCTAAGAAACATTGCAATTTTTTTTAGAATTTTGCGGTTCACAGTTTTTGAGTTATTCTAAAAAATGTGCAACTGTCAAAAGCTTTGGATTAGTTTAGAATGTTTCCACGAGATAGTTGTCTTGCTATTTCTTCGCCTGTAGAGACCATACACAGATTGTCTCTGTGTAAAAAATTCTAAAAGTATTCTACCTTTGAGATTATCACCTTTGTTATCCAACTATCCACCTTCGATCGGCATGCTCAGCCTTATTATCCACATATTTTCTCTGTGGTGATTTTTGGGCTACAATATTTTCACTTTCTAACTTTAATCAGGAAAGAACCAGGCATTTCAAGTACAACTTAGTAGCTGTACTTCTGGTTTATACCTCAGTTAGTCATCCAGACTCTTCACCACTTTTTGGGTAATAGTGGTTAACCCTTATGCCACTTTAGTTACCAAAATCGATTAAAAAAATGAAACCATTCTTTAGTTATTCGCCCAACCTCATTCCTTTGATTTTACCGAATGAATTTCGCAATATCAAGCGAACCCCGTCCCGTACACACACTTTTAATAAAATTAAGATAACAATAGATTTATTTTTTTAGGTTATAAAATGGCCCGCCCATATTGTCGCAACCGAGTAACAGGAATTGACGTAGAAGAATCATTATGTAATGCAGCCTCACGCCCAGAACCTGCAATCTTAGATTGCAATACACACACATGTCCGCCAAAGTAAAAATCCTCGATATCATAATGTTTATCGAAACTTAATTTATTTTTTGTTTCAGATGGGTAGTAGAAGAATGGGCACCTTGTAATAAAGTATGTGGAGGTGGAAAACGACAAAGATTAGTATTTTGTTCAGAAGAATTGAATGGTGTTAGGACTAAAGTGATTAAAAAATTAAATAAATTTAATTCAGATATATAAATTTTTTTCAATTATTTTCTCAGGTCTCAGACAAACTGTGTAAAAGTATCAAACCAACAGCGCAAGAGCATTGCAATGATCATGAATGTCCAAAATGGACAATAACTGAATGGTCTGGGGTAAATATATATTTTTAGTTGATTTTTGGTATACTAAAATTTTATATAAAATTTATAAGAAGTTTGAATCATGTAATGGAGCTTATTGCTTTTCGCAATTTTTTATAGTGAACTGCCTCTTCACTATAAAAATTGCGAAAAGCAATAAGCTCCATTAGTCTGGTGAATCTTCTTGGTGTCAAGTTGATCTGCACATAAACTGAAATGTCATAGAAATTAGGGTATGGTTACCATTACAAGCTTTAGTTTTTTGCGATGTAATCTTATTTCCATAAACTTATTCAAATAACTGCAAAAACTTTGATTTTGAATATTTAATGCTGCTGATTTTGCATAAAATCAATAAATATTGTTTATTTGGAGACAACGATAACAAACCCCAAAACAAACTATACACTCAGTCTGATGACATTTTTTTCAATACACATAAAATTGTATGGTAAAGTTTAACGAGCCATAATATCATGAGTTGTAATATTTTCTCTCAAAATAAGATAAAAATCTTTACAGCAATGCAATAAATATAGTGACGGCGTGTGAAGAAAGAAATTTCACAAAAACTTTGGCATCATAAACGATAAGTAGTTTTTATTATTTTTATTCTTAAGTGATTAATATCGGCTGGACAAAAAACTGTCTAGGAAACATAAACAGTATTAATCTTAAGGAAAGTTATAATATATCATAAATCTATTACCTGATTATATAATCTACATAAGAGACATAAAAACAAAAACAAAGTCAAAATAGGGAATGAATCTGGCTATTTTCTTTTTATTACACAAAATTTTATTTGACGCAACTGTATTTCCCTTTTATCCTGCTTGTTTTCCATGATATGCAGTTTGTATCTGGGTCTGTGTGTAGTGTTGTAACAGTTAAGTTGTTAACAGTTTCTTAATAGTGAATAGCCAGATTTAAATAACAATGCTCACAGTCGATGAAGGTTGGAGAAATAGTTGTTTTATCGAAAAATGATGATTGAAAAAGTTATAATTGATCTCATTTATGCTGCGTGGCGTTGGAAGCTTTGATATCTCAAAATGCACTTTTTTTAAATGTAAGTCTTATACAATTAATACATGCGGATATCAAATTCTAAAAATGAAAATTTAAGGCAACAAGGCCTAGTCTGCTAAGGTGGTGATTTATTGTACCATTTGCGGTCACGACGCACCATCTTCAGGGAGTCACCCTCAAGCTCAAAGGTTTTAGGAGGGGAGACGGAAAAGTTGCCTAGAAACTTCTTAGAATGCAGAAGATCTTCCCACATGCTCCATAGATGACTATTTTGTTCCCTTTCCCAGCGTTAAATAACGCATTTGAGCAAACTTTTGGTCCGTTCAAAGCACGAATCTGGGCCGATGAATTTTGTAATGGCATCTTTTTTTGGCGGGTCTGCTACTGAATTGCCATGTACTCCTATGTGACCCGGTACCCACACAAGTGTGACGTGGTTAGTTTCTGCAATTTTTTGTAGATTTTGGTAACACTCCCATACATCATTTGATAACATTCCCATCATTTAGTAACATTCCCATTGAAGCGTGTAGAATTCAAAGCCAATAGCATCGCCTGACGTTATTCCCTTGGGGCATACAGCAGTGCACAGTAGTTGATGGCGTCGGTTTTGAGTGAGCCAAAATATAATTTAGGGGCTTATTCCCCAGGGGTTTTCAAACAAGTTTCTGCAGCCGAAAAAACCTTGTTGTTTTGTCCAAGATGTGTTTTAGATGTAAGTTCCAAGTGAACTTGCTGTTCAGGATCATTCCCAAATACTTAATTTCTTTGACTACCTGTATCCGTTCGCCTACGGAAGGATCACCATAGCTCTTTATTGCTTGCACCTCTGTTCCTAGTTAAAAAAAACTTTTACAGGGTTTTTCATCAGCCCAACCATCGATCAGCCGAAACAACTGTGTCTAAAACATTTATTTATCATCAGAAAGTAAAAAAGTTAAATTTCACCTCAGTCAAATTAAATTAGTTGCTCATTTCCATCCCTAACCTCGTGAAGGTTGATGGTTTACATACAGAGTAACTGTATGTTCTACTATCTAAAAACTATGTCAGAAAGTACTCCTGAAGGGTTAGACTTGATTTCTTTCTCGCATCAGCTCATGAGCTTCAATACAAAATTGTTTAAAGGCAATAAAGGTTTTTGTGTTCAGCAGTATACTAAGTGTATCTGTTGCTAAAGTGACAATTTCATTTTCAAGTAAGGACGATTTAAGATCGTTCCTTAAGGTCTCGTAATCAGGGCAATCCAGAAGAACTTGTATTGCAGCATCATCCACATCACATATTGTGCATGTGCATAAAACATTTTCCGTAACTTCAACTCGTTTCAAGTACTCTCTTAATTTACCGTGTCCAAATATAAACTGAACCATAGGACCTGTCAGAGCTACCTTCTTCGTGCCTAAAGCAAAAGTTGCATCGCTGATAAAAAGAAACGTATGCCTTCCCGTGGCTATTTCTGCAATAGTTTGAAAATATACATTTTCAAAAGCTCCTTGTATGTCCATAGATTCACATGCAAGTGTCTCTTTGTATTTCAGTATTTCAGCTCTCAATTTATTTCACAACTTTATGCAAAGCCTGTTCCGTAAATTTCCCTGATTGGTATGCATGCTTGCATCAATTGAGAAGGTTTTACCGAATGTAGAGTTTCACTGCAGTAAGGGATGTAGGCATCTTCAAGCCTGCAGATTGAACCCAAAGGATTTTTGTGTCTAAATGCAAGTTATTTTCGCAAGGGGCTCCCAAAGTGGAGGTGCGGTCCAACATAGAAGCTTCATCTGTGGCATGTCAGCTACTGATAAAATTCTCTGTGATTTTGTTACTCAGAGTTAGATACAGGACCTCGTTTCTAAAAGCTAGTTTGCTGCATTTGTTAACTAACAAAATGTTATTTGTATATAAGTATTGAAGCAGAGACTTACCTTTTGTTGTGTTGCTACTACCCCACACGATGTGATGAGCATCGGCATCGTATGCTATTATCAGGTTATAGTGTTTGTCCCTGCAATGCCGAATTAGCTTGCCTACCATATCAGATGGTATTTCCTCTTCATCTCCTTAGCGTACATAGTTTTAACTGCCCGATCGATATCTTCGGTACGGAATTTGCCAGCCACTGTATCATCGGCACAGTTAAGCAGCAACCAACCATTTTTTGGTAGTAACCTTAGAAGTGAGGTTTATTAACCTCGAATTCTTGCTCTATTACCAATTCCAAAAGTTGTCTTTTTAGCTCACTGAGCTGCTTAGAGCTCATGAGGGTGGTTCGAAAATCCCCAACAGCGATGTACACTTTGATGCGCTTGGTGTCAATGATCACTGAATGTTGGAGGTATGATTGTTCTCGCCACATTGCTTGCGGTGTCCCGTATAACATGCTGTGGTCGGTCGCTGGCAAAGGACTTATTCCGTTTCACACCAGATGTAGCCGTCTGAGGATAGTCCAACGATGCCTCGGATCGGACTCTCTTGCTACTCTTGGTACTAATGTTCTTTCGTCTATCTACGACCCACCTTTAATTAGGGTAGCCAGGTCAAAGGATTTGGGAAGGGCACAGACTTGTATGGCTTCAACTTCAGAGAGGATTTTGTTGATTATTGCCCACTAGATTGGACACATCTATATTAGCTACCTTCCGGTATATATCCAACGTGATGGTTACTTTAGACATGTCAGATTTACTGTCGGTTTCTGAGTCACATACGTCCACGTTTGCCGACAGGTCTGACGTGCCAGAGCATTTTTTCTAGGTAACTCTTGGTATGTCATTTCTGACATGACCTTAGAGCTTGGTGAGATAGGTTTACTATCGTCCAGCTTAATATTTGTTTTACTCGTGTGAAGATGTGCTGATAAATCAGGCACGATCTTCGAGTCCGGCGAACACGGATTTGATGGGTTTAGTGATCCGCAAAGAGAAGCCTCACTCTCATATTTATGTTTTAGTAAATAATTATTCATACAGTGGTTTGTTAGATTTTGGGAGTAAAAAGGTTCGTCTCAACAGACCCCAGTTTTGGCAAGGCTGAATTGAAACTGGGAGTCGTCCGTCATCCAGATTTCCGTACTAACGATCTAGCACCACCTTGATCATGCTAAACTATCAGAGTACGTGTCTACCTGAGCTTTTTGTGTTGGACTTGATCTTGGATTCGATTCTCACTTAGGATCTAACAGCATGGGTGACTCTACCATTGTAGCTCCTAAGATCATTGAGTCTACTAAGCCCCATCACTGCGTCAAAGTGTCAAGTCCATCGATAGGGTTGCAATACATTAAAATATTTTCATTTTTATCACTATTTGGAATTTTTTAACTTTTTAAGTTATTACGTAAAGAAAACTAATGTAAATTAGCAGATTCCTCAGACCTCTCTAATTGCGTTTAAACCGTTTAACAAGATGTAATTGTGTATTAGGATCAAAATTTATTCATGGTTTTTTTAATAATGGATATTCTGATTTAGATGAAAATGCTCGCAATAGATGTATCTTGGCGTAACTGAAAGGCCTGCTCTTTTCTACAGAAATCAATTCAATTATTTTTAGTGGCTTCCAAAAAACTTCAAATCAACTCTCTGAAATATCATTAGAATGAATAATGCTATGGAAGTCAATGACCTACCGTTTTGTTTGTCATCATGTTAGTTATTTATAACAAAATTTGAATGAACTACCAATTTGTTTTGTGTCACAAAGGCATGCGATCTTGATAAAACTGTGGTACATATATATGACTTGCAAGTGCACCCGAGTTCACATTCTTATGGAATATCTGTATTCTTTTCAAAATTTGATAAATCGTTTTAGTTTTCGTAATACGTAATGTTATTTTTTTATCATCAGACCATTACGCATTTGTTGTGTTTAGAACACCTATCCTCATTGTATTAATGAAAATAAATCTATCATTTCATAAGTTAAATACAAATAATGCCCAAAATACATGTGCAGAAAGTCTGCACGCAGTGCTGCATGCATATCTGCATCTAAAATAGATGTGCAGAATTTTTATATATTTGACGTGCAGAATTTTCGTAACAATGAGAGTTCGTGTTCTTACGTATTATGAAATAGTGAAAGTTGTCGCAATTTAAAGAAAACTGTCTTTTTAATTAAAAGATAGAAGAAAATAATTGAATCGTTGCCTGTAAAAACGTTTATGTTTAAATTAAAATTTAACTTCAAATTACATATACCAGTGTTTCCGATAATCCTTTCAAAAAAATTTATTTATTAACAATATTAGTTTTGATTTTTTATAATTTGGATTATTTAGAATATTTGAATATCTTTATAAACAAATAATCATTACAAAAATAATTTCATTTTCAAAAGCACATCACTCATTTTTATTTGAGTTATAAAAAAAATAATTCATTTTCAAACAAAATGTCAAAATCATCCATTTTTATCTGAGTTTTCAAGTAGTTTTTGTTTTTTTTTATTGTGGTAGCACTGCCTCTGTGCAGCGAAATTAGAATTAGAGATATCTTGCAGAATTTTTCTGCATGCAGAATTTACATGTAATTGCTCTCATATAACAACACATGTTCTAATTTCGCTGCATGCAGAATTCTGCACATGTATTTGGACCATAAAAAGCAAATACTTTTTCAGGCCTTCTTTATATTTTCATCTCTAAATCCTGCTAGTGAATGTGTTGAAACTTGAAAGCATCGATTTTTTAGATCCATTTTTTTTTTTGTTTATTTTATTGTTTTATCCAAAATAAATTTGTTTAGTCTTTTTCCGGTTTTTGGGTTCATTTGGGTTCGTTTGTATAATATTATACAGGAATATTCGTATAAACATTATTATATCTAGACCGTTAAAAGATTTGTGGACTTTTATTGATGCATGTATATTTGGTAAAACTCAAAAAAGAAAATTATGATTTGATAATAATATTTGATGGCTAGCGATTAAATTTGGGAATGTGGTGTAATTCGTTTGGGAAATATGATGACATTTAATAAAGCGCTCTGGGAATACATTTATATGTTGGGATAACTTGACATTTGGCTTTGAGTGTTGTTTTGAAATTGAGATAATTTAACAAAAATGTTTACAATAGAACTTTATTTAGTTGTTATATTGAGATTGTTGAACTGAGTTTTACATAAAAGCAAAATGTTTAAAGAAGAGCGTGTTAAAATGATCTGAGCATTGTTGGCTAGCGACATCTCGCTGATATTTACAGTATATGTGATATCTCACGTTAAACTCCTATGTCAATAGCAGAAGCTGAGATTGTATTTCGACCGACTTCGTTGACTAATTTTTAAATGTATTTAAAACATACATTTTATTTACATTGTGGATGGAGCTCGTATGAACATCGGCTATAAAGTTTGTTTTGGTCCTGGCTGATTATTCCATCAACGAATTTGACAATTTAAACTTTTTTTCTATTAACCGCACTAACATAACTTGATGCAGCCTTGAACCCGCCTTTACCATCGACTCTGATGGCCTCTTTGAGACACCCGAAGTCTATTCGCTTTTTTGATTCAAAACCTTTCAGCGAGTTGTTTAGCTGTTTTTTAAATAGGATATACATTACCACAGGTAGCTATATTACGACCTTTACGAAGATACGCCTTGTGACCCAAGACCAGTTTGTTTGATCATCACCGCCCTTTTGACATTTGACTTGTTGGTACCGATAGAGCACTAGAGGTAGTGACCTACTCTGCATTACATTTGCAGAGAGTGATAACTCAAGAGAGTCAGTCTTAGCTGTTCTCCTTCTTCTTATCACTGGTTCAGTATATTTCCTATTCCTTTTTTTCCAATATTATAGTGGTCATGAAACCCTGCCTTGTGGCAAATTTGGTGACCTTCGATTATGGCTTGTCGAGATGGAAGCTTTCCAGAAAGACACCTGTTTAAATTATAAAGAGCCATGGGTTACTTTATCCATCACCTGCGACACGCCTAGTGTCCTACACTCAAAGGCTCGGAGAAAAAATTCAGTTTGTTTTTTGTATCTGTACTCTTCAAATTTCCCTCTCCGGCTGCCATAAAGACGCGAGCGGCTTACATGCCGAAGTGCAAACAATGCACTTTAAACTTAAAAGGGAGCGTGGTCAAGCCAGACTGACGCCCCCTGAAATAACTTAAACTCGTTGTGACTTGGAAACTTCACCATGTCGTCATCTGAAAACATAGGCAAAGTTCCCACCAAGAGGAAGATTCGAGGGATCAGGTCCACTGTAAAATAGAAGAATCAATTCAACCAACTCAAATAATGAGCTGTTATTCAGCTTTACCGCCTCCAGTAATATTAAAAACTTCCTTTTTATCGTCTTTAGTATCTGTAAGAATGATCCACGTCCTCATGTTGAAGTCGAAATTCTTGGTATAAATCGAATAGGTCTCCTCAACAGCAGCGCATCGAAAAGTGCAATTGGCAGTCAATTCGCTATGGAAATCTTTAAACATCTGAAGTTCTCACTCTTTCTAATCAATACTGCAGATGGGAAAGGTCAACCTATCTATGGGTATTTTTCCGCGAGCGTATCTTTCAACGGAATTATGAAAACCATTGAGTTGATGGTAGGCCCATCCCTTGCACAGAATTAATATTTGGGTATCGAGTTCTTCAAACTTTTTAATTTATATCAACCTTCATTACAACGGTTTACAATAGGATCAAATACACCTTCATTATCCAGTCTGACCACAGTTGAACAACAAAGGCTGGAATATGTTATCCAAATCCAGTCGTCCTTCATGAGGTTCGGTTTGGAAAAAATTAATTAACTAGAACACGTCATCGATACCAGTCGCGTGCGTCCAATTAAACAACGACATTATCCCATATCGCCGGCTGTTGAAAAGTTAATGTGTGAGGATATAACTGCCCTGATACGGAGCCAGTTATTATATTGGACCTTTAAAGAAATATAATATGCTAGAAATTTTCCTAGCACGCCGGATATCTATTTATCCCCGGTACGACCCTTGAGATTGGGAATCTCTTATTTTGTATAATTAGCCTGTCATCAAAATACCCAAGTTAAAACACACAAAAAAAAAACTAAATTTCAATACTAATATAAAATAAAACAATAACTTATCTTAAATTGTTGATTGATGATCTGGTTCATCAAAATTTCTTGCTAATTCCACTGTTTCATCAATAACTTTTATATATTTTCTTCCTTGCAATACTAAAAATATCTTTCAATGATTTCAATAAATCTTGTTCTTCTGAGTGCAAATTCTCGACGTGTGATGTTAGACGTTCTGGTGTTTTTAAATCTTCTTTACAAATCGGACATAAAAAATCCTTCCAAGATATCATTATCACTATCAAAAGGATTAGCCATTATAAATTTAAAATAATACTACATCATTTATCCTCAACCACTTTATTCTTTAGATGCAACAAACATTTTTGTTTTGATCATAGAAATTGGATCAAAATTATTTTACTTCATACAATAATTAACCTGTCAGAATAAGTGGAATAACTTATTATTAAACTGTGTTAAAATTATTTGAAAATATTCTTTATGTTTCCAGACACAAAATTTAATTCTATTTAACTATAAGCTATGTTTATTTAATGTTTAAAACAAGAACAATTGAACATTTTCTTTTTAATCACAAAACTGGAATGAATCTTTTTATTTTTAAAAATTGCAAAATGTGATTTTGCTTTTGCCATCTTGTGATGTCAAAACAAAATCGGGTAATCTTTTTTAAAATTCAGCAATGATTAACAACGACATCTGTTCATTAGTATTGGAAATAAAATTGAGTACGTTCGTTTGCTTTTTATAGTATATTCGAAATTTAACTAGCAGTAAAGTATTAGAAAATTTTAAAATTATTGTTAATGTAAAAATGAACGGAAACTAATGAAATACATTTCTATTGAATTGAAAACAAAGAGGAAATTGGTTTTATTATTGTTTTGCGATTATTGCGATCGTTACACCATGAATTCAAGGTAAAAATCAAGATTTCTACTCTTGAAATCACAAAAACGTCGCCATCCCCTCCATGACAGAAACCACCAAAGCACTATTAAACTTAAACTAATAATAGAAATTCTAATAACTAATAAAAAAATTATAATAACTAAGTAATATTAAATATAACACCTATTTAAATTCTAAAAACCGAGAATTAAATTTATAACTATAATAACTAATGATTCTAACACTAAATTTAATTTTATAAAAAAAATATATTGAAAAACTTAGGCTTGGTATATAGGAAACAGACGCTAGAGATTTCGATGGTAAAACCCGCAAAATCATGACTCGCAATCACCAACAATAGTAAAACCAACTCTCAACAAAAAAAAATGGAGCCAGTACGACGGAAATGTAAAAAGGATGAAAGCACAAAAACGAAAAAAAACAACGAACGCCCAATTCGAAAACATACAAGATTTTCTTGTAAAAACAAACTTTATAAAGGAACAAAAAGGACCACCGTCGTAGCCAATCTTTGCTGAATCTTTCACAAAAATTCCTAAAACATTATATATGTAAAAGTATAATTTATTTATTTAATTTCAGATATACTGAAATAATTATATATACCTAAAATTAGTTATTGACGATAGCACCCCTAAAATATATTTATTTATTTTTAAAAAAATTGAAAAAATGAAAATTATTCAGAAAGGATGTTTATTTATTGGATGCACCGTCCTAACTTTGAAATATTGATTTATTTTTTTTTTTAAAAAATAAAAAATATTTATTTATATCTTGACGTAAAGCTTAATTAAGAAAATTTATTTTATTTAGCTACCTAAAATTAACTTAAATTACGAAAAAATTATTTATTTACCTAAAATTATTTTAATTAACGAAAATTTAATTTATTTAATAAAAAATTTTATTTATTTAATTTTTGAAAAATTTGTTTGATTTATTTTATTTTTATTTAATATCATAAGAGATTCCCAAAATCAAGACTCGTCTGGAGACAATCCAAAAAGTAAGTATGGCTACAATATCCATATTGTTTAAATCTAAAATATCGCGTTCGCGAGCCCACTCCAACCATGCATGTGAGAACCTACTGGAAAAGCCCCTAACGACCAGATTCTACAGAACAGATTCTCCCCAACCTAATAAAACAATCACAACTGTCACGATTAGACACTAGGTCCATTTCTACTGACCCAGTTGTGCTTGTTTAATCTACAAATAAATTACAACTAAACCTAATGCGAAAGTTGAAGAACGCTCCCGAGCACCAGACTTCAAATCTTAAACTCTATGAAAAATTGTTCTATTGTGAATCTAAATGGAAAAATGGAAAGTTTTTGAATTTGTATGAGGTGAAGCCTCTGATCCTGAAAGCAAAAGTACAATTGGTTCTTCTCTTCATTACACCGAAGAAGCCCCTGAGCAAAGAATGGTACTACTGGTTTGCACCTAAGTACAAACACAGCAACACCACTCCTCGTCCCTGAGAACTTCCTCGCCGAATGAAGAGAAGAAACCAATGTTCTTCGATCGCATAACCCCGATGGCCATAGGCGATCTAAGAACGACATCAATGTTAAGGGGATAAGCCCCATGGATGGCTTGTTAGGCCTACCGCTGAAAAAGTGAATCAATAAACCTAAATAATACATAACTTATCCATAATCCAAACAATTTCTTGTTTAAAAATGCTAAATCGAAACATGAAATACATAATATGTGTTAATAAAGTTTTACATGAAATTAATTAAATTTAATCTTCAGACTAAATAATAAATTGGTAATTTAAAAAAAAATTACGATTATTTTAAATTCAAAACTAAGCTTACTAATTTTTAAGTTATTAACTCTAATATATTTGTTTAGGTTAAATCTTTCGCTTTATTTATTGTATCCAAAACAAAAATAAATGTTAGCTAAAAATAATTATTTCTATATTTATACCACTTTTTAAAATTAATCGCAATGAAAAAATAATTCTAAAAAAAAAATGGTGGTAGCTAAAATGGACTCATACGAGATCTGTATACGCACATTAGCGGATCAATATGATGACAAATGTAGAGATATTGATTTGGATCCGGCTCACTCTATAAAGTTGATGGGAATTAATTATTTTCAATTGTACTTCCATAAACATAGACCAATAATACTTTGAAAGTAGTGACGAAAGATTTAAACTTATACAAAACCGTTGAAAACTGTTTGGTCAATGTTAACTTTTATTACGTTAATAACATCCTAAAACTCATAAAAACATGACTTAACCACAATCAAAAAAAAAACATACGATTAATTTCATATATAAATTAATTGCATCATCCAAGAATATGTACAATATATAACCAAATATAAATATACATTATGTACAAAAAATTGTACTATGTATATAAAAAAAAAATATGTACAGGATATACAAAAGATATGTACAATAGTATACCAAAAATATGTACAATATGTACGTGGTAGCATAAAAAAATTTCTAAAAAAAAAACTGCTTCCCCAAAACGGTTTTCTTTTTTCCAAATAAAAAAACAATTAGTATTACTAAAAGCAGATGACAGCACAAAAAACAATCTCCAAAAAAAATT
Organism: Diogma glabrata; assembly: GCA_963693315.1. Taxonomy (NCBI): domain Eukaryota; kingdom Metazoa; phylum Arthropoda; class Insecta; order Diptera; family Cylindrotomidae; genus Diogma; species Diogma glabrata. The sequence goes on along the minus strand of OY856186.1, from coordinate 70,701,706 downwards.
GCTGTCCCAAAACGGTTTTTTTCAAAATTTAAAAAAAATTAGTCTTAACTAATTATACAATGAGGAACAGGGGCCTCCTGTGGACCAGACCACTCCTCTTCCTGTCGCGTGGTCGGTGAGATGAGGACCTCCTCAACCAGCTCCTCCGTTTGAGTACTCTTGGTCGAGGAAGCTCCCAGCTCCACGACCAAGCGACTCTCCTTCTCCCTTCTTCTCCTCTCCTTCCTCTTCAGGTGAGAGCTCCTATTTCTATTTATCCTCCTTCTCTCACGCCAGCCCACATTCACTTCCTCAGTCACTATCTCACAAATCAAATCATCCAGAAACTCATCATATTTTTCTTCGTAAATATCATCCATCAATTCCAAAAATATTTTATGTTTTACTTCATCCAGAATCACATTTATCATTCCATCCACTACATTCCTCGCCTCAACCATTCTCTCTTTTCTCTCCTCATTCGCTCTCCCATCCACCTCATTCATCCAGGGCTCAAACCCACCTGGCCGACACCTCCTTATCAACCCCTGACCCCTCATAATTGTATACATTCTTATCAAAATTCAAAATATATAATTTCCTAATCAAAACCAAAACGAAACCAATAACTGGTTTATTTCAAGATAAACAAAAAGCTGATTGACAACCACGGCCCAAACCGGTTGCCACCACCCTATTACCAAAAAAAACCACAACTGGTTTATCCTAAAACTTACAAAGAGAAACGCGGAATTCTTTAAATTTTTGAAAATATAAATTTAGAGTACTTATGATAAATATACACATGAACACCTTAGAAACTAAACCTTTATTTTTTCCTCTAGCTTTCTAACAAAATTTAGCTAAATAAACCGACGCGAAAATAAACTATATATAGATATTAATTAATCTGAATTGAAATAATCAATTAATATATAAATATATAAATATAATAATATAAAATGTTCCACAAAAAAAAGTTTTTTTCAAAAAAAAACCGGCTTGCCAACGCCCAACCTGGAAAATATTTTCCCACCAAATTATTTATATATATATATCTAAAAAAAATACAAGAAATATAACTGTAATTAACCTAACGGGTCCCTTTTTGTTCGGCGCTACGTTATATAACTGCCCTGATACGGAGCCAGTTATTATATTGGACCTTTAAAGAAATATAATATGCTAGAAATTTTCCTAGCACGCCGGATATCTATTTATCCCCGGTACGACCCTTGAGATTGGGAATCTCTTATTTTGTATAATTAGCCTGTCATCAAAATACCCAAGTTAAAACACACAAAAAAAAAACTAAATTTCAATACTAATATAAAATAAAACAATAACTTATCTTAAATTGTTGATTGATGATCTGGTTCATCAAAATTTCTTGCTAATTCCACTGTTTCATCAATAACTTTTATATATTTTTTTCCTTGCAATACTAAAAATATCTTTCAATGATTTCAATAAATCTTGTTCTTCTGAGTGCAAATTCTCGACGTGTGATGTTAGACGTTCTGGTGTTTTTAAATCTTCTTTACAAATCGGACATAAAAAATCCTTCCAAGATATCATTATCACTATCAAAAGGATTAGCCATTATAAATTTAAAATAATACTACATCATTTATCCTCAACCACTTTATTCTTTAGATGCAACAAACATTTTTGTTTTGATCATAGAAATTGGATCAAAATTATTTTACTTCATACAATAATTAACCTGTCAGAATAAGTGGAATAACTTATTATTAAACTGTGTTAAAATTATTTGAAAATATTCTTTATGTTTCCAGACACAAAATTTAATTCTATTTAACTATAAGCTATGTTTATTTAATGTTTAAAACAAGAACAATTGAACATTTTCTTTTTAATCACAAAACTGGAATGAATCTTTTTATTTTTAAAAATTGCAAAATGTGATTTTGCTTTTGCCATCTTGTGATGTCAAAACAAAATCGGGTAATCTTTTTTAAAATTCAGCAATGATTAACAACGACATCTGTTCATTAGTATTGGAAATAAAATTGAGTACGTTCGTTTGCTTTTTATAGTATATTCGAAATTTAACTAGCAGTAAAGTATTAGAAAATTTTAAAATTATTGTTAATGTAAAAATGAACGGAAACTAATGAAATACATTTCTATTGAATTGAAAACAAAGAGGAATTTGGTTTTATTATTGTTTTGCGATTATTGCGATCGTTACAAGGATTTGGACCGTATGTTGTTTTTAGAGATAATTGAAACTTTCACAAGTTCTTAGAGTTCTCCGATATACCTAGCTAGGAAACCAGGTAAGGTAAGGCTTTGTCTAGATTCACCTAAAGTGATTACAGTCACCAAACATGTTATGAAGTGTGATTCAGACTTCGTGATTGTGAGTCGAACCGCTTTCCTACATGCATTGAATTTGCATTGACGGAAGTTTTCATGGTTGTTTTCGTTTCCCTTTAAACGTCGTTCTTTTACTCAATCCATGATCATCATCTAGAATGGTTTCCGTTTGAAAATTGTCATGAAACAGTTGTGTGCTATTTCCCAATGTGATTTCTTGTATTCAATTTGTAATCGTTAATCGCTATCAAATTATCATAAAACAGTTGTACATTATCATTAATACATAATCACGCTATTTTCACGTATAATTCTTACAATCGTTTCGTAATCGATATTTTTTTTAATTCTTTTCCAATTTTTTTTAATGCAAATTAGTGATACAAATTCCTTAATGGGTTTTCAGTCAATAAAATATGCTACCAGTTAATGCTACCATTTTTTATACTATAAATAGAACGCGATAGATAGCTTCTCTCTCTTATTTGCTCTTATTTGTGCAGTCTACTTATTCTCTCGTGAATGTCAGAATTGTTGAATATATTTTGAATTCACATTTTTTCTTATTAACTTAAGTAGTCAAATTTTTAATTAGAGACATTTTACATAGTGTAATTAGTTCAATTTCTTTTAAATAGTGCAATTTATTAGTACCATTTAGAAAAAGTTTATATGTTAGTGTCGTAAAATCAAAGTCTTTTATTATATCATTCGCGAAATAGGAATCACATGTTATCTGACAGTTCGTGGAAGTAAAATGTCTAAAAAAAATCACAAACTTATTTGTTGAGTGTAATTTTTTCTGTGATTAATGTTAATTTATTTTGTGATTAGTGTTAATTTAATTTGTGATTAATGTTAAATTATCTTGTGATACCAAGCCAGAGTTATATAAATCAATTTTTAATTTTTAATCAATTTTTATATATATTGTAACGTGCTTCATCTCGGAATTTCGGAAAAATTTTGGTGCAAACGACTATATATGATAAGCGAAGACGGAAAATCAAAATGAAAAAAATTTATATATATATATATATATATATATATATATATATATATATATATATATATATATATATATATATATATATATATATATATATATATATATATATATATATATATATATATATATATATATATATATATATATATATATATATATATATATATATATATATATATATATATATATATATATATATATATATATATATATATATATATATCTGTAGGTGGAAGGTAAACTACACTAAGTCACATTTTTAAAATTTTACAGGAAAGCCAAAAAACTATTTGAAAACGGACTATTTAATATGGACTTGGACTATTTAAAATTGTTCTATCTCGAAAACTACACTAGTTAGGACTCAGTGCTTTTAACCTCTCAGTAGAGAACAAAATCCTGATTCTAACAGTACAAAAAAACGTATTTTGAAAAAATTGGACTTGGTGTAGTTTACCTCCCACCTACAGATATATATATATATATATATATATATATATATATATATATATATATATATATATATATATATATATATATATATATATATATAAAATTCTCGTGTCACAGTGTTTGTAATTAAACTCCTCCGAAACGGCTTGACTGATTTCCATGAAATTTTATGTGTATATACGGTAGGTCTGAGAATCGGTCGTAAACTATTTTGTATACCCTTAAGTGATAAGGGGGGCCCTCCCCCCGAATTTTTTTTGTATTTTTCAGACAAAATTTTTTATTTTTATTTTTTTATGATTTGACATTAAAAAATACATATAATCTCTAATTTTCCCCCTTCTACCACCAACCCCCATTTTTTAATTGTGATATTAGTAATGAAATACTCTTCAATTACTCCTCCGAAACGGCTTGACTGATTTCCATGAAATTTTATGTGTATATACGGTAGGTTTGAGAGTCAGTTATAAACTATTTTTTATACCCTTAAGTGATAAGGGGGGCCCTCCCCCCAAAATTTTTTTGTATTTTTCAGACAAAATTTTTTATTTTTATTTTTTTATGATTTGACATTAAAAAATACATATAATCCTTCATTTTCTCCCTTCTACCTCCAACGCCCATTTTTTAATTGCGATATTAGTACTGAAATACTCTTCAATTACTCCTCCGAAACGGCCTGACTGATTTCCATGAAATTTTATGTGTATATTCGGTAGGTCTGAGAATCGGTTATAAACTATGTTTTATAGCTTTAAGTGATAAGGGGGGCCCTCCCCCCAAACATTTTTGTATATTTCAGACAAAATTTTTTATTTTTATTTTTTTATGATTTGACATTAAAAAATACATATAATTCCTAATTTTCCCTCTTCTACCACCAACCTCCATTTTTTAATTGCGATATTAGTACTGGAATACTCTTCAATTACTCTTTCGAAACGGCCTGATCGATTTCCATGAAATTTTATGTGTATATACGGTAGGTCTGAGAATCGGTCGTAAACTATTTTTTCTACCCATAAGTGATAAGGGGGCCCTCCCCACCAAAATGTTTTGTATTTTTCAGACAAAATTGTTTTATTTTTTTATGATTTGACTTTACAAAATACATATAATCAAAATACCTCCTTCTACCACCAACCTCCATTTTTTAATTGCGATATTAGTACTGGAATACTCTTCAATTCTCAGTAGTCGACAACTGATCAATCTATTAATCTATCTATCTATCTTCTATCTACATAGCTATATATGATAAATAAAAATGTAAATGTTCGTTGGTTCAAAATAGGCAATCTAGGAATGTACTGGATCGATTCTCTTGAAATTTGGACACAATGTTGCATTC